>OZ019969.1:15705013-15942513 GCA_963970395.1 Ephialtes manifestator | reverse complement strand
TTTGTGTATGTGTTTGTGTATGTGTTTGTGTATGTGTTTGTGTATGTGTTTGTGTATGTGTTTGTGTATGTGTTTGTGTATGTGTTTGTGTATGTGTTTGTGTATGTGTTTGTGTATGTGTTTGTGTATGTGTTTGTGTATGTGTTTGTGTATGTGTTTGTGTATGTGTTTGTGTATGTGTTTGTGTATGTGTTTGTGTATGTGTTTGTGTATGTGTTTGTGTATGTGTTTGTGTATGTGTTTGTGTATGTGTTTGTGTATGTGTTTGTGTATGTGTTTGTGTATGTGTTTGTGTATGTGTTTGTGTATGTGTTTGTGTATGTGTTTGTGTATGTGTTTGTGTATGTGTTTGTGTATGTGTTTGTGTATGTGTTTGTGTATGTGTTTATGTGAGTGTTTGTGTGTTTTTGTTCGTGTGTTTGTGTGTGTGCGTTTGTGCGTGTGTTTATGTGTGTGTTTGTGTGTGTTTGTGTGTGTGTTTGTGCGTGTGTTTGTGTGTGTGTTTGTGTGTGAGTTTGTGTGTGTGTTTGTGTATGTGTTTGTGTATGTGTTTGTGTATGTGTTTATGTGAGTGTTTGTGTGTTTTTGTTTGTGTGTTTGTTTGTGTGTTTGTGTGTGTGCGTTTGTGCGTGTGTTTATGTGTGTGTTTGTGTGAGTTTGTGTGTGTGTTTGTGCGTGTGTTTGTGTGTGTGTTTGTGTGTGAGTTTGTGTGTGTGTTTGTGTGTGTGTTTGTGTGTGTGTTTGTGTATGTATTTGTGTGTGTGTGTGTTTGTGTTTGTGTTTGTGTTTGTGTGTGTTTTTGTGTGTGTGTTTGTTAGTGTGTTTCTGCGTGTGTTTGTGTTTGTGTGTGTGTGTGTTTGTGGGTGTGTGTGTATGCTTGTGTGTGTGTTTGTGTGTTTGTCTTTGTGTGTGTGTTTGTGAGTGTGTTTGTGTGTGTGTTTGTGTGTGTGTTTGTTAGTGTGTTTGTGCGTGTGTTTTTGTTAGTGTATGTGTGTGTTTGTGGGTGTGTGTGTATGCTTGTGTGTGTGTTTGTGTGTTTGTCTTTGTGTGTGTGTTTGTGTATGTGTTTGTGTATGTGTTTGTGTATGTGTTTATGTGATCGTTTGTGTGTGTTTTTGTGTGTGTGTTTGTTTGTGTGTTTGTGTGTGTTTGTTTTTGTGTGCGTGTTTGTGTGTGTTTGTGTGTGTGTTTGTGTGTGTGTTTGCGTGTGTGTTTGTGTGTGTGTTTGTGTGTGTGTGTTTGTGAGTGTGTTCGTGTGTGTGTTTGTGTGTGTTTGTATGTGTGGTTGTGTGTGTGTTTGTGTGTGTGTTTGTGTGTGTGTTTGTATGTGTGTTTGTGTGTGTGTGTGTGTGTGTGTGTGTGTGTGTTTGTGTGTGTGTGTGTGTATTTGTGTGTGTGTTTGTGTGTGTGATTGTGTGTGTGTTTGTATGTGTGTTTGTATGTGTGTGTGTTTGTGTGTGTGTTTGTTAGTGTGTTTGTGCGGGTGTTTATATGTGTTTGTGTTTGTGCGTGAGTTTGTGTTTGTGCGTGAGTTTGTGTGTGTGTTTGTGATTGTGTTTGTGTGTGTGTTTGTGTGTGTGTTTGTGTGTGTGTTTGTGTGTGTGTTTGTGTATGTGTTTGTCTGTGTGTTTGTGTGTGTGTGTGTTTGTGTGTGTATGTTTGTGTGTGTGTTTGTGTGAGTGTTTGTGTGTGTGTTTGTGTGTGTGTTTGTGTGTGTGTTTGTGTGTGTGTTTATGTGTGTGTTTGTGTGTGTGTTTGTGTGTGTGTTTGTGTTTGTGTTTGTGTGTGTAGTTGTGTGCGTGTTTGTGTGTGTGTATGTGTGTGCGTTTGTCTGTGTGTGTTTGTGTGTGTGTTTGTGTGTGTGTGTTTGTGCGTGTGTTTGTGTGTGTGTTTGTGTGTGTGTTTGTGTGTGTGTTTGTGTGTGTGTTTGAGTGTGTGTATTTGTGTGTGTGTTTGAGTGTGTGTGTGTGTTTGTTAGTGTGTTTGTGCGTGTGTTTGAGTGTGTTTGTGTTTGTCCGTGTGTTTGAGTGTGTTTGTGTTTGTGCGTGACTTTGTGTGTGTGTTTGTGATTTTGTTTGTGTGTGTGTTTGTGTGTGTGTCTTTGTGTGTGTGTTTGTGTGTCTGTTTGCGTTTGTGTTTCTGTGTGTATTTGTGTGCGTGTTTGTGTTTGTGTGTGTGTTTGTGTGTGTGTTTGTGTGTATTTATGTGTGTGTTTGTGTGTGTGTTTGTGTGTGCTTGTGTGTGTTTGTGTGTGTGTTTGTGTGTGTGTTTGTGTTTGTGTTTGTGTTTGTGTGTGTGTTTGTGTGTGTGTTTGTGTTTGTGTTTGTGTGTGTGTTTGTGTGCGTGTTTGTGTGTGAGTTTGTGTGTGCGTTTGTCTGTGTGTTGGTCTGTGTGTTGGTGTGTGTGTTTGTTTGCGTGTTTGTGTATGTGTTTATGGGTGTGTTTGTGTGTGTGTTTGTGTTTGTGTTTGTGTGTGTATTTGTGTGAATGTTTGTGTGTGTGTATGTGTGTGCGTTTGTCTGTGTTTGTGTGTGTGTGTTTGTGCGTGTGTTTGTGTGTGTGTTTGTGTGTGTGTTTTTGTGTGTGTGTTTGAGTGTGTGTGTGTTTGTTAGTGTGTTTGTGCGTGTGTTTGTGTGTGTTTGCGTTTGTGCATGACTTTGTGTGTGTGTTTGTGATTTTGTTTGTGTGTGTGTTTGTGTGTGTGTTTGTGTGTCTGTTTGCGTTTGTGTTTGTGTGTGTATTTGTGTGCGTGTTTGTGTGTGTGTTTGTGTGTGCGTTTGTCTGTGTGTTTGTGTGTGTGTTTGTGTGTGTGTGTTTGTGCGTGTGTTTGTGTGTGTGTTTGTGTGTGTCTTTGTGCGTGTGTTTGTGTGTGTGTTTGTGTGTGTGTTTGAGTGTGTGTGTTTGTGTGTGTGTTTGTGTGTGTGTGTGTGTGTGTGTGTGTGTTTGTGTGTGTGTGTGTGTGTGTTTGTGTGTGTGTTTGTGTGTATTTATGTGTGTGTTTGTGTGTGTTTGTGTGTGTATTTGTGTGTGCTTGTGTGTGTTTGTGTGTGCGTTTGTTTTTGTGTTTGTGTTTGTGTGTGTGTTTGTGTTTGTCTTTGTGTGTGTGTTTGTGTGCGTGTTTGTGTGTGAGTTTGTGTGTGCGTTTGACTGTGTGTTTGTGTGTGTGTTTGTGTGTGTGTGTTTGTGCATGTGTTTGTGTGTGTGTTTGTGCGTGTGTTTGTGCGTGTGTTTGTGCGTGAGTTTGTGATTGTGTTTGTGTGTGTGTTTGTGTGTGTGATTGTCTGTGTGTTTGTTTGTGTGTTTGTGTTTTTTTAGGTTAGGTTTGTGTGTTTGTGTGTGTTTGTGCGTGTGTTTGTGTGGATGTTTTGTGTGTGTGTGTTTGTGTGTGTGTTTATGTGTGTGTGTTTGTGTGTGTGTTTGTGTGCGTGTTTGTGTGTGCGTTTGTGTCTGTGTTTGTGTGTGTGTTTGTATATGTGTTTGTGTATGTGTTTGTGTGTGTGTGTGTGTTTGTGTGTGTTTGTGTGTGTGTTTGTTTGTGTGTGTGTGTTTGTGTGTGTTTGTGTGTGTGTTTGTGTGTGTGTTTGTGTGTGTGTTTGTGTGTGTGTTTGTGTGTGTGTTTGTGTGTGTGTTTGTGTTTGTGTTTGTGTGTGTGTGTATTTGTGTGCGTGTATTTGTGTGCGTGTTTGTGTGTGTGTATGTGTGTGCGTTTGTCTGTTTGTTTGTGTCTGTGTGTTTGTGTGTGTGTTTGTGTGTGTGTGTGTTTGTGTGTGTGTTTGTGTGTGTGTTTGTGTGTGTTTGTGTGTGTGTTTGAGTATGTGCGTTTGTGTGTGGGTTTATGTGTGGGTTTATGTGTGTATTTTTGTGAGTGTTTGTGTGTGTGTTTACACACACGCACACGCACACGCACACGCACACGCACACGCACACGCACACGCACACGCACACGCACACGCACACGCACACGCACACGCACACGCACACGCACACGCACACGCACACGCACACGCACACGCACACGCACACGCACACGCACACGCACATGCACTCGCACACGCACACGCACACGCACACGCACACGCACACGCACATGCACACGCACACGCACACGCACACGCACACGCACACGCACACGCACACGCACACGCACACGCACACGCACACGCACACGCACACGCACACGCACACGCACACGCACACGCACACGCACACGCACACGCACACGCACACGCACACGCACACGCACACGCACACGCACACGCACACGCACACGCACACGCACACGCACACGCACACGCACACGCACACGCACACGCACACGCACACGCACACGCACACGCACACGCACACGCACACGCACACGCACACGCACACGCACACACACACACACACACAGTGCAGATGTGCGTGCAATATTATATCTTCGATTTTAAAGGGGATTCATTTTTATGCGCGTCAAGCGTACGCGGATCAGCGGTATCGCGGCTCACGCAGAATGCACACAGAGAGATAATGGGTGCCAAAACAATTTCTTCGTCTTCGAGATCAGCTACTCGGATTACATCTCGATGAGAGGCGGCATTTATTTGCTTCATTTTTTCAGTGAGCGATAATGTTTGGCATTTCAGTGAGAGATACTATTCTATATTTCACTGAGACGAAGAATTTTATATATGGTTCCGACGTAGCGCATTTTACATGCGACTATGTGGTTGTCGACGCCAAGAAGGTGGAGGATGGTACTCAATGAGCAAATTGCGAGCGTGAAAAGCCTCTTCAGCAGAGGTATCTCATTTCACGCGATAAGATGTTCTCACTGCTGTGTTTTTCGTCGTTCGATCATCCTAGGATTCAATTGAAGAAAAAAAATATATGAACGATGAATTCTTAGTATATCGCTAATGTGTCCTGGAGTCGTGCACTATAAATTGATTGCCGATAACGCATTCGGCTCTTTAATTCATCTGATTTTGTCCAGTGCAGTTCGACTTTAAAAAAAATCTAAAAATGGAGTCAGAGAAATGTTTGAAATTAACAAACTTGATGGAGAATGCTTATAAATTTTTGAAAAGCGCTCCTCGTGCACAGGTGGAGAAGTGGATGATGTGGGGTAGTCAAAACATCAGACTTTTAAACTAGATCTTAAAGATCCCGAACTTAAGTCCTGGAGAAAAAACGAGAATACAAACAACGATATCTCTGCTCCAGTCCTTCGGTGAACAGTTAAAACAGCAACGACAACGATATGGTGGAAGAATCGCTATCGAAAATAAATTGCCAGCTCGAATTCACTGGGTCGACCAGAAATCTACCTTTCAAGCTCGTATACGTACCGGCATTGTTGTGAATCTAATTCACAAGGACTTGAAATCGTTTTTGAATTAGTCAAAAACCACGACCGTCAAGAGGCTCGCTAATGTACTGAAGAAGGATGGAAATTTAAAAGTGAACGTTGTGTTAGCATGCAATTTCTCAATATCGAAGAATGAAGAAATCATTGAGGAAACAAAATTTTCCAACACGCGGAATACAGCAATTCTCCCATCGACAGACATTTAAAATTGGTTCGATGAAAATGTGACAGATCGTTTGCTGGTTAAGGTTGAAGAATTTCAAGAGCGCGATTCTGGTTGGACGATGCGTGAAATCGTCAATCTGGTGGTGAACATGAACCGATACGATCCGCTGCGTGGTGGCTACTCAACCTATGTTGAACTACCCGAAGATATGAAGAAGAAAAAGGCGGTAGTTAATGTCGAAAACAACGACGAATTCTGTGTTCTGTGGGCAGTCACTGCAGCACTTTATTCAGCGTCAGTCATGTATAGTCATGTAAATCGGTCGAGCTCGTATCCAAACTACAGTTCAGTGCTAAAGTATGACGGTGTAAAATTTCCAATTGCACTGAAATATGTTGAGAAATTCGAAAAATTGAACAGTTTGTCAGTTAACGTGTACGGTGTGGAAAATACCGGTAAAAAAAGTGAAATTGTACCTCTACACTTGAGTCGAAATAAGTCTGAAAAATCGGCAATCCATCTTCTCATGGTGGAATCTAATATCGATATGGAGGTCGACAAGGAGGAAAATTTCCAGCCGATATATCACTTTGCCTCGATCCGAAATCTATCGCGATTGCTAAGTGCTCAAGTGACAAATTATAATCAGCAAACATGGTTTTGTGATAACTGCTTGAGCCATTTCAAGCTTCAGAGTTCGTTTGAAAATGATAGACGCGACTGCATGAGCATCAACAAGACAAAGATGATACTACCGGATGAAGAAAATAAGATGCTGCAGTTAAAAAATCATCGGTACAAGGAAGCGGTTCCATTCGCAGTGTATGCAGACTTTGAGTGTCTTCTCAAGCCGACCGTGGACGATACGCAGGAGCTTGTACCACACAGTGCTGCGTATTATTCGAAGTGTGCCTTTGACGACAGTCTATCGAAATTTGAAGTGAAACGTGGACCCAACTGCATCTAGTGGTTCATCCACGAATTATTCCAAATAGCGCAGCTCGTTGATTCGCGTTTGAAGAATATCGTACCAATGGAGCCACCCACACACGACCAAAGACGAGAATATGATAATTCTAAAAAATGACATATTTGCGAAAAATCTTTCACACCAACTGACGTGAAACATCGCGATCATTGCCACTTTACGGGGAAGTATCGCGGTGTCGCGCATGAAGGATACAATTTGAATTACACAAAACCTCACAGCATTCCAGTAGTTTTTCATAATCTCTCAGGTTACGACTCCCACTTTGTGATAAAATCATTAGCTACACAGTTTGATGGTCAGATAAATCTCCTTCCCGTAAACAAGGAGAGATATATATCGTTTACAAAGTACGTCGAAGGTACAAAAGTCAATCTGCGATTTATCGATTCATTCAGATTTATGGCAAGCAGTCTCGACAAATTTGCATCATATCTGAATGATACTGATTAAAGCATAACATGCACACACTGTAAGAGTGAAGAGGAATTCAAATTGCTCACGCGCAAAGGTGTTTTTCCCTACGGGAAAAACTCGATGAAAAGCAGTTGCCATCAAAACCAGATTTTTATTCAAAATTGAACAATGAAGAAATTTCTGAGCAGGATTATCTGCACGCGCTTAAAGTTTGGAAAACATTTAATATTCAATCATTGGGTGAATACTCGGATCTCTATTTGGAAACAGATGTTCTTCTACTCGCTGATATATTTGAGAACTTTCGACGCAACTGCTTTTCCACTTACCAGTTGGATCCTCTACATTATTACACAGCTCCGGGACTTGCTTTTGACGCGATGCTCAAATGCACCGGTGTACAGCTTGAGCTTTTCACTGACCCCGAGATGCTCCTGTTTGTCGTGAAAGGTATACGAGGTGGTGTATCGCAGTGTTCGAATCGATATGCTCGAGCAAATAATCGATACATGGGTGCAGATTTCGATCCAAGCAAACAAGAATCGTACCTGATGTACTTTGACGTGAATAATCTTTATGGTGCAGCAATGAGTGAAAATCTCCCGGTTAGCTCTTTTAAGTGGGAGCACGAGTCGATCAATGTTACCAGTATACCTGATGATTCTCCTGTAGGATATATCCTCGAAGTCGACATGGAGTATCCTGAGGAGCATCATAAAACTCACAAAGATCTTCCCCTGTGTTCGGAGCATTACGTACCTCCTCACCGTAAAAATTCGAAATTAATGACAACACTTTTGTCAAAAACTCGTTATATAATTCACTATCGAAATTTGAAACAGTGTCTGAATCTTGGAATGAAATTGACGAAAATCCACCGAGTCCTTAAGGGGGGGGGGGGGGGGGTCAGGTCAAAAATTAAAAAAAATCGATTATTTTTTTTTTCTGTGAAAACATTCATTTCCATGTAATCTATCTATTAGTAAAGTTATAAGCCGGAATTCGCAAAAATGGCTAAGTTTCTACGGTACCATTCATATTTAATTTTCTCAAAAGTCATAAAAATTACCAGAATATTATATTTGAATTTTAAATTATTTTATTTATTAATTTTTGTTATATGCAGACATTATGGCCGATCTTTTGTTCACACAAAATAATTAAGGGTGTTGAAAAAAAAAAAATCAAATATTTTTATTTTTTTTTATCTTCGGCAGTTTCGTTTAGTTAAGTATACCCTCTGAACCTGCAAAATCTTAGACCTGAAGCCGAAAAAATGGCCGATTTCTGCAATATACCTGTTTTTTAATGATTTTTTTCTATATAATAAAAAGTTTATTACATATTTGTAAATAAATTTTTATTTGTATACCATTTTTTAAACCAGTTAGCGAAACGCGATACAAATGACGCGATGAGAGTGTGATGTCTTCAACGCAACACGTAACACTTACATTATATTCGAATTCGCGCGAATAATGGAACATGCGCTGTGATAACTTAGCACGTATCGTATGCGCAGCGTGTTACTGCCCCGAGAAGTTACTTCTGATACACGCGACACGCATAACCTCGAATTGACGTTTTTATTTTTCGTTCATATTATGTTATTAGTTTGATTCCGTTGGCCATTTACGGTTTTTTTTCAATCAATAGTGTTTAAAACATAATCAACAATCATCAGAAGTGATCAGATATGTAAATTTGTTATGAAGTGATGATTTAATGTTTGTGCAACACATTTGTGAATGTGTCAACACCGGATAAATTTTCAGTGATGTTGTCAATAAAAGTGATCATCCCCATATTATTTACAGGTTTTTTTTTCAAATTATGCATTCATTTACTTATTTATTTATTAAAAAAAACATTTATTAATAACATTATTAATAATATTCTGTAATCTGACTTGCAAATAATATTTTTATTTTGTTCATTAAAGGTACTACGATGCCCCAAAGGTGAAAACAGCATAAACAGTTTTATTTGAGTGGTAAGCTTTAGATGCCATTTGCCGAAACTTGGTTTTAAACCTATTCTGCGCGTGATTCAGACCAAACTGCTAGGCAGATTGGGCTGGTTGACGTCTCATTTTCTTCTTCATGAAAAGATACACCGGCTAAATGGAGCAAAAGTTAATAAAAGGTAATATTTTTCAAGTGACATAATTATTACTAAATAAATTTTATGCTATTTTCTAAATCAGTTTTTAACTTTGCTTTCAGAATGAAAAAAAAATATTTTGCTCCATTTAGCCGGTGTATCTTTTTATGATGAAGAAAATGAGACATCAACTAGCCCAATCTGCCTAGCAGTTTGGTCTCAATCACGCGCAGAGTGAAAAACCTAAGACCTTTGCTTAAGATAATATGGAAAGGCATACGCAAGTCAGATGGCAGTAAAAAATCCTTTCATCGAGTACCAACAATATAGTTCATTGATCATTTTTATATGCAAGAGAATTTGGATGATATTGAATTTATAAATTTAATTATTTTGACCTGACTCCCTCCCCTTAAATTCAGACAATCTCCGTGGCTCAAAAAATACATTGATCTAAATACTAAGATGAGGAAAAAATCGAACAATGAATATGAGAAAAACTTTTTTAAACTAATGAATAACGCAGTTTTCGGAAAAACGATGGAAAATTTGAGGAAACAGAAAGACGTAAAGGTCGTGACAAAGTGGGAAGGTAGGTATGGCGCAAAGGCTCTGATTGCAAAACCAAACTTCCATACCTCCACCGTTTTCGATAACAACATGGTAATTATCGAAATGAATCGCGTCAAAATACATTTCAATAAACCGATATACGCCGGATTTTGCATACTCGATCTTTCCAAAACTTATATTTATGATTTTCATTACAATTATGTAAACAATACATTCGACGAAAAGGCAAAGTTAATGTATACGGACACGGACAGTCTCTTGTATCATTTCACTGTTCCCAACATTTACGATTACATCAAACGCGACTTGCCGAGGTTCGATACTTCCGATTACCCCGCGAACAACGTTTATGGAATACTGTTAGTAAATAAGAAAGTTCTCGGTCTCATGAAAGACGAGAATAACGATAAAATTATGACTGAATTTATTGGACTTCGAGCAAAATTGTACGCGTTTAGGAATCTCGGGGATGGAAAGGAAAAGAAACGTGCTAAAGGTATTAACGATTCACCATTAAAAACAATAACGTTTGTTGATTATAAGGAATGTCTGTTCGAACACGAAAATCTTGTAAAAAATCAGTATTTAATTCGGAGTAAAAAGCATAAAGTGCATACTGTTCATCAACAAAAGTTAGCTCTAAGCTGGTTAGATGATAAGAGAATTATTGTAAATAGCACAACAGATACTGTTCCATGAGGTTTCACCGTATAATGTAAATAATTATTGTTAATAAATAAACGAAAATTATTGCAATACATAAATTGTCAATAGTCTTCCTATAGTTCCTCAACGTGAACAAGAAGAACAGCGAACGTTGCGATAAGGCTGGAATGCACACACAGACAAACGCAGCGGTGCTTGAGAGTAGATATAGGCAAAGATCGCGAGACAGAGGGGCGTGCCCTACTGGCGCCAGGCGCCAGAGGGGTCGTGGCCTACTGGGCCATAGGGGGCGTGGTTGGGGTATCCCTCCCCTTCCTAGAGTACCTTCCTCCCCTCCCTTGAGTGCCCTCCCTCCCAGACAAGCCCTCTAATTGTCCCTCCCTCTTCCCACCCCTTCCTCCCAAGAGTGCCTTCCTCCCCTCCCTTAAGTGCCCTCCCTCCCAGACAAGCCCTCTAATTGTCCCTCACTCTTGCCACCCTTCCATCTCTAGAGTGTCCACCCTCCCACACAAGCCCTCTAATTGTCCCTCCCTCTTCCCACCCCTTAACCCTCCCTCTGAGAGAACGACTGTTATTCATCTCTATACTTGTCCACCACCCCCTCCCTGTACGCATGTGATGTTAACTCACTCCTCTTCTCCTACCTCTTGTTTCCGTCCATGCTGTGGACCAAGATCGCGAAAGCACCACGTAGCTCGGGCATTCTGCTGGGGTCCGAAAATTGACGGTAGCGCCACCGGTGAACGCCGCCGAAAGTCCCGAGCGGTGGCCCAAGATCGCGAGAGACGACGTGCTTTCGGCGCTCCGCCGTGGATCTGACTGAGAGTCGGTGGTGGCGCCGCTGGTGGTCCAAGATCTCGAGAGACGGCGTGCTCTCGGCGCCCCGCCGTGGGTCCGGCTGCGAGTCGATGGTGGCTCCGCCGGTGAGTGTCGCCGGAAGCCCCAAACGGTGGCCCAAGATCGCGAGAGCCGGTGCGCGCTCACCGCTTCCTTACGTGTCCGATTGAGAGACGATGGTGGCGCCACCGGTGTGCGTTGTTGGAAGTCCGGCTGGTGGTCAAGGATCGCGAGAGACCCGTGTGCTCCGTGGTATCCGACGGACCGTCTACAGTGGCGACACGCGTGAGCGTGATATCAAATAGCGCACGCGGCCCAAGACCGCGACAATTCCCTCCAGTCGCGACCCCCTCCCATAGCGCTTCCACCTTCACCCACCAGCGTGAGATGATCGGCGCGTCCGTATACTTGTTCTGCTCGTGCTTTCACTTCATGCTTATTCTTTGAATAAATGAAGACTTACATATTTATAAATTAGTTTATTTAAATATTGTTTATATGATACATTATTTTTATAATAATGTTCAGACACACACACACAGAACAACCAAACTACTAAAACTAGAAATACGATTCTTAAAAAAATCCGATTATAAAGAGTACATGTTATCCACATTACAGGGTCCTTCTTCATTTGGCTGTAGCCGATTCCTTTATTGTTCCTTGGAGCAATCGATTATAAGCATGCCGTCGATGGTATACATCGTCGTAGGTGTCAGAGAGAGAGAGAGAGAGACCCTGAGATGTTGGCGTCAGGAGTGTTTCTTTATGACTAACCTATCTCATCGGTGATCGTCTGGTTAAATGTAGATGACTCGTATGTCTTGGAAAATAAGGGGTAGAGGTTTCGAATGATAACAGTGACACAAGAAATGCGTTTTCAGTTTTATTACTGTCTAGCTCAACGCTGATCGTCTGTTTTTATGTAGATGATTTATGTGTCTTGGAAAATAAGGGTAAAAGGTTTCGAATGATAAGAGTGATAAAAGAAATACGTTTTCAGTTATATTTTGTGTTTGTATTAAAATCTAAAAAAATACTGGTTTTATGTAGTCTTGGAAAATGAGGGAAAAAGTTTCGAATGATAAAAGTAACACAAGAAATATGTTGTCAGTTTTATTTTGTGTTTGTATTCAAATCTAAAACACGTCTTACAACTTTTTTATTTTGTGAATATTTCTTTCAAACATAAGTTTTGGTTTTCATTCAAATATAAAAAATTCCACCGAAAACCTTTTCATGTTTCGGTTGTATTAAAAATCTCAAAATATGACGTCTCAAAACTTTTTATTTTGTCAAAATTTCATGCAAACATAAAGTTTGGTTTTCATTTAAATATGAATAAAAGGCTCCTGCAAACCGTTACATGTTTTGTTTGTATTCAAATCTGAAAATATGCCGTCTGAAAACTTTTTTTATTTTGTCAACATTATTTACAAACATAATTTTCTTGTTTTCATTTAAATATGAAAAAGGCCATCGGAATCCTTTTCATGTTTTGTTTGTATCAAACATCTAAAAAAGATGACGTCTCAAAACTTTTTATTTTGTCAAAATTTCTTGTAAACATAGATGTTGGTTTTCTCAAATATGGAGAAAAGACCCACGGAAACCTTCTCATGTTTTGTTTGTATTAAAATCTCAAAATATGCAGTCCGAAAACTTTTATTTTGTCAACATTTCGTTCAAACATAAATTTTTGTTTTCATTCAAATATGAAGAAAAGGATCCTGGAATCCGTTTCATGTTTTGTTTGCATTCAAATCTGAAAATATACCGTCTGAAAACTTTTTTATTTTGTCAGCATTTTTACAAACATAAATTTTTCTTTTCATTAAAATATGAAACCAACGAAAGGAGTCCACCGGAATCCTTTCGTTGTTTTGTTTGTATTAAAATATAAAAATTGGTCGTCTTCAAAATTTTTATTTCGTGAACATTTTTTCAAACATAAATTTTGGTTTTCATTCAAATATAAAGAAAAGTTTTGCTTGTATTAAAATCTGGAAAGCCGTCTGAAAACTTTTTTATTTGGTAAACATTTCTTTCAAACATAAATTTTTGTTTTCATTCAAATATGAAACAGACCACCGTAAACCTTCTCATGTTTTGTTTGTGTTCAAAATCTCAAAATAGGTAGACTGAAGATTTTTTTTTGTGAATATTTCTTTCAAACATGAACTTTGGTTTTATTTCAAGCATAAAATTTTTTGTTTTCATTCAAATATAGAAAAGTCCACCGGAATCGTTTTCATATTTTGTTTGTATTAAAAATCTAAAAATACGACATCTGAAAACCATTTTATTTTGTCAACATTTCTTTCAAACATAATTTTTTTGTTTTTATTCAAATATGAAAAAGACAACAGGAATCCTTTTCATATTTTGTTTGTATTAAAATTTAAAAATATGACATCGGAAAACTTTTATATTTTGTCAATATTTCTTTCAAACATAAATTTTGGTTTTTATTCGAGAATGAAAAAGACCACCGGAATCCTTTTCATGTTTGGTTTGTATTAAAAATCTAAAAATCGGTCGTCTTCAAATTTTTTATTTTGTCAACATTTCTATCAAACATAAATTTTTTTATCATTCAAATATGAAAAGCGGTTACATACATTTTGCTTGCAGATTTTTAAACCAAGATGTAAAAGTCCGTACGCTAGAAAATTCGATACAAGTTTGGAAACGAACGTGACTCGAAGATTTTTTATAAGACTATTTTGTGCGTATCGCTAGACAAGATTGTTGAGAACATACATTTTCGTCCTCTGTTATACGGCTGTAATACTGATGAAAACGCTGAAGCGTAGGGTCGTCACTACACTTATACAGAGCAATACTTGCTTTGGGAATAATGGTGCGTCATTTCACTATGTCAAGATACGAGAAGGCACGACGAGCCGGGTGGTGTTTTTCTGTTTACAAGGTTGGACACATTTTTTCATAAGGGTCGTTTACTAAGGTTATGAAAAGGAGTGTAGTTAACTTATGCTCTAATGAATGAAAAGTCGACAATATCGTACATCAACGAGAACAATTTAGGTGAAAGTTCGGTAAGTGTTAAACGGTGCCCATAGGCTTTCCAGATTTCGTTCGTGGCTAATGTACACGGATACTTGATGTTCGTGAAAAAAAAGAAAAGATGGAAAGGTCATATAAAAAGGAGTGAAGCGACAAGTATACTGAAAAATTCATTACTAAAGTGTTCAAATCACCATCATTTGTACTATTCAGTCAATGTAGTGGGGTAGAAAACTATAAAGTCTCCTGAAGACACCGACCTTCTACAATTTGCCATCGACAAGTTCCACGAGACAGTTGTCGTTCTCATATTCTTTCCTTGGAAAACTCAACGTTATCAACTTCCAGGACTAACTTTGAGATTTGTTCTGGAATTTTATTCGCGGTTCATACGATATAAAATTATTCATTAAGTCTCAACAACAAAATTAACCGTTAAAAATTGGATCATGTACGGAATTATCCTATTCACGGTTTGGATGGATTTCTCAACATTAAGATAGTCACTGTAGAGACGCCCTGGCGAATCTATGCAACCAGGGATGATGAAACAGCAACTCGCGATGCGTTCCTTCGCGGTGTACAATGTTACGATCGTACACTGCTTCACAGTCTCCTCGAGGAACAGATATTTCGCGGATCACTAGTGCTCGCGAATATCGATAACAAGCTTTATCGTGGTACAGTGCAGGATCAAACGAGCAATGCGGAAAAAATTCAAGTATGGCTGGGTGATTATGCCATTGAGGCAACATTACGCCTTGAAGATTTATACGTAATGCCATCAATCGTTCAACTTGTGCCATGGCAAGTTTTCGCTTGTGGAATACTCGACGTATGTCCCATCGGAGGTACCGAATGGGCTGTTGACACGTGCCATGGGCTTCGTGAGTGTCTCGTCGGCCATAGTGTCCTCATGCACGTGTGGTTTCCGGATGTGTCTGCCGAGGCTATTTGGGTGGATATCCTATGGAATGATGGGAATGGACGTGTCTCGATCGTGGACGTGATGCTGGGTATAGGCCAAGCACAACTTGCAACAAGCTCGAGAGAATTCGACTGGGGAAATGGTGTCGGCTCCTTTACTGACCGTCGCCAAGCCGCCAACTTTGATAGGAAGCAGGCGGCCCACAGACATAGGAATGGTATAGGCTGTCAGGAAGGACAATCAGTATATTCAACAAATGTTGTAGTCGATGAAGTTGAAGACAACGGCGGTTTGCCGTTACACGAAGACGATAACGACATCGGCCGTCTCGATGATCTCGAAAATGCCCACGTCGAATCACGTATACAGGGGTATACAAACCATGCGAGTGACGGATTAAATAGTTGTGGTGAAGCGGATCACGATAGCGACATCGAGTGATATGTATAAGTTTAATATTTGTGATAAGGCATAAAAATGATTATATTGTATGCTTAAAACGTAATTAATTTTTAATCGGTATCGGTTCCGTATTTTTCCGGCACTTATTACTACTTATATTACTACTATATTACTTATGAGCTACTGCGAAAATGGTTTAATACACCACTTATTGAAAATCAAAATATGCGTTGTAAATTTCGTGAGTGGTACATGCAAAAA
The DNA here is from genome assembly GCA_963970395.1 of Ephialtes manifestator. Lineage (NCBI taxonomy): Eukaryota > Metazoa > Arthropoda > Insecta > Hymenoptera > Ichneumonidae > Ephialtes > Ephialtes manifestator. The sequence goes on along the minus strand of OZ019969.1, from coordinate 15,926,795 downwards.
AACTTCCTACATATGTATATTAATTTAAGAAAGTTTTTAACAGAGTGCCCCCAACTCAATTGTAGTATACAATATATAAATAATACCATGTTTTCTAAATAAAATATTGTTGTATATGAGAAAATACTAAGAAAATAACTTAGTCGCAATATCAATGTGTATACAGTAAAAACTCAATAACCGCTCGATCTCCCCATCCAAATTCTCATCTGTAAAACTCATCCGTTATCAGGATGTTTTAGTATGCTAAATGCGTTATGCCAGTATCGGCCGATAGCACAGCATAAGCAAAATATTATAATATGACATAAGTAACTATCAGAGTGAATCATTCAGTATAAAGTTTTATGCAAACTTCTATAACTGTAAAATCAGCGTGTATTTGTGCCACTCATTGAAGATATTCGCAATAATGTCTCGCTATTCAATAATTATTAAAATAAATTATTGAATATAAACTGTTACACAAGCCATATTAGAAAACCCGGTTACAAATTTTTTTCAACTAGCCATGGTTTCAGTATTTTTACATTTTTGGTAGCGCAATTCCTTTGGCTCAATATCATTGCCAGATCTTATTAAACAGCGAAGATGGAAAACAAAATTAAAAAACATAGTCCTGTTCACATCCTTTTCACAACATCACTTACAAGCAGTGTTGTAAAGAATCTAATGCTTATAGAAATAAAGATGATAATAAGAACAGTTCTATAATTACGATTTCAAAATAATAACATGTACCGATTAAAACACAATGACTACATTTTTTAACAGCTGCAAAAAATATTATTTTGGATAAAATTCCATGTCAATCTTTTAGAAAATGAAGAAACATAATTATTGCATTAAAAAAGTAATGCATTAATTATCGCTTACATTTTCACTATTTCTATCCCTATTTAAGCGAAAAATAGTATTTTTCCAGCTAAACAAATGCTTACACTCTATTTTATAATCACCACGTATTATTATTATTATTATGGGATCATAATAATAAAACAAAACGATACGGAAAACTATATTTCATGAATTAACGTGGTTTACAACTCTGCTTACAAGATTGTAATACACGAGATGATCAATAAATTATCATAGCCGAAACTTTGCCATCCATCGTACCGATAGGATTTCATGTTTCATTTTGATTTATTAATTGTTTACATTGAGTCACTTGATATTAGTTTCACGCAAGGACATTATCGCATCGAATGATAGTTCTCAAAATAAAAAGCTTAAGCGTGTGTACTTCACATATTACCATATGATGAATGCACACTTTTATATTTTTATCGACAGTGCTGAACAAATGGTCGTTATGGACGACGCAATTTTACCCAAATGTAATCGTCAAGTACCTAAGGTTTCAGTCTCGAATTCAAAAAGGTGTATCGACTGATGGTTATTTGAGAGATATATTCGGTTTGGAGCAATCAAGCACAACGAGTGGCTCATGTGTAAGAGTAATTTCCATCAGCACAACTCGCAGTGTTGCATCACTCAAGCGAAAAAAAGGTTTGATTTGTTATTTGTTTAAATTGAGTCGCTTAATATTAGTTTTATGCAAGAACATTATTGCAACAACTGCTGATTTTTAACCGAAAAGCTTAAGCCTATGTACCTGACATATCGCCATATGATGGATAGGCCTTTTAATAAATAATCACCGAATCATGTTATATTTGACTACACGTATTACCGTAAACAGACTGCTAGGAATTCTTCTTGCGTGGAACCGACTCAGCACTAGACGACTGTGCACGGCCTCGATTGAGCACAACCAACTGGACACGATTTAAGTGAGCATGGGCACGACTGTGCACCGCGTCAATCGGGCACGACAGTCTGTGCGACAATTGAGCACCGGAATCGGTACACCGACTCGATTGTGCACGATCGACTGCGCGCGGGTCAACTGAGCACGGGTTCTACTGTGCATCGCTTCGATCACGCACCGCATCCCCCGCGACAATTGAGCACCAAGAACTTGTACCCTGCGTCGACAGAGCACGACCAACTAAGCACTACGCAGCTGAGCACGATCATGACCGCGCAACGCGTCAATCGGGCACGACAGCCCGTGCGACAATAGAACACGTGGCATGAGTGTATCAAATCGACTGCGCACTATCGATTAGGTTCGAGTAAACTGCATACGAGTTCGACCGTGCACCGTGTCAACTAAACACGCTGGCACCAAGTCGGTTAACCACTTACGACAGAGCACGATACAACCGCACACACGTATACTGAGCACGAGTACAGTGCCCAGTCGACATGGTGCAAAGCTGTACTCGTGCTGGGTTGACACGGTGCAAAGTTATACTCGTGCTTGGTTGACACGGTGCACAATTGCACTCGTGCTCAGTTGAGACGGTAGGCAGCTGTACTCGTACTCAGTATACGTATGTGCGGTTGTATCGTGCTCTGTCGTAAGTGGTTAACCGACTTGGTGCCAGCATGTTTAGTTGACACGGTGCACGGTCGATCTCGCATGCAGTTTAATCGAACCTAATCGGTAGTGCGCAGTCGATTTGGTGCACTGATGCTACGTGTTCAATTGTCGCACGAGCTGTCGTGCCCAATTTACGCGGTACACGGTTGTGCTCGTGCTCACTTGAGTCGTGTCCAGTCGGTCGTGCTCAATTATCGCACGGGCTGCCGCGCGTGATCGAAGCGATGGGCAGTCGAACCCGTGCTCGGTTGACCCGCGCGCAGTCGATCATGCACAATCGATTCGGTGTACCGATATTTGGTGCTCAATTGTCGCACGGGCTGTCGTGCCCGACTGGCGCGGTGCGCGGTCATGATCGTGCTCAGCTCAGTAGTGCTTAGTTGATCGTGCTCAGTCGACGCAGGGTACAAGTTTTTGGTGCTCAATTGTCGCGGGGGCTGCCGTGCGTGATCGAAGCGGTGCGCAGTAGAACCCGCGCGCAATCGATCGTGCACAATCGAGTCGGTGTACCGATTCCGGTGCTCAATTGTCGCACGGGCTGTCGTGCCCAATTGACGCGGTGCTCAGTCGTGCTCATGCTTACCTGAATCGTGTCCAGTCGGTTGTGCTCAATCGAGGCCGTGCACAGTCGTCTAGTGCTCAGTCGGTCCCCAACCTTCTTCTTTAGGTTATTTGGGTTCTACGCATATACAGACAGCTTTGGGTTTTTTTAGGTTCTTCGAAATAATTACACTATATTTGACTGCACGTATAGTCGTAAACAAACAGCTAGACTTTTTTCTTTAGGTTCTTTGAATCATACACGTAAATAGACAGCTAGGTTTTTTCTTTAGGTTCTTTGGGTCATACATGTAAAAAGATAGCTATCTTTTCATCGTCCATAACGACCATTTGTTCAGCACTGTCGATAAAAATATAAAAGGGTGCGTTCAACATATGGTAATATGTGAAGTACACACGCTTAAGCTTTTTATTTTGAGAACTATCATTCGATGCGATAATGTCCTTGCGTGAAACTAATATCAAGTGACTCAATGTAAACAATTAATAAATCAAAATGAAACATGAAATCCTATCGGTACGATGGACGGCAAAGTTTCGGCTATGATAATTTATTGATCATCTCGTGTATTACAATCTTGTAAGCAGAGTTGTAAACCACGTTAATTCATGAAATATAGTTTTCCGTATCGTTTTGTTTTATTATTATGATTCCATAATAATAATAATAATATGTGGTGATTATAAAATAGAGTGTAAGCATTTGTTTAGCTGGAAAAATACAATTTTTCGCTTAAATAGGGATAGAAATAGTGAAAATGTAAGCGATAATTAATGCATTACTTTTTTAACGCAATAATTATGTTTCTTCATTTTCTAAAAGATTGACATGGAATTTTATCCAAAATAATATTTTTTGCAGCTGTTAAAAAATGTAGTCATTGTGTTTTAATCGGTACATGTTATTATTTTGAAATCGTAATTATAGAACTGCTCTTATTATTATCTTTATTTCTATAAGCATTAGATTCTTTACAACACTGCATGTAAGTGATGTTGTGAAAAGGATGTGAACAGGACTATGTTTTTTAATTTTGTTTTCCATCTTCGCTGTTTAATAAGATCTGGCAATGATATTGAGCCAAAGGAATTGCGCTACCAAAAATGTAAAAATAATGAAACCATGGCTACTTGAAAAAAATTTGTAACCGGGATTTCTAATATGGCTTGTGTAACAGTTTATATTCAAAAATTTATTTTAATAATTATTGAATAGCGAGACATTATTGCGAATATCTTCACTGAGTGGCACAATTACACGCTGATTTTAGAGTTATAGAATTTTGCTTGAAATTTTATACTGAATGATTCACTCTGATAGTTACTTATGTCATATTATAATATTTTGCTTATGCTGTGCTATCGGCCGATACTGGCATAACGCATTTAGCATACTGAAACATCCTGATAACGGATGAGTTTTACAGATGAGAATTTGGATGGGGAGATCGAGCGGTTATTGAGTTTTTACTGTATACACATTGATATTGCGGCTAAGTTATTTTCTTAGTATTTTCTCATATACAACAATATTTTATTTAGAAAACATGGTATTATTTTTATATTGTATACTACAAGTGAGTTGGGGGCACTCTGTTAAAAACTTTCTTAAATTAATATACATATGTAGGAAGTTTTTTTGCATGTACCACTCACGAAATTTACAACGCATATTTTGATTTTCAATAAGTGGTGTATTAAACCATTTTCGCAGTAGCTCATAAGTAATATAGTAGTAATATAAGTAGTAATAAGTGCCGGAAAAATACGGAACCGATACCGATTAAAAATTAATTACGTTTTAAGCATACAATATAATCATTTTTATGCCTTATCACGAATATTAAACTTATACATATCACTCGATGTCGCTATCGTCATCCGCTTCACCACAACTATTAAATCCGTCACTCGCATGGTTTGTATACCCCTGTATACGTGATTCGACGTGGGCATTTTCGAGATCATCGAGACGGCCGATGTCGTTATCGTCTTCGTGTGACGGCAAACCGCCGTTGTCTTCAACTTCATCGACTACAACATTTGTTGAATACACTGATTGTCCTTCCTGTCAGCCTATACCATTCCTATGTCTGTGGGCCGCCTGCTTCCTGTCAAAGTTGGCGGCTCGGCGACGGTCAGTAAAGGAGCCGACACCATTTCCCCAGTCGAATTCTCTCGAGCTTGTTGCAAGCTGTGCGTGGCCTATACCCATCATCACGTCCACGATCGAGACACGTTCATTCCCATCATTCCATAGGATATCCACCCAAATAGCCTCGGCAGACACATCCGGAAACCACACGTGCATGAGGACACTATGGCCGACGAGACACTCACGAAGCCCATGGCACGTGTCAACAGCCCATTCGGTACCTCCGATGGGACATACGTCGAGTATTCCACAAGCGAAAACTTGCCATGGCACAAGTTGAACGATTGATGGCATTACGTATAAATCTTCAAGGCGTAATGTTGCCTCAATGGCATAATCACCCAGCCATACTTGAATTTATTCCACATTGCTCGTTTGATCCTGCACTGTACCACGATAAAGCTTGTTATCGATATTCGCGAGCACTAGTGATCCGCGAAATATCTGTTCCTCGAGGAGACTGTGAAGCAGTGTACGAACGTAACATTGTACACCGCGAAGTAACGCATCGCAAGTCGCTGCTTCATCATCCCTGGTTGCATAGATTCGCCAGGGCGTCTCTACAGTGACTATCTTAATGTTGAGAAATCCATCCAAACCGTGAATAGGATAATTCCGTACATGATCCAATTTTTAACGGTTAATTTTGTTGTTGAGACTTAATGAATAATTTGATATCGTATGAACCGCGAATAAAATTCCAGAACAAATCTCAAAGTTAGTCCTGGAAGTTGATAACGTTGAGTTTTCCAAGGAAAGAATATGAGAACGACAACTGTCTCGTGGAACTTGTCGATGGCAAATTGTAGAAGGTCGGTGTCTTCAGGAGACTTTATAGTTTTCTACCCCACTACATTGACTGAATAGTACAAATGATGGTGATTAGAACACTTTAGTAATGAATTTTTCAGTATACTTGTCGCTTCACTCCTTTTTATATGACCTTTCCATCTTTCATTTTTTTTCACGAACATCAAGTATCCGTGTACATTAGCCACGAACGAAATCTGGAAAGCCTATGGGCACCGTTTAACACTTACCGAACTTTCACCTAAATTGTTCTCGTTGATGTACGATATTGTCGACTTTTCATTCATTAGAGCATAAGTTAACTACACTCCTTTTCATAACCTTAGTAAACGACCCTTATGAAAAAATGTGTCCAACCTTGTAAACAGAAAAACACCACCCGGCTCGTCGTGCCTTCTCGTATCTTGACATAGTGAAATGACGCACCATTATTCCCAAAGCAAGTATTGCTCTGTATAAGTGTAGTGACGACCCTACGCTTCAGCGTTTTCATCAGTATTACAGCCGTATAACAGAGGACGAAAATGTATGTTCTCAACAATCTTGTCTAGCGATACGCACAAAACAGTCTTATAAAAAATCTTCGAGTCACGTTCGTTTCCAAACTTGTGTCGAATTTTCTAGCGTACGGACTTTTACATCTTGGTTTAAAAATCTGCAAACAAAATGTATGTAACCGCTTTTCATATTTGAATGATAACAAAATTTATGTTTGATAGAAATGTTGACAAAATAAAAAATTTGAAGACGACCGATTTTTAGATTTTTAATACAAACCAAACATGAAAAGGATTCCGGTGGTCTTTTTCATTCTCGAATAAAAACCAAAATTTATGTTTGAAAGAAATATTGACAAAATATAAAAGTTTTCCGATGTCATATTTTTAAATTTTAATACAAACAAAATATGAAAAGGATTCCTGTTGTCTTTTTCATATTTGAATAAAAACAAAAAAATTATGTTTGAAAGAAATGTTGACAAAATAAAAAGGTTTTCAGATGTCGTATTTTTAGATTTTTAATACAAACAAAATATGAAAACGATTCCGGTGGACTTTTTTATATTTGAATGAAAACAAAAAATTTTATGCTTGAAATAAAACCAAAGTTTATGTTTGAAAGAAATATTCACAAAAAAAAAATTTTCAGTCTACCTATTTTGAGATTTTGAACACAAACAAAACATGAGAAGGTTTACGGTGGTCTGTTTCATATTTGAATGAAAACAAAAATTTATGTTTGAAAGAAATGTTTACCAAATAAAAAAGTTTTCAGACGGCTTTCCAGATTTTAATACAAGCAAAACTTTTCTTCATATTTGAATGAAAACCAAAATTTATGTTTGAAAAAATGTTGACAAAATAAAAAATTTGAAGACGACCGATTTTTAGATTTTTAATACAAACAAAATATGAAAAGGATTCCTGTTGTCTTTTTCATATTTGAATAAAAACAAAAAAATTATGTTTGAAAGAAATATTGACAAAATAAAAAGGTTTTCAGATGTCGTATTTTTAGATTTTTAATACAAACAAAATATGAAAACGATTCCGGTGGACTTTTTTATATTTGAATGAAAACAAAAAAATTTATGCTTGAAATAAAACCAAAGTTTATGTTTGAAAGAAATATTCACAAAAAAAAAATTTTCAGTCTACCTATTTTGAGATTTTGAACACAAACAAAACATGAGAAGCTTTACGGTGGTCTGTTTCATATTTGAATGAAAACAAAAATTTATGTTTGAAAGAAATGTTCACCAAATAAAAAAGTTTTCTGACGGCTTTTCAGATTTTAATACAAGCAAAACTTTTCTTCATATTTGAATGAAAACCAAAATTTATATTTGAAAAAAATGTTCACGAAATAAAAAGTTTGAAGTCGGCCAATTTTTAGATTTTGAATACAAACAAAACATGAAAAGGATTCTGGTGGACTTTTCATATTTGATTGAAAACAAAAATTTATGTTTGAAAGAAATGTTTATAAGACAAAAATTTTGAAGACGACCATTTTTCAGATTTTAATACAAACAAAACAACGAAAGGATTTCGGTGGACTCCTTTTGTTGGTTTCATATTTTAATGAAAAGAAAAATTTATGTTTGTAAAAATGCTGACAAAATAAAAAAGTTTTCAGACGGTATATTTTCAGATTTGAATGCAAACAAAACACAAAACGGTTTCCAGGATCCTTTTCTTCATATTTGAATGAAAACAAAAATTTATGTTTGAACGAAATGTTGACAAAATAAAAGTTTTCGGACGGCATATTTTGAGATTTTAATACAAACAAAACATGAGAAGGTTTCCGTGGGTCTTTTCTCCATATTTGAGAAAACCAAAATCTATGTTTACAAGAAATTTTGACAAAATAAAAAGTTTTGAGACGTCATATTTTTTAGATTTTTGATACAAATAAAACATGAAAAGGTTACGGTGGAATTTTTATGTTTGAATGAAAACCAAAACTTACGTTTGAAAGAAATATTGACAAAACAAAAAGTTTCCAGATGTCATATTTTATTTTTTATTTTTGATACAAACAAAACATGAAAAGGATTCCGGTGGCCTTTTTCATATTTAAATGAAAACAAAAAATTTATGTTTGTAAAAAATGTTGACAAAATAAAAAAGCTTTCAGACGGCATATTTTCAGATTTGAATACAAACAAAACATGTAACGGTTTGCAGGAGCCTTTTATTCATATTTGAATGAAAACCAAACTTTATGTTGGCATGAAATTTTGACAAAATAAAAAGTTTTGAGACGTCATATTTTGAGATTTTTAATACAAACGAAACATGAAAAGGTTTTCGGTGGAATTTTTTATATTTGAATGAAAACCAAAACTTATGTTTGAAAGAAATATTCTCAAAATAAAAAAGTTGTAAGACGTGTTTTAGATTTGAATACAAACACAAAATAAAACTGACAACATATTTCTTGTGTCACTTTTATCATTCGAAACCTTGTCCCTCATTTTCCAAGACTACATAAAACCAGTATTTTTTTAGATTTTAATACAAACACAAAATATAACTGAAAACGTATTTCTTTTATCACTGTCATCATTCGAAACCTTTTACCCTTATTTTCCAAGACACATAAATAATCTACATAAAAACAGACGATCAGCGTTGAGCTAGACAGTAATAAAACTGAAAACGCATTTCTTGTGTCACTGTTATCATTCGAAACGTCTACCCCTCATTTTCCAAGACATACGAGTCATCTACATTTAACCAGACGATCACCGATGAGATAGGTTAGTCATAAAGAAACACTCCTGACGCCAACATCTCAGGGTCTCTCTCTCTCTCTCTCTAACACCTACGACGATGTATACCATCGACGGCATGCTTATAATCGATTGCTCCAAGGAACAATAAAGGAATCGGCTACAGCCAAATGAAGAAGGACCCTGTAATGTGGATAACATGTACTCTTTATAATCGGATTTTCTTAAGAATCGTATTTCTAGTTTTAGTAGTTTGGTTGTTCTGTGTGTGTGTGTCTGAACATTATTATAAAAATAATGTATCATATAAACAATATTTAAATAAACTAATTTATAAATATGTAAGTCTTCATTTATTCAAAGAATAAGCATGAAGTAAAAGCGCGAGCAGAACAAGTATACGGACGCGCCGATCATCTCGCGCTGGTGGGTGAAGGTGGGAGCGCTATGGGAGGGGGTCGCGACTGGAGGGGATTCTCGCGGTCTTGGGCCGCGTGCGCTATTTGATATCACGTTCACGCGCGTCGCGACTGTAGACGGTCAGTCGGATACCACGGAGCACACGGGTCTCTCGCGATCTTGGGCCACCGTTTGGGGCTTCTGTGGACACTCACCGGCGGAGCCACCATCGACTCTTAGACGGACCCACGGCGGGGCGCCGAGAGCACGCCGTCTCTCGAGATCTTGGACCACCAGCGGCGCCACCACCGACTCTCAGTCAGACCCACGGCGGAGCGCCGAAAGCACGTCGTCTCTCGCGATCTTGGGCCACCGCTCGGGTCTTCCGGCAGCGTTCACCGGTCGCGCTACCGTCAATTTTCGGACCCCAGCAGAATGCCCGAGCTACGTGGTGCTTTCGCGATCTTGGTCCACAGCATGGACGGAAACAAGAGGTAGGAGAAGAGGGGTGAGTTAACATCACATGCGTACAGGGAGAGGGTGGTGGACAAGTATAGAGACGAATAACAGTCGTTCTCTCAGAGGGAGAGTTAAGGGGTGGGAAGAGGGGGAGGCACCCTTCGGAGGTGGCACCCTTGGGTAGGGGGCGATTGCGAGCGCGCGCAGCGCGCGAGCCACAATAAAATCCTAGTATATATATATATGGTTTTTTATTAAAAAAATTTGTACACAAAAAACTTATATTACAATAGACGATCAGCGGGTTGGGGTGCCCAATTTCTCGATAATTTCACATTTTCACCGGCACAATTAATTTTTGGGTGATGGTGCGGGTATACCGTAGAGGGTGTTCTTCCACGTAGCTGTTGCAGCGAGGGACAATTGAGATCTTCGAGGTTGACAATGCGCGTTGACTCGCCCATGAAACTTGCCAACCACTGTTTCTCCTCCAAACCTTTCACGTATATTGTGCGAGCGTGCAGGAGAATGTTGCAAATAATTTCTGTCGCTACATCGTACATCGTATATCTCCCGAGTCCCAGGGTAGTCCATGGAAGTTGCGTATAAGCCACGCATTCATACATCTGTATGTTGCAGGTAGGCTATCCCAAGTACACGGTGGTTGGAAAATTAATGCCAATGGTTGTAGTGTTTTTTTCATAAACAGGAATAACTGCAAATTCCTTCAAGACAAATTCATTGATGGATCTCTTGAAGCCTTGAAGTTCGACTACCCCCGTCCGTATCAAACTTCTTTTTCTCGATACCTCCGACGTCTACTTAGAATGACACTGAGCTAGATTTTATCATTCTTCGTGATTTTATACCAATTTTTTCACCCCACCACCGATGGGGTTGTACTCGACTATGCGATCATGCAAAATCAAGAAATAGGCTGATGTTTGTGGTGGGAATGGATTGGTTCATTCGAATTCCAGACGTATGTCAACTGGGCCTGATTTCAAGAATTCGTTTTGTTTAGAACAGTTGATAACGATGAGTGGTGCACGTTTAATAAAGTCAGATTTGCTCAACAATGGCTATGCTTCCTTACCATAGTACGGTTCTTGGAAATTTGTGTACATTTTGTACAATAGAGCATACTGATTGTTGGCAATATCGAGATTCAAATTTCCATAGGGATATGTCTGAAAGTTCAATAACAGTTTGATATCTCGAAGATCACAGTGATCAAAATGACTCGCATTTATATTTGCATTATTTTTTCGTGCAGTCTGAAAGCCCACAATAATGTATCGCGGTTTTTCGAGTTGAGTTGATGTTTTAACGACCCATACATGTTTCGTGGTCGCCGGTAGCAGTGGATACTCGTACAATTCCCACGTACGGAAACTCATGGTAATCGATGGATCCTTGGCAATAAAGTTGAGCAACTGAATTTTTCGCTGATCTGAAACTTTGATGTACGGCACCATCGATTTTTGGTAGTGAAACCTTGAAATGTTCTGCAGCAGCATTATCTGCACCAGGGATTTGTACAATGGCATTCATATCAGAATTCGTTCTTGTGAGAATCAACTCGTGCTTGGCATTAACGATAATTCGATGATAATCCTCGGCGAATCCCAACATGAAATTGAGTGGTATCGATATATCGAAGTGATCGGAGTGATTCTCATCAGTCAATTTTTCTTCATCATCATTCATGAACCAACCAGCATTTTCCATCAGAGACATTTGCCCTGGACTCTGAGACAGATAATTCTTCATAAGCGTCGTGATCCCCAGATTTTCACTTCTATCGATCTCAACGGCATTTAGTTCATAACGAACTTCTTCGAACAAATGACAGATGGCATTGTTGATTAATTTTGTATTTTGGATTGCAGTCCCATTGTCTCTAGTCAATCTACCGTAAATGTGCACGGAGCTTTCACTCGGCAGCAAACACAAGTCCTCATGCTGAACGGCAATTCGAATTTCATCGTTATTATTGAAGGTTGCCGATGCAAATGGTTGATGTGCATGAGTCTCGTAGTGTAAGATAGACTCACGGAACACAATGGGAGTCTGTATGCTTAGAACTTTTTCCATGGCACGAAGCAGGCGATGCAACAGATGCGAATTTTTATTTTTTTCCTCGACTTGGTGTTATGTTCACACCGAGATTCTTCAAAAACTGAATATTCTGAGGTGTTAGCTTCTTGAGAGGTGCTCGACGACTGATTGGTTCTCGGCATATTGATTCACTATTATAGTTTTTTAAAACCGAGATTATATTGCAACTTTCAACTTCATCGTCAGGCATTTTAGGTTCTTCGTTGGTTTCTTCGAACACAAGCAATTTGATTGGTTTATCAGTCTCGTTAGAACGCAAACTGCCTTCTCATTCAAAGGAAGGCTCTATACCCGTACTTGTAGATAGTTTCCTTAGGTCGACGACTCGTGCAATTTTAATTTCCGAATTTTCATCCTGTAGCTAACGTTTTGGTGATTTTTTGGTTTTGTATTTCCCTCACCTTTTACGGCAGTAGCTTGAGGATTTTGACGTTTCCCGACTGATTTGGCCAATTCTGGTTCACATGGCATTTTGAAAACGAAGGTGACAAGCATCCTATCGGGGGGCAGTACAAGAGCGCGTGCTATGTCCCCTCTTGCCACAATTAAAGCAAATGAATTAACTCCAATCTCGATTCTGACTGTTACTATTGATTGACCATCCTTTTTTCGTATTTCGTGAGATTTTGATTCAGTCGTTGTTTGACCAGTGGCTTCGAGGTGGTTGTTTTTTTCAATCCCTTCTTTTGAACCCGTGAACTTCTGTTCTGCAAAGCATCTAAATCAGTTTGTTGTCGATCTTCGTCTGAGATTGACCTCTCATCTTCCTCTTTACTGGAGGGAGTAGGCTCGTTTTCCAGAAAAGTAAATTATATGCTTTTGGATTTATACCGTGTATCCCTCTGGACTTTGGATGCCCTACGATACAAATCGCTTCTCTCATTGACGTAATATAGAAATTCATCGTAACTTCCGCTCTTCAGATTTGGAAGATCACACATTGAGCGAGGGTTCAACTTCACTAAAATTTGTCTCAGTTGCTCTGTGAATGAGGAGGGATACAACATTCTTTCGAAGATTAATCTCGCGCGACAGGTGAATTCGGCTAAAGTCTCAGTTTTCTTGAATTTAAGATCACGAGCTTCAACATGAAGATCGCCGACGCACTCCTCATTGAAGTCGAATTTTTTTTGTAAAATTTTTCCATGTTTGCCAATCCTGTTTATTAAGCAAGTAACAAGCTTCCCGAGCAGAAAAAAATAGTTCAGGATGGAATTCAGAATGGAGTCCAGAATGATGTCCAGAATAGAGTCTCGGATGGAATCTGGGCCGTCCGGGAAGGAGTTCAGATGGACTCTCATATGGACTTCGGCTTTTAATCCGATCCCAAAGTCCATTTTGGACTTGGGATCTTGGTCTTGGAATCCTGGACTCAAAAAACTTTCCCGGACTTTCCCCAGGCGAGAATCCAAAATGGACACCAGGATGGACTCTACGGTTGATTAGCGGAAATTCGCTGATCATCCAGGGTGGAGTCCAGGAGAGTATTTGGCATCCCGGATGGAGTCCGAGAGAGTTCTTTGAGTCCAGACTGGAATCCAGATTGAGTCCTTTCGGGAGTCTCGGATGGAGTGATGGACTTCAGGGTGGACTTCGGAGTCGGATTAAAAGCCGAAGTCCATGTGAGAAACCATCTGGATTCCCTCCCGGGACTCCACTCTGGACATCATCCTGGACTCCATCCCGGACTCCATCCCGGACTATTTTTTTCTGCGCCAGTTTATATGGTCTCTCAAATATCGCAAGCAAATACGGGGCGAAGAGGGTTTTATCAATTCCATACGCATTTAATTTGTACTCCAATATCAACAATAATTGATCCGTATCTTTTTCTAATTTAGGAAAGTTGGTTTTCCACGTACGGACAATTTTCCCAATTTCTAACGTACCATTTCTTCTTGAGTTGTAATTATTGCTGGTGTCCCGATATTGTGAATCGCCATAATCATATACCTTTTGTATGTACTCTTCGTCCCCATTCGAGTCGCTACCATATCGTGACAACGCTATCCATCTTGGAGTGACCGATTTCTCCGGGTGGTGTCTCCCGTCGATTTGCCGAGCGTATTTACTCCGATCGAAACTAACTTCATCTCGAACCACATGTATGTTTTCACTTCTAACATGATTAGAATCCCGCCTAATGCGCATATAAATAGAGTGTCGATCAGACTCATTATTGTGTCCAGTTATTTGATGGTATAATTCGTCCGAGACATATTTATCTTCTGTCACGAGTATACCATCCGGCAAGCGACGTGTTATTGTGAGTTTGTTGAATTACCCGTGTAGATTAACTATTTTACTATCTAATAAATTTCGTAAATTCCCGCGAGTAGCATTTTCGGTCCGTCGACTTTCCCCAACGAAAGAAACCCTTCGTACTTCTCTTTTCACAGAGCCGTCCTTACGTGACTGGATGCCCCCTTGTTTCATTATAATGATGGATATTGCGCGTTCCAGTATTAATTCTTCTATGACTTGTCGTAGAGTCCTCAAGGTCAGCATTCGAAGGGGTTTCCCGAGGCGTTTTTCGAATCCTTTGCAAAAATCGTTCAGAATCGACAGCAGGCGATTGAGCCGAATTAAATAATTGAATTTGAGAGATTGAATCTGTTCGAACCAAAATCACGACTGTATTATTTGACAATCGACCCGGTACGACAACAGACGGCCAGTCTGAATCAAATTGTAATAAATTTTATTAATTACGAATAAATCTATTTATTTATTTATTTATTTATTTAAGCTTAACAAATAAAAAATTCCGTGATTTTTTTATTACTCTTGGAAAAACCACAACAAAATATTTCTAATTGGGTGTTGGCACGAGTGACGTTACACGGAAGATGCTTCAGATTTCATATTAATTATATATTCATTTCATTTCACGATACATTCCATAAATCTAATCAATTTCAATATAATTTCATAATCACTCCATAATCATTCTATTATCATTCCATAATCAATTCAGAATTAATTCATTATCGCTCCGTAATCATTCCATTATCTTTTCATAATCAATTCATAATCATTTCATAATCATTTCATAACCAACTCATAATTAATTCATAACCATTTTATTATCGTTTCATAATCATTCCATTATTAATTCATAATCAATTCATAATACACTCATAATTAATTCATAATCATTTCATTACCGTTTCATAATCAATTCATAACCCACTCATAATTAATTCATAATCATTTCATTATTAATTCATAATCATAAATCAATAAATCATTAAATGCGGTAAATATGCAATTTCACTTCAATTTTATTTTGGCATCAATTTACACATTATTAAATTTAGGAAATATTAAAAATCAATAAATTTTCAATTTTGAAACAATTAGCCAATCGTTTAATTTCATAAATATTCGAACACTCCCTCGTGTGATATTCAAACTCCGTCTCCGCACACGCGTTATTCACGCCGAATCAATATACGTCAACAACAACAATATCCAAAAAAAAGGTATTTATCCTAATCCGACGCTTCAGATCATAACATCATTAATCCGTTACAGCGGATTCTCGGTACTCCGAGTTCGTAGACGGGAGCAGTGAAGAGCGCTCATGACATCACGTTAGATTATTCGGAAAGGAGCATCGGACGAATTTTCCACCGCTTCGGTTCCAAAAGGGGGTCCTGGCTCCGAGAAAATGCGCCGAAAATATTGTGCAAATTTCAATGCACAATTCAATTTCTATTTCGCAATACTGAGGTAACAATTGGCCCGTATTTTTGGAGTGTTAACGGCACGCTGGTCATGCGCCCAGCCGTCCTACGATTACACGCGGATTATAAGGCATGCTAATTTACGAGGCAATTTTAATACAAATTAGACATAGTAAAATAACAAAAACTATATACCTGCTTGCGAAGACTCTCACACTTTGCACGTTGAGTGATCCTTTTTAGACTTACACCGATTAGATTTGCCGATAAATGCACGTAGTCCGATAAAATCACGAGATTTGCAAGATCGGGACGCACGTGCACGGAGAGTTCGCGAACGACTGGGGAGAGGCAACGGTAGCGCTCACCCAGCTCGTCCACCTATACTTACGTGTTCACATAGATGGGTGAACTCAGTACCCTAATTGCGCTACTTTCGGGAACGCACTGTGATCTACGAGGCGCGGTCGATATCGGCACGGCCGGTCTCTACCATCGCGTCGTAGAGCATCTCTCACAATTATCCCCCTTTGTTTAGTATACAATTATTTAGATCGCAGACAAATAATTCGGAAGCGAAACAAACTCACACGCATACTTATCATGATTAACATTCCATATCTGAAAGAATGAAACAGTTATCAGAGCATGTTAAACGGGGCTTATGTATTTCCGAAGGCTACAGCGATTGTACACATTTTTAACGATATTAGGGTCGGCGGGATCGACCAGTAAATAGGCATTACTACCAATGATTTTCCCAATTCTATACGGCCCCTGGAACAGGTGGAAAAATTTCGATGTAACTTTATCGCTTGCTTTTGATTGGAAAGGCACCCGGAGCAGCACTAAGTCACCGACCGCCAACAATACTTTTGACACGCTCTTCTGTGAAGACTTTCGATATTCAAAGTGCAGCCGTAATCTCGATTCAGCAAGTGAAATTTTTTCTTCGTGAGTTAATTCAATGGTCGGAGGGAAGGGTATTAAGTCGTCGATTCCTTCGGTAACGCGCTTGCCAAAATGAAGCTCCTGGGGAGCGAACCCCGTGCTAGTATGTACAGTTATATTCAGAAACTTCTCGATGCGTGGAATGCATTTTGCCCATTTTGTGTGAACATCGGAGCACAAGGTACGAAACAAACGTCCCAATTCCCGCATTACTCGCTCCGTTGGGTTACTCTGCGGATGTCTGATCGACGAATAGATCACTTGAATATTTTCCTGTTGCAAGCGCGACTTCCAAACCGGGGAAGTAAACTGGGTTCCATTATCTGACAATATTTTCGCGGGTTTTCCAACCTCCGGAATATAGCATTCGATAATTTTCTTTAATGCAATCCGAGTATTCGCCCTTTTTATGGGAAATAACTTCACGTATTTCGAGTGAGCGTCAAGAACAACAAAAATGTATTCACCCGCGTAGAAAAAAAGAATCTTGTGAAGAATCTTTTAAAGAATCTTAAAAAAAGTCTTGAAAGAATCTTTAAAAGAATCTTGAAAAGAATCACGTATAGGATCCGGAGCAAGACTCTTTTCAAGATTCTTTTCAAATTTTTTTCCAGATCAAAACTCCGAATTTTTTGTAATTTTTTTAGTTTAATTCAGTTGATTAGTCATATTTGATTGATCAGATCCGAAAAATAGCGTGATTTGATCAGATTAAAGCGATAAAATGAGAAAAAAAAAAAAAAATGTTGATCGTGGGACTTGAACCCAGGTCCCTCGGCGTACTATCCCGTTATCTTATCTATTCAACCACATCATCTTTCTTGGATAGCAGTAAAATTAAATGATATATGAGTATCACTTGCTTTTTCAGAACTTTGTTTTTTTTTTCGGAAATTACGACGCGATGCGCGTTACCACGTTGCACCGTTTCACAGTATCTAGTTTCATTAAGAATTCATCTTTCACATTCAGTTATTGCTCCCTCATAAAAGAAACTTTATTTGCGAGAAAACATACGTTCCAAGATTTTCAAGTCAGGACACTCAAAATAGTCCAGAACGTCGAGAAAAGTGGTTTAGAAAAAATACATAAGTGCATTCCGCAAACCTAAACCTTAAAATACATGAACCTGGTCTTCAAAAGTGTCCAGGTTTAGTGCTTCGAAGCTCTCAGTGTCCAGATTGACCTCTCCATAGTTTTCGGTGTCCAGGTCGACCTCTCCGTAGTTTTCGATGTCCAGATCAACTTCTCCATAGTTGTTGGTGTCCAGGTCGAACTCTCCATAGTTTTCGGTATCCAGGTCGATATCTCCATGGCTTTCGGCGTCAGGATCGACATCCCGATGGCTTTCGATGTCCAGGTAGACATTTCTATGGCATTCGGTATCCAGGTCGATATCTCCACAACTTTGAACATCAGGGTCGACATGTCCATGGCTTTTGGTGCCAATTCGATATTCCCATGATTTTCGATGTCCACGTCGATATTTCCATAGTTTTCGGTGTCCAGGTTGATCTCTCCTTAATTTTCAGCGCCCAGGTGGATGTCCAGCACCTGGACACCGAGAAATATGGCGAGGTTCACGTGGACACCGAAAACTATAGAGAGGTCGACCTGGACACCGAAAACTATAGAGGGGTCGACGTAGGTACCGAAAACTATGGAGATGTCGATCTGGATGCCGAAAACTTTGGGGAGGTCGACCTGGACACCGAAAACTATGGGGAGGTCGACCTGGACACCGAAAAGTATAAAGGGGTCGACGTAGATACCGAAAACTATGGATATGTCAATCTGGATACCGAAAACTATGGAGATGTCGACCTGGACACCGAAAATTATGGAGAGGTCAGCCTCGACACTGGAAAAAATAGAGAGGTTGACGTGGACACCGAAAATTATGGAGAGGTCGACCTCAACACCAAAAACTATGGAGACGTTGATCTGGATACCGAAAACTATGGTGAGGTCAATCTGGACACTGAGAGCCTCGAAGCAATCAACCTGGACACTTTTGAAGACCAGGTTCATGTCTTTTAAGGTTTTTGTTTGCGGAATTTAATTATTTATTTTTTCTAAACCACTTTTCTCGACTATTTTGAGTGTCCTGACTTGAAAATCTTGGAACGTATGTTTTCTCACAAATAAAGTTTCTTTTATGAGGGAGCAATAACTGAATGTGAAAGATGAATTCTTAATGAAACTAGATACTGTGAAACGGTGCAAAGTGGTAACGCGCATCGCGCCGTAATTTCCGAAAAAAAAAACAAAGT
Organism: Ephialtes manifestator; assembly: GCA_963970395.1. NCBI lineage: Eukaryota > Metazoa > Arthropoda > Insecta > Hymenoptera > Ichneumonidae > Ephialtes > Ephialtes manifestator. The sequence goes on along the minus strand of OZ019969.1, from coordinate 15,907,684 downwards.
TCTGAAAAAGCAAGTGACACTCATATATCATTTAATTTTACTGCTATCCAAGAAAGATGATGTGGTTGAATAGATAAGATAACGGGATAGTACGCCGAGGGACCTGGGTTCAAGTCCCACGATCAACATTTTTTTTTTTTTTTTTCTCATTTTATCGCTTTAATCTGATCAAATCACGCTATTTTTCGGATCTGATCAATCAAATATGACTAATCAACTGAATTAAACTAAAAAAATTACAAAAATTCGGAGTTTTGATCTGGAAAAAAATTTGAAAAGAATCTTGAAAAGAGTCTTGCTCTGGATCCTATACGTGATTCTTTTCAAGATTCCTTTAAAGATTCTTTTAAAGATTCTTTCAAGACTTTTTTTAAGATTCTTTTAAAGATTCTTTCAAGACTTTTTTTAAGATTCTTTAAAAGATTCTTCACAAGATTCTTTTTTTCTACGCGGGAACCCCCTGTAATGACCAGGCGGAGAGTTTGGGGAAGTGTAGATATTGGCATTGCGGATGGACTGACGAAGTATCGAAGAGAGAAAATATATGGTGATCACCGGGAATCGAACCCGTATTATTCAGGTACTAAGTAAGAGCGCTAACCACTGCGCTAATGTCACCTATATATTTCTCTCATTCGAATCGTCTTCTTATATGCAATGTAGGGCCGTCACACACCCCCCCTTCACTGTATTCGACGTCCTCGTCGACAGTGCAGAGTTAGGTTTCCTGTTACGTGATTGTAGTGGAGTTATCGTAGATGCTACGCGAAGCCTGTATCCAACGTCGGACCTCTTCCCTCGGCCGTGTTGAATCCCGCGGTGTAGCTCTTCAGTGCCAGGCCTGTATTGGCGGGAATCTGTGTGTGTGCTCCATCGGTACAATGCGGAATTGAGGACGTTTTTGGACCCGTAACTTCTGACACCATGTAATGACCAGGCGGAGAGTTTGGGGAAGTGTAGATATTGGCATTGCGGATGGACTGACGAAGTATCGAAGAGAGAAAATATATGGTGATCACCGGGAATCGAACCCGGATTATTCAGGTACTAAGTAAGAGCGCTAACCACTGCGCTAATGTCACCTATATATTTCTCTCATTCGAATCGTCTTCTTATACGCAATGTAGGGCCGTCACACCCCCCAATTGAACGTAGCAAGGGGCCATAAAAATCTACCGTCGCTAGTTCGGATGGTTTTGTTGCAGCTACAAGATTATACAGTCCCTCCATTGAACAATTTAAACTCTTAACCCTTTGGCAAAGGTCACAGCTAAGTATATGCTTCTGTACGTCAGCGCTCATCTTTTCCCCAAAAAAATGTATTTTTAAGTAGGCGAGAGTTTTCGAAACTCCCGGATGACCGAGTTTTTCGTGGGTGAATGTAACTAATCGGCCAGATAGACTAGTGGGAACAACGACTTGCCAATTCTGACCAGCAGGCGTGGCTCGAAACAGTATACCCTGGTGAATTTTGGGGGGTAATGACCGATCTTCCCCTAAGGAGTTCACGATTTTTGTGATATGAGGGTCTTCTTTTTGTCTTTCAGCTATCGTTTGTAGATCGCGTTGAATATCCGGAGCAAGTTCATCGTATCGATAAGCAAGTTTGTAAAGATTGCACGGAGGGTCAGCGCGTCCACTATCAACGTTCAGCACCAGATCGATGACAAAAGCAGCGACGACCAATCGACGCGCATTCCCTTCAAGCTCGAATTTTCCTTCCGAATTGCGGCTAAAAAAATCCGCCACGATATTATCCCGTCCCGTGCAATGCTGAACGATCATTGTGTACTGCTGAATATAAATACTCCAGCGAGCTAAACGAGCGATGTGAAATGGCGTTGTATTTAAAAACGTTAATGCATGATGACCCGTAATCACATAGAACTGAGTTCGCGCCAAATAAATACGACATTTTGCAATCGCATAAACAATCGCGAGTAATTCTTTTTCCGTTGTGTTATAGTTCATTTCAGCAGCAACTAAACAACGACTAATCAGCGACACGATTTGGTGCTCACCCTCATGGTTTATCTGATACAGTATTCCGCTGATACCCTTATCCGACGCGTCGGTTTGCAACCGAAACGGTACATCTGGAAGCGCATGCCGCAACATTAGCGAATCAGCAAACGTGTTTTTTAACGCCTCAAACGCTCTGCTATGATCGTCTGTCCAGAGCCAGACCGCGTGACTCTTTAGTAGCGGGCGAAACGGATCAATTAGTGTTGCGTGGCGCACGCTAAATTGGCGGTAATACGTGCAAACGCCGATCATTTGCTGCAACTCTGTCCGATTCTTCGGCTCCGCAAAATTGCGTATGACGTTAAGTTTATCCGGGTTAGGCCGTATTCCTTCTACCGAGAGAATAAAGCCGAGAAATTCGACCTCTTGTCGACGGAAGCACGACTTGTCTATTCGTAACGTAAAGTTCTGAGATTGCAACTTACTAAACAATTGGCCTAGATGACTGAGATGTTCGGGAAACGACTTGGACGTTATCAAAAGATCATCGATATAGCAGGTTAGGAACGAATCGAACTCACTACCTAACGCGAGATGTAGCGCGCTGATAAAACCACTACCGGCTGTTTTTAATCCAAAGGGGATACGGCGAAATTGATAAAGTTGAGAACCGTACAAAAAAGCGGTATACGGTCTCGAATCTTCAGCCAGCGGTATCTGCCAATATCCGTAAGCAAGGTCCGTGGTGGACATATGCCGGGTCCCGTGATATTTTTGCAGAATTTCGCCGATAATGGGGGGTGATTCATTATCTGATTCTATCGCGTTGTTGATAAAGCGTGCGTCGAGACAAACGCGAATTCTCCCATCCTTTTTTTCTACGATCCGCAGCGGATTGCAAAATCTACTTTCCGATCTTTCAATTATTCCAGCCGCTAACATTTCCGTAATCTCCTTTCCTACAGCCGCTCTCAAGGCGAAAGGTATGGGGTACGAACGACGTACAATTGCATTTTTATCTTTTAACCGTATTTGGTGTTCGTATGTGCCCGCGCCTTCCGTCTTATAGGCAAACAATGGTTGGTGCTGAATTAATAATTGCTTGAGCGCCTCGCGCTGGTCCTCGCTATATTTTACTAATCCCTCTGCAATATTATTCACGTCGTCGAAGAAATTTTCATCCTCTCCTTCCATATATAACTTACTGGAAAAACGCGCATCTACTAACTCCAATTCTCTTTCATCATGCATGCTCAGGAAATCGTCTTCTGTTTCGACCCAGATCTGGCCTCTTTCGTCGAGTATTTCCGACGCAATATTACACTGTGCTATTCTAACTTCCGGATAGAGAGAAGCATGGTCTGCTCTCGCCCGTTGCTGTATATCAGAGGGCAGGTCAAACAAGTTACGCATGTCGTCGATTACCTCCCTAGTACACCTGGAATGATCATCGTCAGAAGGCACGGGTGCGTCATCTGCGATACCCGACTCGGTTATAACCTGGCTATCGAGAATAACGGGCGGAATATCGGATGAAGTCCCCGATTGAGAATCTCTCATCGCGATGTTATCTGTTCTATCTGACGATTGATTTGCTGATACACTATCCTCCAAACTCAGATTGGTTAACAACGCCAATTCTTTGCTCTTTGGGTCTGATCCCCCATTAGTAATGGCTACGGTTGCTTCCGATTCACAAATTTGTGCCTTATTGTCGCTAGTAGCAGTACCAATCCCACTGACTGCCTCCACCGTAGAATTTTCGACCCGCAGAATTTGAATATATGTAAAATCATCCTCGTGGGACACACTCAAACGCTCCGACGGCTTTTCCCCAAAAGAGACCAAGGACGGCGGAACCAACCGATTATTAACGGTTAAGGTGCAACGCGCGAAGTCGATGATTGTACCCGCGCGTAACATCCAATCACTGCCCAAAATAAGGTTACTAGACAATTTTGGGATAACGATAAAAACCGTCGAAATTTTCGCGTCACCGACTGTAATATCCAACATTACCTGCTTTTTTACGGGCGTAGGTTTTTCCTTTATGGCTATTAACACAACTATATTTGCCACGGGTAACACGACCAGTTTTCCAAGTTTGGACAAATATGCAAAGAAACTTTCCGACACACAAGTTACTTGACTTCCCGTGTCTAGTAGGGTAGAAATCGGCACATTATATACAAATAATATCATATGTGGGCACGACGAAGCTTGAAACGTCGATGATTTTGATTTATTGGCTGGTTCTTTCATAATGGATAAAGCGAGGTCTTCAAATAAATCATACGGGTGACGGCACATATAGGACGCTCGAACTAATGCACCGCACCTTAGTTTAAATTACTCGAATTCGGCTCGTTAGGTGACTGAGTGTTTCCTTGCGGGGCCCTATCGTTTTGCACCGGCCTAATCTCCGAAGCTACATTGGGTGGCGGAACCTGCATGTTGGGCAATGGATACCAAGCTGGTACGTTAACATCTAAACCTCGGGTAACGCGATATGTCGGCGACTGAGAAGAGCTCGAGGTATTACTCGTATTATTGCTGTTAGGCGAACTACTCTGGTAACGCGATCCCCCACTACTATTATAGGAATTATTAGAACTCGAATTAGCGTTTGGGGAATTACGACGACTTTCCCGATTTCTATTTTCTTCATAGGAGGCATCGAGTTGTGCCAACGCCCTCGCAACCACGTTCGTGTTCGCATAGTCAATGGTAACTAACGCGTCCCGCGCATGCATCGGAAGCTGCTGAACAACACTGTAATTCACCTCGTATTGGTCGAGTTTGGGTGTAAAATATTGTGCGACACTCGCTTGTTTATGAAAATAGGACTGCATGGGACCGTCGGAGAGTGCATATTGCAAACCAGAGCGCTTTGCAAACCACTGAGACTTCAGACGAACTTGGGTGGGAACCGAATAAAATTCTTCTAGGAATACCACCTTAAATGCCTCGAAATCCGCAAAGACATTCGTCTGCGCGCGGTACCAATGCTTAGCTCGTCCATCAAGCAAGGTCTCTAACACCAACATTTTAGAATCATCCTGAATTTTTTTAATCAAAAAATATTTTTCCACGAGCTCCACAAATTCATTGGGATTTGCCAAAAGATCATGCCCGAACCGCGGCGCTTTGACATTAATATTCATAGAATTTATTCCGCGTACAAACCCGTTTAACATACCTGTATTGCCGTTTCCTCCCTCACTCGCATTCGAAGCATTCCGAAGCTGCTCGTTTTCTTCGCGCAATCGAAGAATTTCACTCTGCTGTCGCTCTTGATTTGCTCGTAATTCAGCAAGCTCACCAACCAATCGCACTCGCACGGCTTCCCAATCATTACGTTGCCGATTAATACGCTCACGCTCAACACGTAATTGTTCGTCTATAGGATTTCCCTGAGGCGGCGGATCTGTTGGGAGAGCATTTTCGAAATTACTAGGCATGTTTACAACCTCCTGTTCTCTAATAGCACTTTCTGAATCACAAGAATTATTCACTCTATTTGCTCTCGATCGAGTAATCATATGTATGGTTTCGAGTTTACTAATGTTGAATTATTCCAAATAACTGCAACATGATCCGCAACTGCACGTTTCGTTCACTCGGCCCCACGTTGGGCGCCATTGTAATAAATTTTATTAATTACGAATAAATCTATTTATTTATTTATTTATTTAATCTTAACAAATAAAAAATTCCGTGATTTTTTATTGCTCTTGGAAAAACCACAACAAAATATTTCTAATTGGGTCTTGGCACGAGTGACGTTACACGGAAGATGCTTCAGATTTCATATTAATTATATATTCATTTCATTTCACCATACATACCATAAATCTAATCAATTTCAATATAATTTTATAATCACTCCATAATCATTCTATTATCATTTCATAATCATTTCATTATCGTTTCATAATCATTCCATTATTAATTCATAACCATAAATCAATAAATCATTAAATGCGGTAAATATGCAATTTCACTTCAATTTCATTTTGGCATCAATTTACACATTATTAAATTTAGGAAATATTCAAAATCAATGAATTTTCAATTTTGAACCAATTAGCCAATCATTTAATTTCATAAATATTCAAACACTCCCTCGTGTGATATTCAAACTCCGTCTCCGCACACGCGTTATTCACGCCGAATCAATATACGTCAACAACAACAATATCCAAAAAAAAAGGTTCTTATCCTAATCCGACGCTTCAGATCATAACATCGTTAATCCGTTACAGCGGATTCTCGATACTCCGAGTTCGTAGACGGGAGCAGTGAAGAGCGCTCATGACGTCACGTTAGATTATACGGAAAGGAGCATCGGTCGAATTTTCCACCGCTTCGGTTCCAAAAGGGGGTCCTGGCTCCGAGAAAATGCGCCGAAAATATTGTGCAAATTTCAATGCACAATTCAATTTCTATTTCGCAATACTGAGGTGATAATTGGCCCGTATTTTTGGAGTGTTAACGGCACGCTGGCCATGCGCCCAGCCGTCCTACGATTACACGCGGATTATAAGGCATGCCGATTTACGAGGCAATTTTAATACAAATTAGACATAGTAAAATAACAAAAATTATATACCTGTTTGCGAAGACTCTCACACTTTGCACGTTGAGTGATCCTTTTTAGACTTACACCGATTAGATTTACCGATAAATGCACGTAGTCCGATAAAATCACGAGATTTGCAAGATCGGGACGCACGTGCACGAGAGTTCGCGAACGACTGGGGAGAGGCAATGGTAGCGCTCACCCAGCTCGTCCACCTATACTTACGTGTTCACATAGATGGGTGAACTCAGTACCCTAATTGCGCTACTTTCGGGAACGCAAGGTGATCTACGAGGCGCGGTCGATATCGGCACGGCCGGTCTCTACCATCGCGTCGTAGAGCATCTCTCACAAAATGCATTTACTTTTTTCCGCCCACTTTCGTTGCGATACGGGAAGAATCCTCCTGAGTTACTTTCTGTCCCTCGAAGTTCCGTTTGAGCATTAGCTAATGCAGAACGACTCAATGTTATTTTATTGTGTATGAAATTGGACGATGCAAACGAATTACTGTATCCCGCCGAGACTCCCTCCGCAGACGCTGAGTTAGCCTGCGATGCGGTATTATTACCACTATAATTACCCTGACCACGACCAGGATACACATCAATTACACATCAAAAAGTATATTTGGTCGACCCTCGGTCGATTTTTAGTAACTCAACCGATCACCGACTAAATTCGACAGACTTCGTTCAGTCAATATAAGGTTACTTTTTTGTTAGATGACTGTGATTTAACTCATTATAGCTTTGGGTTAGTATACACACAACTTTTAGGATTTTGACTGGTGTCGATTACATCGGACGGGCTCCTGCCGGTTCACTTAAGGTCGAATTTCGGTAAATCGACTGAGATTAAACTTAATATAACTTCGGGCCAGTTTGCGGTCGACTTAAAAAAACTTGACCAATTATCGGCTAAATCAGATGTATTGTGTTCAGTTCATTTAAAGTTGACTTTTTGTAGGTCGACTGATATTCAACTTAGTGAATCTTCGGGACGGTTTCTGGTCGACTTTTAAGAGTACGACCGATTATCGACTACATCGAATGGGCTCCGTTCGGTTAATTTAAAGTTTACTTATCGTTAGTCGACTGATAGTCAACTAGAGGCATCTTTGGGTGAGTTTGCGGTCGATATTTCGAAAAATGACAATATGTTAACTTAGACATACAAAAAAAAAATAGGTCAACTACAGTAAAATTTTCGGTCGACTTTTTGCACAAACCGGCCGCAAATTTTCGGTCAACTTTCAGTCGGACAGGTCCGCCAGGGCGCCCCAGAGGTGTTCCCACTCGAACAGTCGCAGTTTCAGTTTCCGAGTTTAATGTCAACTGAGTATTAGTATCTGAGATTTGAGTTTATCACCGCCTCCACACGCGTATTCCCTGCATTCATTGCCGGTTACACCTGTTTAGACTCAGATCCCTCTTTTTCTGTTAACGACTCAGCCCCTTCCTGCGCCTGTGAGACTATAACATTTAGTGCCGACACTGAACCACCAACGCCAGACGAATTTGATAATTGCGTTTTTTTTTACGGCCGCTTCTAGTTGTCACCTTCTTTGGAGGCGAGATAGACATCGAAGTCATACCGTAGTCTGTCGTGTCGTCTTTAGCAAAAGCAATTTCTAAATTATTATCTCCATTTAAATTCCGTAACTATAACTTACATACTAGACATTGCATTCTTACACTATTTTAATAAATAATAATTAACAATGAGCAAGCGATAATAAATGAATTAATTAATTAAATTACTGCGGTATTTTACTTATCAATCAACAAATTAGGTAATCTGCTTCAATAAATAATCGTACAACAAATTTTACGTTAAACAAATTTAAAAAAAGATATTCTACATGTGTCTAATAAAGAATACTATTTGAAACGGTTAATATCGCGTTGAGAGTTTCAAACATTTTCGGTTACTTACATAAATCGCAAAAGTGGGCATATGTATTAAATCCCAACCGTGCTTTTGTTTATGTCTACTTGCTTCTACTCACGGTATCGTGAGTAGGGCTGTTCAAAAAAACATAATTTCTTTATAAGCGGTTGCTCCTGAAATGCGGTATTGATTGTAAAAAACAACCGTTTTCGCGAAAGCTGGGAGTTGTGCGATGATATTAAGTACTGCCGCATCAAGACCACAATTTATGAAAAATGGCGATTTTTGGAATTTTTTATTTGTTGTCATGTTAAAGCGCTCATGGAGATTGTGGTTGCTTTCAATAGACTATCAAATTGTGTAAAGCCAGAAACATGTTCGATAATGTTTAGTACCGCCGCATCGACATTAAAATTAATAAAATCAAAAATGAAATCCTTTAAAAGATTGAAATATTCATCTGCTCATCGACTATTTCACGCATTTTCAAATGACAAAATGACTCATGAAACGGGAGTCCTGTATGATCAAATTTAGTACTACCACATCGATATCGCAGTTTTCCAAAATTCGAAAATCGCTTATCATCATCATGATTATGATCATACATGATTCCCGTTTCAAGAACCATTTTTTGATTTGAAAACGCACGAAATAGTCGATGAGCAGACGAATAATTCAATGTTTTAAGGGATTTCATTTTTTGATTTTGTTAATTTCAATATCGATGCGGCAGTACTAAATATTATCGAACATCTTTCTGCTCTTACACAATTTCATAGTCTATTGAAAGCAACCACAATCTCCATGAGCGCTTCACCAGGCAAAAAAAAATTATAAAAATTGCCGCTTTTCATGAACTTTGGCCTTGATGCGGCAGTACTTACCATCATCGCACAACTCCCAGCTTTCGCGAAAGTATTTTTTTTTGTGATAATCAATACAGCATTTCAGGAGCAACCGATTATAAGAAAATTATGTTTTTTTGAACAGCTCTAATCGTGAGTTTGCCGTTTATGACTCGATATATTGTGCAGCGATCGTCGTATGTTCTGTTATTCTCGTAACACCGACTAAGTCCTTACTTGATTTCGCAGATTTATTTTATAAAAATTGCCAACGGGCCCCACGTTGGAAGCCGATAAGAAAGTGACCGTTAATATATTCTTTTAAATTATTTCTAAATAGATTGAATAAAGGTAAATGTTCGTTTTTTTAAACCCGCACAGAAAATAGTAGTCCAGGATGGAGTCCAGGATGGAGTCCCGGATGGAATCTTGGCAGTCCAGGACGGAGTCCTGGATGGAATCTTGGCAGTCCAGGATGGAGTCCCGGATGGAATCTTGGCAGTCCAGGATGGAGTACCGGATGGAGTCTCAGATGGTGTCCGCCGACTCCGGCTTTTAATCGGATCCCGGAGTCGGCGGGCTCCATCCTGGACGACCCGTGAATCTCGGCTGTCCAATGGCAGAATCCATCCTGGTGTCTATTATGGGGTCTCACCTGGACTGTCTTACAGTCCCCCCTTGGGGCGCAGCGATTAAGAATATCCTGTGAAAAGTGCATATAACGAAAATGTGAAAAGAGTACAAAGTGACGAAAGAGCAATCTGACGCAGTCAGGGAAAATTATCTCTCCAACTTAGCTCAAAATTAATCGTTGTGCCTGGTACTGCCTCCGCGTGGCAAGGGGGGATACTCGATCTTCATTGATCGGGGAACCAAAAGTACCAGAGTTTTGATAGTAACGTACCCGATTGGGAGACCTCTATCAAACTCAAAATCGTAGAATGGTGACAGGAGGAAAAAAGACGAAGGGTATGAAGGCGTTGCGCAAAAAGCGCGGTTTGGGCTCGGAAACGGGCTCAAACACGCCTACTTCGTCCGACAAAAGTCGCAGTCGAAGTAGGTCAAGGTCAAGACGAGGACTTGACAAGGAGGATCAAGCGAACTTCGCTAGACCTCCAAAAGCGGATATAAGAGCGGTATCCGCCGGGTCTGCTGTTTCGGTGGCCGAGAGCAACCGATTCAGCGTGCTCGCAGTGACACACGAGGTGCCACAAGAACTGCAGAGCCAGAGTCATCCCTTGAGCCAGGATCAGACTCAAAGAAAACGCAAACCAGGGCCCAAAAGCGCAAAAATGGGCAATGAACCCAAAATCCCACGTCGAGAAATCTCGACTGGGAAAGGTAACGAGGACCTTATCGAAGAACTAGATTCTATCGAAATGGCAGACGCTGCAAGCGCTCAAAAGCCGAAATCGGCCCCGAAAAAGGGCGCCTCAAAACCTGGAAAGAGTCATCTGACCATGGAGCAAAGGGTTACAAGCCTTGAACTCTTGGTAGGTACTCTTCTAGAGGAGAACGCTCGCTTGAAGCGTCTCCTGGAGGGAGACGCTTCAAGCGAGCGTTCTCATGTGTCAAACTCATGTGTCTCGAACTTACGCACAAGTTGCAAAACCCAAGGTGCAGGCTGTTGGGAAACCAACACAACCGCAACCGCAGCACCAACCAAAACAAAAGCAAAGGGTCAACAAACCCAATGCAAAGAAAAATAAACGGCCCGCCAAGCCGATAGAAAGAAACATGGTCGTCATCCGTCCCGCGCAAGGCATTGCCGGGAGCAGTGATGAGACCAAGGCACTCCTAGTGAGTGTCTTCAACCCAGGCAGGGAAAATGTAAGAATCCGTAACATACGGAAAGCAAAAGACAACAGTCTTATTGTCGAGACAGCCACCAAGGCAGATCTTGACAAGCTCAGAAAGAGTACAAACATTCAGGGTAGTGGTCTGAATGTAATGGATGTTGAAAAACAGGGTCCCAGGGTCATCATCTACGATGTACCCCTGGAACTCGCCTCTGGAACTAAGCTGGCAGAGGCTGTATATGCACAGAACCCGGACTACGAGTCCGCTGGCATCTCGAAAGAGATGTTCAGCAAGGGTTTTCAGAACCGTTTTAAAACGGGCAAGCGTAGAAAGGACGCAGTTAACGTGGTGGTCGAGGTCACGCCAGAGATACGTGCAGTAATGCGCAAGTCGAGGCGGGTGTACCTTGACTGGTCATCGTGCAAAGTCCAAGACTACTTGGGCCTTAGTAGGTCCTTCAAGTGCCAAGGCCTCGGTCACATTGCAAAATCCTGCAGATGTGAAAAGGAGACCTGTTCTTTCTGTGCGGAAGACGGTCACAACTCTGCTGGTTGCCCTAAAAAGGAACAGCCACGCAGGTGTGCTTTGTGCAAAAGAAACAAGAAGCCTGCTAATCACTCGATTAACAGCAGACTCTGCGCTTCCTATAAGCAAGCACTTGATAAGGCTAAGCAATTGCGCTTGCCGGCGGCCACAAGTGCCGAATAAATACCAAAAATCCGAAAATGGCGTACAATTCTAACCCATTACTTCGGATAATCCAGCTAAACGCTGGCAAAGCAAGCAAAGTATCGGACGAGATCCGAGACAAAGCTGTGCAAACAAATAGTGATTTCATACTCCTGCAAGAACCTTACCATTACTATGGAAAGGTCACGGAGTGGGGCCCAAACGAAATCATTACTGGCAATAACCAGAATGAAATGCCAGGTGCAGCTATTGTTGTACACAATAAGAACTACACTGTGCTGAAACTCACACAGTTCAGCAGCGCTAATTGCGGCTGCATCGAGGTCACCGGTCCCCCGGGCCGAGTGTACCTGGTGAGCATGTACTGCAAATTCTCACACTGCATTGAACCTTACATTGAACAGTTGAGAAATATTCTGACCACGCTCAGAAATGAAAAAGTAATAATCGCCGCTGATGCCAATGCAAAGTCCTCGCTATGGCACTCGGATAGAACAGACGATAGAGGAGAAAAACTAGAGGATTTTATCTCAGAATTCAACCTCATTGTTCTCAATGAATCAGGAAACCCTCATACATTTGCTACGGCAAACGGAGAATCCAATATAGACGTTACACTGGTAACGGAACAATTCGTGCCTGTGGCGTCTGATTGGAAGGTTCACCAAGGGTGGACCACAAGTGATCATAGAGCAATTGAGGTGGTGTTTCGAAGTCAGGGTGAAATCCACCTTCAGACCCGAGACAAACGATTCGCTCTGCATAAGGCAGACTGGGAATTGTTCGAAACCCTAATTGAGGAAGGAAAACCTGACCTCACGAGGAACTGCGATATCAACCGCTCTGCGGAAGATGTCGAACCTCTAGCAAATAGAATTGTGGAGTTCATTACGAACACAAGTATATCGACCATATCACGAAAACGCACGTATGTCAGGTCGGTACCTTGGTGGTCACCAGACCTGACTACAAGGAAAAAAGAAGTCAATAAAGCGCGGAGGCGTTATCAAAGAATAACGGACGAACCTCGGCGCACAGAACATAAGCTGGTTTATAGACTAAAACGCACTGAATACTATACAATGGTCTCAGAAGCAAAATCCTCTAGTTGGGAGAGGTTTGTTACTGATGAAGGTAACAAAAATCCATGGGGAATAACGTACAAAGTTACGACAAAAAAGTGCTCAGCCAGCAAAGCTCTGAGCACTATTGCACAGGCCGATGGCGCCGCGACGACCACTTGGTCCGAAACGGCCCAGAAGCTACTTGATGCACTCGTCCCTGATGACGCAGAACAAAATGAAACTCCACGACAAAGTGCAACACGAGAGCACTGTCGGGAGGATCTAGACACGCTAGATTGTGAAGCCTTCACGAGACAAGAGGTCAGGCAGGCGGTAATGTCGTTAAACAACGGCAAAGCCCCTGGCCTGGACCTAATTGAGGTAGAGACCTTTAAGAGAGCTGCCTTGAGCATTCTCGACGAACTCACTCTCCTCTACAATGGATGCCTGAAATGGGGTATATTCCCAAAAGCGTGGAAAATAGGTTCCATATGTGTTCTCAAAAAGGGAGCGGACAGAGATGAAACGGACCCAAAGTCCTACCGTCCGATATGTCTGCTACCCATTATGGGCAAAGCCCTTGAGAAATTAATGATAAAAAGACTCAGAGCTACCTTCCACGGAGAAGAGTATCGCTCAGAAACGCAATTTGGTTTCAGGCCAGGGCTCTCGACTGAAGATGCCCTGCGCCAACTTCGAGAATATGTTGAACAAGCTGGAGGGAAATACGCATTAGCTTTGCTATTCGATATTTCTGGTGCCTTTGATAACCTTTGGTGGCCCAGTATACTGATGGGGCTCCGAGACAGGAACTGTCCCAAAAATGTATTTGGGCTTATGAAAAACTATCTTGCCGACCGCAAGGTCAGCATTGTCACATAATTATTATTATTATTATTATTATTATTATTATTTATTTATTTTTACGGATTTCTCCTTTACATTTGGTTTCCACAATGTGATTCGAAAAACGAGATCATAATTCTTACTAACTATACATACAATCTTTTTCTTTTACAAATAATTAATTAATTAAAATTCATATCTATTCATATGTGAGGACAATTTTGTTCGCTTCCTTTCTAAACACTTCTAATGACACTCCAGTATAGTGTAATTGTTCGTACTGATTCCCGAGCCTAGCGAATGTTGCAAGGTGACAAAAGAAGTAACAAAGGGATGTCCGCAAGGATCCATCCTGGGTCCATCATGCTGGAAATTGGTGTTTGATGCACTATTGCACAAACTAAAAGATCTGAATGTTAAACATATTGCTTATGCAGATGATCTGTTAGTAATAATAAGTGGTAACAGCCGTCTGAGCCTTGAGCGAGCCGGACAGGCAGTTGCTACTGAAATCGACAGTTGGTGTATTACGCAGAAATTAAAACTGTCAGAAACCAAAAGTGAAATGATCCTACTTAAAGGACATTTGGACATAAGAAGACCTCCCGGAATAAAAATTCAAGGGAGGCAAATACCAATGAAAAATGCAGTGCGATACCTGGGTGTCCAGTACGGACAGCGGTTGTCGATTAACACACACATCTGCACAATAACTGCAAAGTGCAAGCTCATTTTTAATGCGTTTGCACGAATCGCAAAGTCAAAATGGGGACTCAGGCACAAGTGCCTAAAAACCCTGTACAAAGGAATCTTTGTTCCGATCATAACTTATGCAGCTGCCGCTTGGGTGGACCTGCTTAAGAAAGGAACGAGGCAGATGTTACTTAGTGCTCAGAGACACGTTCTCCTGAAAGTAACAAAGGCCTACAGGACCGCATCAGAAGATGCAATAACGGTCATTGCTGGGGTTCCTCCAATTGACCTAATGGTATGGAAATACGCCTATAGATACTATATTCGAAAAAGCATCCCCTTCGAAACCAATGGTTTAAGATTTACACCCGGGGAAAATGATGATGCTATCAAAGAAAACATTGACCATACTCTAATGAGAGAATGGCAAAGACGATGGACTAATAGTCCAAAGGGTCGGACCACCTACGGCTACTTGCCTAGCGTGGAAAACCGATTGAGAATGGAGTGGCTGATAATTGACCATTACACCACTCAATTTATGACAGGTCATGGGAATTTCAAACGAAAACTCCGTCACTTTAGTCTCGTCGATGACGAAAGATGCGAGTGCGGAGAGACTGAGACAGCTGAGCATGTGCTCACTGTCTGCCCTATTTACGAGGAAAAAAGGCAAAACCTCAAAGGGAAAATAGAGGCGGCTGGAGCAGCCTGGCCTCCAGAGCCAAGAACACTAATGACCAAGCCATTTAACGAAGAATTTGCTAAAGCTGCAAAAGAAATTCTTCTGGCAAAAGAAACACTCCAAATACCTGCTTAACAGCATACCTTGCGCCAATTGAGGCTAGCAACTACAAAATAGCTGCGTAATCGCGCTTGGCGGCAGCTATAAGCGCTTTGGCTGTGACCGTCAAGTGCAAGGGCCACACCTAAAGGGTGTGGTATGACGGTGCAGCCGTGCCCACGAGCCGAACAACCTGGATAGTTACCGGTTAACTTGCTGGGACCGAGCGATGAGCTGGTGAGTCCGCCTCCTCGTGGCACCCGCTGGAAACGGCCCCGGGGATCCGGTGGTGTTACGACGCTGCCGTATAACTGGGGTCGGCCAAGTGAGTCACCGCCCCCTAGGGGTAGGTCCAACTTGTCTAATGAACCTTAAATGGTGAAGGCAGGGTTTTTCCGTAGCAACCATGTAAAACAACTAAACATGGCGTTCAACTGGCAGTGGTGAAGCCGTAAGTAGGTCGAGTTTACAAATCTTTCCGTCGGCCGCCAGACGAGAGTGGAAGTGCTGGTATGGGGAAACCCGAGGAACAGCCATCGTCCTAGACGAACCATAAAACACACACACTTGTTTTACAGTCCATCTCGGACTCCATCCTGGACGATCCGCGAATCTCGGCGGTCCAATGGGAGAATCCATCCTGGATTCATTATGGATTCTCGCCTAGACTGTCCCGCAGTCCATCTTGGACGGTCCGCGAATCTCGGCAGACCGATGGCAGAATCCATCCTGTTGTGCATTACGGATTCTCGCCTGGACTGTCTCGCAGTCCATTCCGGACTCCATCCGGGATTCCATCCTGGACTCCATCCTGGACGATCCGGGTGTCCACAAGGAGATTGACACCAGGACCAGACCGTGTCCACCTTGGGCACCTTGGTGTCCAGACGATCCATGTTGGACCACTCTTATTATGTCAACGGAGGGTAGGCCTCTCGTGTGCCGTCGAACTCAAAACAGCTTTCCAGTCTTATATACGCTCAGACTTCGAGTCACTTGCGAGAAACGCTTCGACCACTCGCCATCTAGCGGAGCATTGTGTATCCGTGTTTCGCATGATGCCACTAGATGGCAAACGGACGAACCGTTTCTCGCATGTGACTTGAAGCCTGAGCGTATATAAGACTAGAAAGCTGTCCTGAGTTCGTCTACACACGAGGGGTCTAACCTCCGTTGCCGTAATAAGAGTGGTCCAAAGTGGATCGTCTGGACACCAAGGTGCCCAAGGTGGGCGCGGTCTGGTCCTGGTGTCAACCTCCTGGTGGACACCCGGATCATCCAGGATGGAGTCCAGGATGGATTCTTCCGTCGGACAGCCGAGATTCCATGGACCGTCCAGGATGGAGTCCGGGATGGACGGCGAGACCGTCCAGGCGGGAACCCAAAATGGGCACCAGGATGGATACTGCATCGGATAGCCGACATTCGCGGACCATCAAGGATGGAGTCCGGGATGAACTGTAAGACAGTCTAGGGGAGAATCCATAATGGACACCAGGATGGATTCTCCCATTGGACAGACGAGATTCACGGGTCGTCCAGGATGGAGTCCAGGATAGACTGTAAGACAGTCCAGGTGAGAATCCATAATGGACACCAGGATGGATTCTGCCATTGGACAGCCGAGATTCACGGGTCGTCCAGGATGGAGTACGCCGACTCCGGGATCCGATTAGAAGGCGGAGTCGGCGGACACCATCTGACACTCCATCCGGTACTCCATCCTGGACTGCCAAGTTTCCATCCGGGACTCCATCCTGGACTGTCAAGATTCCATCCGGGACTCCATCCTGGACTGCCAAGATTCCATCCGGGACTCCATCCTGGACTGCCAAGATTCCATCCGGGACTCCATCCTGGACTGCCAAGATTCCATCCGGGACTCCACCCTGGACTCCATCCAAGACTCCATCCTGGACTACTTTTTTCTGCGCGGGAACGCTACTACCTGGCGCCGCCTGGGTCGAATTTTGCCAGAGCTCTACGTTTTTTATCTTTGTATTTTAATGTTGAGCGCCAATTCATTATATGGGAACGAATAAACTCTTTAAATCAACAATAAGCGGTTTATAATATCCAATAAACCACGACTGTTCGCGAGTAAACGGCGGATTCCGTTGGCTGACCCAATACACTATAATAACAGTCTATTTGTTAGGTAGTTATAATTAGGGAAAGTGCCTTTGAATTCAAAAGAATTAACAGTCATAAGGCGAGTAATCCAGGAAGAATATGACTTTACTGACTTACGGGTTTATGTTATCTTTCGTCTAGATTGAACTGGACACACAATTTTCTTATTACATGACAAAATATGAACACGTCACAACGTGTTGTAACCGCCGATTCGCCTCGCTCATCGTACAGCGCGCGCCATCCGTCGAATCCGGTGCGTAGCGCTACGGGTTATCGACCGGCTATTGTATCTGCGATCATGTTAGTTCGCTCGACCTAGGAGTGCGCTATAATCAATTTACTCACCTCACGGTGGAACCTTTCGCACTCGTCCCATTCGTCAGACGACGCCGTGCCGTACTGGTCACTTTCGTCTATATATTTATTGTGTGTGTGTAAAGAATTCCGTCGTGAGGTAAGTCTGCGCTTTATTAAACAACTCCGCGTCTCTCCTATGTGTTTTAAGTGCGTCGTACTAATATTATAATCGCCGAAACTTTCTAGACGGCGAATGGGCCCGGTAATTCAGTGGCAAATACCCCTCAAAACGATTATTTGTCGGGCCGCCATGTGCTCTCGCACGACCGGAGAACAAAGCAAGATAGACGCTTCGAGAAAGTTCTAACAGTCATTCTCGGAAGAACCTCGGTTCTTTCTAAGCCCAGCTGAGTACCAAATCTGCATGGAATAATTTCGGAGGAAAAACCCAAAAAACCGTGCTAATCTACTATCTTCAAGCAACGGTTTTCTTGACGAGCATCGAGGGATCGGCGTAACAACATCATGCGACCTTCAACTGGATAAGTTTTTGCCTTCCTTTCTCTAAACATCTTGAGTAACGGCATTTCATCGCCCACATGAGATATCGTGTTGACAACCACACATATCTTGAACAACACAGACTTATCAAAGTGCTTCGAGAGAAAAACAACAGATCTTTTGTGCTCCGTTCCGCGATATTTGAATCATAGACTGAGTAGTATAATACGCAGACTGTTGAAGTTAATAATAAGGGGATTTAACCCCACTTTGTCGAGTCAACGAACCGCCTTTATTAGTGATTAATATTAATTGATGATCTTTGGTGATTCTGGTGGTGCAGCGATTGCGAATCTATTATTGAGTAAAAATCCACCCAATACTAAGTCATTTGAATTCTCATTAATGATTAATATAAGTCTCCGCTCCTTTTGTGTAGCATCCTTCGGATGTGATTTGACTATTAATTGCATTTGCTGTGGAAAAGGGGACATAGCGTCGGCTGGTCGTTAACTTCCTGACTTGATAGTGGCAATGTGGCGTAGGATTTTAGTAGTTATGTCCCACTATCGAACCAGGGATTATTCAAGACTTTCAGCGAAGAGTTCCACCCAGTGTATATGAGCCGAGGAAGTCATTTAGTGAATGTATCCGCAGTTGTTCTCTATTCTAAAATCTTTTTCAGAACTTAACTTAAATTCACCGTTTCGAATTATCCATTATCTATCGGTGTCTGGGTTGCTAAAGGGAGATTTCATCGTTCATTCATGATCTCTATTTACGCTCATATAGCTTGTCTTTTTCAATTTATATGTGAAGCATTCTATGAGGAACATTTTCCTCCATTGAGGCCAGTTTTCGACATTCCTCGCAACAAAGCAACATTATTCTTGGCATACTTTGGTAGTTTCATCGTTGATTCATGACTCCCAATCCAGGAATAACGTTACTGAGATCCAGTACAAACGACATTATTGAGGCCTCCGCCTCATCCTGGCATGAATTATGAGCAAGTCTCCTTTTATTGAGACTTCTTAACTTTCGCTTTCCGAAGCTACCATTACCCAAGATTGCATTGTTGACTCATGGTCCTGAGGTCAATGAATGGACAGTTATTTATTCGTTTTTTCTCTTTTGCTTAACATTACACCGATTTTTCATTGTTAGTTCATGGAATCGAGTGATAGCTGCCATTTCGCTTTCTGATTTACAGTGATAACCATTGGACTTCCTCTAATCATATTTTTGTTTTTTGTTTCAATATAAGGAGAATATTCTTTAGAAGTGGATTATTGAACTATGTCCTCTTTTGTTCAAATAATTTGTGTCTGAGATTTATTGTATTCATGTATCTATGTACTGTGATATTATTTGTGTGATTTGATGCGAGGCACAGAATGTATAATACGAGGGAGATACAGCCTGGCCTGATCTACCACTCATCATTCTGTGCTCATGTGATATTATGTATGTAATTTGAAGCGACGCACTCGTTGTGCCATACTGAGAGGGATAGAGCAGAGTCTCATCCGCTACTCCAACTATTCGACGCGTATAATTTTTATGTGATATTGAAAAGCGCCCTTGAATATAAAAACATATTTGTAATTGGTTTTTAGAGACATATATTTCCTCATATTTCTCCTTTAGTGAGAATAAACTCACATTTACTAGAAAATTGATTTATCATTTTATATGAGATTGATGCCCTTCAAGTCCCCTGATTTGCTTTTGCTCCCATTAAGGGCAGGGTAAAGTATTAAAATTTTTTTTTCCATTTTTTTAAAATTTTTTTAAATGAATGCCTAATGTCTCAAGAATATTGTGTAAAAATTTCAAGTCGATCGGAGTAAAATTGACGAAGTATTTGAGCGTCTATTGCTCCAGGCGGGTCTTATACCTGGGCGGCAGCTGCGCGGCGCGCTATTGTATTTTTCGACCCCGAATAAATTTATTAATAAACGGGCCTGTTCCGGTCCCGTTATATATATTCGAGGTATGGTGTATATAAGTATGCACATTAGTCTATACATCAGTTGACCGCTGTATGCCGTGCTGAGCAGTAGCAAGTCACACTAAAAGTTTGAGTCCGTTTTCGTTCGTATTCGTACCTCGAAAAATAAGCAGAGAAGATCGTAAGGGTATTGGACAATTGTCCCGACCAAAAAAAAAGCGCCTCCTCAAAAGCGTAAAAACGACGAACCGGTAGCTAGTAGCGCGTCAGCGAAAAAAATGAAAAATAAACCCGCTGTGGTGGTAGAAGACATCCAAAAACATTATCGAATGATAGATTACGTTCTTGTTTTTTCGTCAATTGCTACTGTCGTCAAATGTGTGAAGTGTGATGGAAAAGTGATATTCCAAACATGCAAAAAAGAAGGTCTTGGTTTCAACATCAAGGTGACATGTGAAAAGTGTAAACAGCCTCACTACATCCCATCAAGTGAAAGAATAGACAGTGGTGTATACGATGTCAATTATCGGTTTGCTTTCGTAATGCGAGTGTTGGGCTTAGGTTTAGCCGGATGTAATAAGTTCTGCGGACTAATGGATTTGGCGAGTGCTTTCTTATCGAAACCAGCCTATAATTTATATATGAAAAAACATTGTGAAGCTATACAAAATGTGGCCAAGAAGTTCTTCGCATCGGCTGCTCAAGAAGAGAAAAAAGCAATGTCTGACGCAAATAATGTAGAAGAAACGTCAGACTCAACAGTTGTGGAAATTGCAGCTAATGCAGCTGCATGTATTTTCAATGAAGGTTGTTTCGCTTTGTTGGCCTTTATGGAAGAAATGCAAATCAGTACAGGGCCAAGTTCTCACGAATGGGCCCGACAAGTTGACGATTTGCGAATTAGTAGTAATTCAAAGATAATTGAAAAGTCTAAAAAAATTCATACGTATACAGAAAAATGAACGAATCAGGAAAAAAAAATTAGATTGCGGGGAAATTTGTTGTCTATTTTTTTTTTTTCATCATTTTGTTAATAACATTTTAGAATTATTATTATGCAAAATTAATCTTTTGAGTACCGTTAATATGCATGAATTTTCTCAGATTTTTATGCAATCGAGAAGTGTCTTCTCAAACTTATGTGCAATGAGCGCTAAGCGACCAAACTCTTTTGCGTTTTTCAAACCGTTTTTCTGAGACTTGTCATTTTTGAAGTCCGTGAGCACGATTACTCAAAATCTACTGGACCAATCGCTTTGAAATTTTGCACAGTACTTCTTCACATAATTTACCAGGTGTTGTCGAGACCTTTTGTGTTTTTTTTAATAATTACTAATTTTTCAACAACAAATTACCCGATTTTTTAAAGTGAAAATCGGGTTTTTGACTTCCAAGTGCTACGAAAAATCGAAAAATCGAAAAAAAAAACCTCCCGTCATTACCTCAAAAAACATCTCCTTTAACAAATGCATTTTGATTTTTTTGTTTCAGATGATTTTGTTGCGAGTTATGATGCTCACCGCAAACCACCTTTTTTTCGCGGCGGCTCCGGGGATTAATTTTCATTCACTCAATTTTAAAAATTTGAAAAAATGTTGTTGAAATGTAACTTTATTATATGTAAATTTTTCAATAAACGAACACTATCCGTTACGCCAAAAAAAAATCTTAAAAACATGCCTTTTTTTCGCCGAATTAACTTTACCCTGCCCTTAATGAGCCAAATACCTTTGCGGAATACCATTCTATAAATCCGTAAATTTATTCCGGGTATTTATTTCCATTCTCGCGAAATTTGAACTTCTACACGCAGGGATAATTGCTTTCCAATTGTCTCTCGCGCTTTCGATCTAACGTATTGGGAATCTTCCTTTCCCTAGCGACTTCGCTTTGCGAGTCACCTTTCGGGAAAGCGAAAAAAACCAATACAGTGTTTTATTAAATAAACACAGTTCTTTTTAGTATATTATAAAAACACGACTCCTCAACGTTTAGTAAACCCGTGAAATGGTCTCCTGTATTCTTCCAATTAAGGTGGGAGAATCGATATTTAGTCGTCTGTGCGCTACAATACATATTCAAATATACTCGAGGAGTCAATTCGTGCGTTGACGTCGAGGGGAATTCATATAGACAATCATTTTTCGGTCACAAACGACTGACTTTTTTACCTAAGAAGAAATGAATCTTTTTAAGCATATAAATTAATGAAACTCAGTACGCATATAAATTAATGAAACATATAAATTAATGAAGCATATAAATTAATGAAACTCACTACGCATGTAAATAGAAGAACACTTTATTATTTCTGTATCAATTCTGATGATAATTCATCACGCTAATTAATGCAGCATTATACCGAATGACTTTCGGAATTTGCATATGATCAAATCTTATTCGACCAAATAAAAACTACTAAATTTTTAACAAATGACATTGGAAGTTTGGGAGTGAATAATAACAACGTTGCTTCAACGAAATCGTTGTTAATTTTTTTCTGCATGTTAGAAGGATCTCTATTAGGTTAACCATGGTTTTTCTATTTGCTAGTACAATAAAGAAGATACTGAAATTATTTGACTCTAATCGATCGTGCGGAAAACTTTCCATGCACCAAAAACTGTATTAATTGCCAGTTTCGATTTTCTCGACTTTGTGGACCATCTCTGTTAGCTGAAATATTTTTGTTTGTTTTTTTTCTACATTAACAGGGAAGTCACTCAAATTATTTCGCGCGAATCGATGGAGCAGAAAACATTTGATATTCGAAAATCGGTCTGAATTAGGAGTTACGATTTTTTTCGAACTCCGTGGAACACCTCTGTTAGGTGAAATATTTATTTTTCATCATCTACATTATCGTGGACAATGCAGTAATTATTTCGCACTAATTGATGGTGCGGAAAACTTTTGACAGCCCAAAATTGTTCTGGATTGGCATTTACGATTTTTTTTCTGACTCCGTGATTGCTCCGAAATCGTAATGGCTCCGAAACGATCAAAATAACTTCAGTACCAACATTGGTATTGTAGAAGACATACAATAAATATTTCACCTAACAGGGATCCTCCTACAGTCAGCAGCATATCGTAATTGATGATTAGGACGGTATTCGGGCCACCAAAAGTTTTCCGCACGATCGATTAAAGTCAAATAATTTCAGTATCTTCTTTAATATCATAGCGAATAGGAAAACCATGGTTGACCTAACTGAGAAAATGTAGTCCAGGATGGAGTCCAACATGGAGTCCCGGATGGAATCTTGGCATTCCAGGATGGAGTACCGGATAGAATCTTGGCAGTCCAGGATGGAGTACCGGATGGAGTCTCAGATGGTGTCCGCCGACTCCGGATTTTAATCGGATCCCAGAGTCGGCGGACTCCATCCTGGACGACTCGTGAATCTCGGCAGTCCAATGGCAGAATCCATCCTGGTGTCCATTATGGATTCTCACCTGGACTGTCTTAAAGTCCATCCTGGACGACCCGTGAATCTCGGCTGTTCGATGGCAGAATCCATCCTGGTGTCCATAATGGATTCTCACCTGGATGGTCTTACAGTCCATCCCGGCCTCCATCCTGGTCGACCTGTGAATCTCGGCTGTCCGATGGCAGAATCCATCCTGGTGTCCATAATGGATTCTCGCCTGTACTGTCTCGCAGTACATCCTGGACGGTTCGCGAATCTCGGCAGCTCGATCGGAGAATCCGTCCTAATGTCCATTATGGATTCTCGCCTGGACTGTCCCGCAGACCATCCCGGACTCCATCCTCGATGGTCCGCGAATCTCGGTTGTCCGGTGGCAGAATCCATCCTCCCGCGCAGAAAAAAGTAGTTCAGGACGGAGTCTCGGATGGAGTCCAGGATGGAGTCCAGGATGGAATCTTGGCAGTCCAGGATAGAGTCCCGGATGGAATCTTGGCAGTATAGGATGGAGTACAGGATGGAGTCCGGGATGGTGTCCGCCGACTCCGGCTTTTAATCGGATCCCGGAGTCGGCGGACACCATCCTGGACGACCCGTGAATCTCGGCTGTCCTACGGCAGAATCCATCCTGGTGTCCATTATGGATTCTCACCTGGACTGTCTTACAGTCCATCCCGGACTCCATTCTGGACGACCCGTGAATCTCGGCTGTCCTATGGCAGAATCCATCCTGGTGTCTATTATAGATTCTCACCTGGACTGTCTTACAGTCCATCCCGGACTCCATCCTGGACGGCCCGTGAATCTCGGCTGTCCTATGGAAGAATCCATCCTGGTGTACATAATGGATTCTCACCTGGACTGTCTTGCAGTCCATCCTGGACGGTCCGCGAATCTCGGCAGCCGGGTAGTAGAATCCATCCTAATATCCATTATGGATTCTCGCCTGGACTGGCCCGCAGTCCATCCCGGACTCCATCCTCGACGGTCCGCGAATCTCGGCTGTCCGGTGGCAGAATCCATCCTGTTGTGCATTATGGATTCTCGCCTGGACTATCTCGCAGTCCATCCCGGACTCCACCCTGGATTCCATCCTGGACGATCCGGGTGTCCACCTTGGGCACCCTGGCGTCAAGACGTTCCATGTTGGACCACTCTTATTACGTCAACGGAGGGTAAGCCTCTCGTGTGCAGTCGAACTGAAAACAGCTTTCCAGTCTTATATACACTCAAGCTTCATGTCACTTGCGAGAAACGCTTCGCCTGCTCGCCATCTAGCGGAGCATTGTGTATCCGTTTTTCGCATGATGCCACTAGATGGCAAACGGACGCACCGTTTCTCGCAAGTGACTTGAAGCCTGAGCGTATATAAGACTAGAAAGCTGTCCTGAGTTTGACTACTCACGAGGGGTCTACCCTCCGTTAACGTAGTAAGAGTGGTCCAACATGGATCGTCTGGACACCAAAGTGCCCAAGGTGGGCGCGGTCTGGTCCTGCTGTTAACCTCCTGGTGGACACCCGGATCGTCAAGGATGGATTCTTCCGTCGGACAGCTGAGATTCCATGGATCGTCCAGGATGGAGTCCGGGATGGACGGAGAGACCGTCCAGGCGAGAATCCAAAATGGGCACCAGGATGGATACTGCCATCGGACAGCCGAGATTTGCGGACCGTCCAGGATGGACTGTAAGACAGTCTGGGGGAGAATCCATAATGGACACCAGGATGGATTCTCCCATTGCACAGCCGAGATTCACGGGTCGTCCAGGATGGGGTCCAGGATGGACTGTAAAACAGTCCAGGTGAGGATCCATAATGGACACCTGGATGGATTCTCCCATTGGACAGCCGACATTCGCGGATCGTCCACGATGGAGTCCGGGATAGACTGTAAGACAGTCCAGGTGAGAATCCATAATGGACACCAGGATGGATTCTGCCATTGGTCAGCCGAGATTCATGGGTCGTCCAGGATGGAGTCTGCCGACTCCGGGATCCGATTAAAAGCCGGAGTCGGCGGACACCATCTGAGACTCCATCCGGTACTCCATCCTGGATTGTCAAGATTCCATCCGGGACTCCATCCTGGACTGCCAAGATTCCATCCGGGACTCCATCCTGGACTCCATCCGGGACCATCCTGGACTACTTTTTTCTGCGCGGGATGGTATTGTTATGAATATAGAGATTAGGCTATATAGGAACACACGGTATGACGATCGACAAACAAATACTTGAGATACTTCACAGAAAACGTGACAGAAGAAAGTCTTGACAGGACTTTGACTGCGAGCAGACGTGCGAACAAAAGCGTTAAAGATAAATAGAACCCGTTATAATTAATAATATCCGCACGATATAAATATCTGATTTTTTCATTCGCTCGATCGTAACATTGGTGTCAGAAGTGTTTGACGATCCCACGGAGGATATTTTTCGGTTATTCGCGAGTGATAGTGAAACGAAACAGAGGATTATTATTAAATTGAGACCTCGATGGCTCACACAACGAAGAAGCGAAATCAAAATTGCGATCTCAATGATGCTCCGTGATGACGAAAAAAGAAGTCAAGTCTGAATGCATAGGATTGAGCTGCATAGGACTGACACAGGCAAATTAAAATTATGTATTATTTTTAATCGGGATATTTGTAAAAGTATTGATTAAAATTTGAGTGATTCTTCTCTCTCGGGTAGACGATCAACATGATCGTAAAGTCGAGTCGTATTTCGGGTAGAATATAATTGGTCTATGAGAATATTAGTGTTGTTAAGAATCTGAAAAGTGTAGAGAATTGCTTGGCTGGAGCCTTGGACGGCTTTTTGGATTCTCGCTGGGTGAAAAGCGTCCTGGAGGGTTTCCGGAAAATTCTGTTTATACGGTAACTGCTGAGTAACGAAGAGCCAGAGTTACGGATCGAGGGACTGTTGGCCAATGTGAGGTTTCGAACAGTGATCGATGATTTAGTGTAGAATAATATTTTCAGATATACTTATATGTAGAATTGTCATTTTATTGTGGAATGAATCGGGTGAATTGATTTCGAGGTCGAAAATGTCGACATGAGAATTTAAAAGAAAGGGAGAGAGAATAATCATTGAGATTGTATTGTCCCAAGTGTGGCTAGTATTTGCGGAAGTCTACGAGATTAATTTGTATTTTACAGGTAAAGTTGAAGATACTGTGAAGTGGCCAGAATCCTTCCTGCTCAAATCCTTTCGAATGTTAAAAAATTGGAGAAGAATAATGAAAACAGAGAAAGAATAATTAATTGAATATAATACTTAAAAGTTGATTTGAATGGACTTAGTACACGAGAAAATGAATTTATTTAGCGTGGACTTGATAACGACGGGACATGGGAAAAAATGGAACTATATAGAATTGTGAACACTGCTCTTCCCAAGGTTTTTCCGGCCATGGTTTTCCCTTGTGGACATGGACGAATGTCAGAACAGTGTAGGTTAAAGAAAAATGGACAGATTTTAGGAAGATGGACCGTGACACATCATAGGGTGGATAGGTAGTTGCCGGGGCGGCAACTCTAGGAGGAGGGGAGTAGTGTTATGAATATAGAGATTAGGCTTTGTAGGAACACTACACGATATGACGATCGACAAACGAATACTTGAGATACTTCACAGAAAACGTGACAGATGAAAGTCTTGATAGGTCTTTGACTGCGAGCAGACGTGCTAACGAAAGCGATCAAGATGAATAGAACCCTTTGTAATCAATAATATCCGCCCCACAAATAAATATACGCTTAATTCATTCGCTCGGTCGTAACAGTGTTTTATCACTACAATATTAAATTTAATAACAAAAAAACAGTACTGTTGAGCTGAAACCGTGATTCGTTTACTGAAAGGAATATAAACAAATGGAGTTAATACAAAAGTGATTGCGAGTGGTAAATTACGATTAGGAGTAAATAAAAATGAGAAATTAATCAGTTGTTTGAAGTGTACAATGCGTGACAAGTAACAATAGATTTATTAAGTTTATTTTTTAAAGAAAGTACCCAGGTAGGGTTCGCCGACGCTGGAAATATGGCACAGCACTGGCCCAATGCTGGGTGCCGACGCTCGGCTAACCTTGGCCCGGATCTGGCCGATGGTTCACGCCAGCGTTGGGCGAAGGTTTGAAACCAGCATCGGGCTGATTTCCGTTAACTGAGACAACCGGTGACAGTTAGCCCGCTTATTTGCTCGCGCTAAAGTTGTTTATGTTTATGCAGTTACCGTGAATATATATCTACATTAGTGATCGTATTAAAAAGCTTACTTTAATGAACATTTTAACATATAAATCAGCATAAAGTAAAAACAATTGTGACTGAAGCCGCGATTTCTAAATTCGCGACGATACTTAACCTCTCGTTGTTATCTCCATCCTCCGCCTCCGCACCTCCAAGTTTTTAGGAGCTAGCTATCTCGTCGCACCGTTAACCGAACCG
Source organism: Ephialtes manifestator (assembly GCA_963970395.1). NCBI lineage: Eukaryota > Metazoa > Arthropoda > Insecta > Hymenoptera > Ichneumonidae > Ephialtes > Ephialtes manifestator. The sequence continues at coordinate 15,879,740 of OZ019969.1, read as the reverse complement.
CGTGCCAGTGTCGCCGGCCACGCACATCGAGATCGCTCACGCTAGTCATACTCGACTGCCTTGTTACTACCACGCGCCTCGAGGTCGACGGACTGCTTAACGCTAGCGCTCTTGCTGCCTAGCGCTTGTATACATGTATATAGCCCCACCGCGGTATACCTGTATATTTTTGTATACAATTGGGCTAGTGCTTGTCTCACACGTCAATTATGAGCAAACTGAACGTGGACACGGCGAATTTTTGTCGCGCTTGTGGCATAGGACCACTGCGGGAGATCCACGTGACTTGCGCAGTCTGTGGTGCTCCATATCATGTATCCTGCTCCGAACGAATATCTAAAGCTGCTAATGGGGGCTATTCAAAATGCTGTGGATCCCGGCCTAGCTCTCCGAATCCCTCTGGTGCTCATATGATCGGTGAAGCTCAAACTTCAAACGCGATAACAAAAGATGACTTGAATTCCGCGCTCAGCCATTTTATGGACAAATTTCAATCCAAGCATGAAGAACTAGGTAATTCAGTCAGGGAGCTTATTACCTTCAGCAAGGAGTTATCGTCAGAGCAGCAACAAATCCGATCTGCACTGGAAAAACAACACCGCTGTAATGTCAGCCCGCCTTGATGCGACTGATAAGAAGGTAGAGGGGCTAAATACCGCTTTGGTATCTCTGTCTGCTGACCTTGCAGAATTGCGTAAACTTCGCCCCCAGGTGGAAGCCGTTAAAGCCTCAACTGAGGCTCTAAAGGTCAAGGTCAGTACGCTTTCTAATACTGCGGGTGTCGACGACTCAATAATCGCTGAACTCGAAGACCGCAGCAGGAAATCATCAAACGTTATCCTCTTCAATATCCCTGAGTCACCTGAAAGGGACTCTCAACAAGTCCTTGATGTATTCGGCCGCTCGCGGTCTCGACGTCCAATCTTCGTAGTCGTAGGATCGGCCAACAATCCACTGCCGGTGCTAATCGCAAGCCTCGTCCCTTAATGGTCACCTTAAACTCGGGCGCCGACACTCTTCACGTTTTAAAAATCCGTAAGGAATTGAAACTTAACAACCAACCAATAGCGGTAAAAAGTGACCCGACGGAGAGTCAGAGAAAAAAGCTTGAGCCTATCAGAGCTGACTTGGTGGCCCTGCAACGTCAAGGGGATACCGATTCGGCGATACAGTTCATAAAGGGTGTTCCACCGATCATAAGGAAGAGTGATTAACCAAAAAACTGAATTCGTCCAGTACACTGTCGGTGTACTATCAAAACGTCCGGGGTCTGCGTACTAAACTTCCGGAACTAGTCACCGCCCTTGCGACGCGCGCGCGTTCTTATGACATTATTGGGTTTAGTGAAACGTGGCTAGACAATGCTATTCGCAATGCTGAACTAGGACTAGTGGGATATACGGTGTTTCGTTGTGATCGGAGTACTCGCTCTAGCTCTGCTTCACGTGGTGGAGGGGTTCTTATCGCCGTCTCTAAATCCTTTCGCTGTTCACTAATTCCCTCGCCACTTGAATACTTAGAGCAGGTCCTTGTGCGCGTTGCATATTGTGATGGGAACTTGATTTTTGGTTTCATTTGCATTCCACCCGCGTCTCAGCCAACGATCTATCAAGCTCATTGTGTCAGTGTGAGGGTTATCTGCAACGCAAACGCGTTATCCAAAATTGTTTTGTTAGGAGACTATAATCTATCGCACGCACTCGGGTATCGGAGCAGCCAGAGCCGGCCTACACCTGGTCCCATAAAGCTACCGCATCAGAAATTCAAGCCATCGCCATTCTCGCTGCCGACTTATGCGCTCTTGCTCTAGCTCAGCTCAACTTCAACAGTAACGTGAACGGAGTTATACTTGACCTCATCTTCACTAATTTAGCAGGGATTGTGTCGGTATCTACCGAGGAGTTGGCTCGTTGTGATGCGTACCATCCTCCTCTTTTGGCTCTTATGGAAGTATCGCCACCCGACTCGTGACTGATCATCGGAGTGGGTTTTATAACTTTAAATTGGCTGACTTTGAATACACCGACTACTTTCTTGCTGGATTTCCTTGGGACGAGGAGCTCAGTTCGCTCTCGCTGGACGACGCTGCATCGCTGCTTACCAACACCATCTGGGATTGTATCCACCGTTTTGTCCTTTGGCAAGAGAAGTTCGTCTCGGCATTTCCTCGTTGGTTTTCCACTGAGCTGCGCAAACTAGTCATCGACAAGAAGATTGCTCATTCAGTGCACAAGTCATCGCACCTGTTAACGCACCATCACATCTTTTCATGGTTCCGAGCCAGATGCAAAGTTTTAGCAGACGAGTGTTACACTAACTATCTCCGAGAAGCCCAGTTTAACATATCTAATGACGTTAAAGCCTTTTGGTCGTTTGCTAACGCTGGTAAAAGAGGGGCCTCCCTGCCAGCCTCGTTGACTCTAAAAGGCGTTATTGCTTCCACACCATCGGACATTGCGGACATGTTTGCCGACCATTTTGAGTCGGTTTTCAAGTTAGATGGTGGCGCAACTCCATCGTTACCACGTCACCCTTTACTGGCTATCAACTCATTGAACATCTGCTGGTAGGACCCGGACCAGATGGCATACCACCTAAACTATTACGTTTATGCACGTTCGGCCTCGCGCGGCCGCTCCACCTGTTATTCACTCGCTCGTTAGAATCTGGCAACTTCCCTCTTTGTTGGAAGCTTAGTTCAGTCACGCCTCTTCTTAAGTCTGGTGACAAAGGTTAGGCTTGTAACTACCGTCCTATCTCCGCTCTAGACGCCATTCCTAAACTCTTTGAGGCAATCGTCACACAAAAGCTCTCTGCTGCCGTTAGAGGCATAATTGTTTCGGAACAGCATGGTTTCTGTGAGGGGAGATCTACGGTGACAAACCTGGCCTTCTTCACCAACTTTATTTTTTCTGCGGTTAGCGACAAGGCACAGGTCGACACCACCTTTACTGACTTTGCTAAAGCTTTCGACTGCGTCAACCATCGTATACTAGTGTTGAAACTGGAAGCACTCGGCATCACTAGCTCTCTCCTACGTTGGATTCATTCCTACATGATTGATCGTCGCCAAATTGTAATAGTTAAGGGTTGCTTCTCCAGACAGTACCACCCCTACTCTGGAGTACCACCCTTGTGGTACTCCAGAGTAGGGGTGGTACTGCCACTTAGGGCCACTGCTTTTCAATCTCTTTATTAACGACATTGTGGGGGTGGTGCAACATTCGGACGCTTTGCTGTTTGCTGACAACTTGAAGATCTTTAAAATCATTAGAACGTGGAGTGACGCTGAGTGTTTCCAGTTCTATTTAGATGCCATAGCTTTCTGGTGCAAGTCAAACGAACTGGACCTGAATGTGGCCAAATGTAGCTACAAAATTGTCACACCGTATACGATCAATGGCATTTGCCTGGATACTATAACTTCTACTCGTGACCTAGGCGTTACGTTTGATAATACCCTATCCTTCGCTGGTCACATTCAGGTCATTATTTCTAATACATTGAAGACGTTAGGTTACGTCAAAAGGGTTTCTGCCAAGTTTGACAATCCTAAAGCTCTCCAGGCTTTGTACAATGGCCTTGTGCGTTCACAATTGGAGTATGCATCGGTAATTTGGTCTCCATACATGCAATCGAGCTGTGACCTCCTAGAGGGAGTGCAACATCGGTTCCTGAGATTTGCGGCCTTTCGACTGGGAACTCCGATGAGCCCGCTCGATCATGATTATCGCCCTATCATGTTAGCCTTGTCACTGCCATCATTAGAAAAACGTAGAATCGTTTCCGATTTGGCTTTCTTGCACGGTATTGTTCATGAAAACATCGATTCTCCAGCTCTTCATTCTCTACTGCGATTCCGAGAAAATGGTATAGCCACGAGATCCTCGGATCCCTTTGTGTTGAGTTGATCAATGAGCGGGTTCGTGGATGGTGGAACAGGTGTTATAAATAAAGTTTCTCGAGGCCCAAAAGGATGTGTTGAATAATTCGCTTATATTCACTTTAACGATACACAATGAGCAGTACGTAATGGCGGTGAGCGGTTACAAAGAAATCGAGTTTCCCGGACGATTATATTAATCGCCGGTCGAGCACGATGAGCAGAATACAATGAGATGAGCGAGTCGAGCTGTTGTTATTGAGCAGCTTGATTACTCGTGAGCGGAACAATTAACTGAGCAAAACTTTGTTTGAGATGTACCCGAGAGCTGTCTACAATGTAACGAATGCGCGGTCCAAAACCGAAGGAGAAGTCTAAAAGCCGGTAAGCACGCATGGTGACAAGAGCGCGAGTCAAATCAGCGACTCTCGCGCTCGAGTCAAGCGAGCGTCGCGTTGTCGCTGCCCGCGAGGTGCTGCTGCGCCGTGGGCGCCCTCGGAGAGAGCCGTCAGCTGACGTTGCAACCCGGGCGAGTCCATCCTTGCCAGGGTGAAGGTCCAAGACGCGTGCAAGAGGCCACTTGCACGGTGGAAGGCGTTCGTCTGAAATCAAAACAAGAGAGCCGACTTGTACGGCATTAGAGGTGTGGTGCCACTTTGAAATTGATTGCTACCTTTGCAAGTAGTGAGCAGACCACTGAGCCCAGAAAGACTGGACTCTCTGCTGTATGAGCTGCCAATGCGCGAGACGAGACTCGTTGAGCTTGAGCAGTGAAGGCTCAGGCACCGTAGTGAGCGCGCTTCCGATGAGAAAATGACCTGGTTTTAAGGCCGAGACGTCTGATGGATCGTCGGTGAGCGGTTCCAGAGGCCGTGAGTTGAGTATCGCCTCGATTTGAGAGAGCAAGGTCGTGAGCTCTTCGAACGTGAGTAAAGTCTCACCCACCGTGCGCCTAAGATGAAATTTAGTCGACTTAACGACGGCTTCCCACTTCCCACCCATGTGAGGAGCGGCCGGCGGGTTGAACTTCCACTCAGTTCGATCCTTCGATAACATCGCTGCAATATCTCGATGTTCTTCAGATGTTGAGCTGAACAGTTTTCGGAGCGCAGAGTCCGCGCCAACGAAGTTTGTGCCGCAGTCCGAGTAAAGAACTTGAGCAAGTCCTCGTCGCGCTGCGAATCTTCGATATGCAGCGATGAATCCTTCCGTTGAGCAGTCAGTAACAGCCTCGAGATGAACGGCAGATGTAGAGAAGCATACGAAGACGCAAATCCAACCTTTGTACGTCTTCGCGCCTCTGCCTCTCCAGGTCTTCATTGTGAGCGGTCCTGCGTAGTCGACGCCTGTATGTTCGAACGGATGCGAAGGTGTAACTCGAGAGAGAGGTAGTTGGCCCATCAGTTGATATGCACGGATTCCCCTCTGCCGAGCACACACGACGCACCGTAACACGTGAGACTTCACTGGCGCTCGACCTCCGAGAATCCAACAGGTTTGCCGAACATGAGCGAGTGTGAGCTGAGTTCCTCCATGGAACGTCCGTTGATGAGCTTCGGCGATGAGCATGAGCGAGAGTCGTGCATCACGGGGTAAAATTGCCGGATGTTTTCCCTCCTCATTGAGCGTTGACTGGTTGAGCCAACCTCCGACGCGTATCACGCCTTGCCCGTCGACAAAGGCTGTGAGCCGCGAAAATGCGTGACTGCGATGTAGAGCTGTACCATTTGTGAGTGCTTTGATCTCAGATGCGAAATACAAAGCTTGAGTTGCTTTGATCTAGAAGAGCTTGGCACGGTCGAGATCAATCGAAGTTATTTCCACGACCGTTGAGTAGACCTTTTGCCTTGAGCGCAACTCTGAAACAAAGACTTGTGAGCCGAAACAGTTTATGCAATGTCGAAACATTGTAGATGAGATCCCAGTGATACTTGACGCACGGCGCAGCCACGACAAGTGAGATACCTGGGCGGACCTCATGTGCACTGAGGTCGCCCGACGGCGGAGGTTGAGCAGGCCATGAGCTTTCAGATTGAGTCATCCATGGTGGTCCCGTCCACCATAGAGCATGATCCACAGTCAGCAGGATTGCTGGTGCCTGGAACATGACGCCATTGAGCGTCAGGCGTTAGCTCTTGGATTTGCGACACTCTATTCCGGACGTAGTCTTTCCAGCGTGATGAATCCACATGAGCGTAACTTGTGAGTCCGTCCACAGGTGATTAGAATGGACGTCCAATTTCAGCGTCGATTGAACGTACTTGACAAGTTTTGTCAATAGCAGCGCTGCCGTGAATTCCAACCTCGGGATTGTGAGCTTCTTGAGTGGGGCTACCTTTGTTTTGGAGCACACAAGAACAGACCGAATTCCTGTGGACATTGAGCAAACAGTGAGATAAACAACCGCAGACATTGCGAGTTGAGATGCGTCAGAGAAGCCATGAATCGAAATTGTTGAGCCGCTCCAAGTGTTTAACCATCGTGGCAGAGAGAGGCTGGCCAGCCGCGTGAGATCTTCTCTGAGCGTGAGCCACCTTGCCGCAAAATCAGGTGGCAAGGCTTCGTCCCAATTGAGCTTGTGGAGCCAAAGCTCTAGTAAAAGCATTTTGGCTCGCACAGTTACCGGTGAGATGAATCCGAGTGGATCGAAGATCTGAGCCACTTCGGAGAGAACATGCCGTTTTGTGAGCTTACCCGGTTGAGCAGGAAAGTTTGAGGAGAATACAAACTTATCCTCTTGAGCTAACCACTTCATTCCGAGAATTTTGGTCGCGCAATCGTCGAGTGAGATCAGGCCGGTTGTGCTCGCCGATGAGATGTCGTTGAGAAGTTCGAGGTCTGTTGAATGCCACTTGGCTAGCGGGAATCCGCCCGCGTCGCACAAGTTCTTCAATTGATGAGCGATTTCGATGAGCTGTTCCAATGTATCCGCTCCTCCAAAGATATCGTCGACGTATCTGCCTTGTTGAAGAGCAGGCAATGCCAGCGGAAACTTATGTCCCTCGTCTTCCGCGAGTTGAAGCAGCGTCCGCACTGATAGGAACGGAGCTGCTTTTGTTCCATAAGTGACCGTGGTGAGCTGATACGGCACTGGGTTGAGATGTCCATCTATCCACAGAATTCTCTGTAGATCCCAGTCGTCTTTATGCACCTTGATTTGACGGAACATCTTTGTAATGTCCGTGGCGAAGAGATGTTTGTGTAGCCGAATCCAAATGAGAACGTCCGAGACATCCAGTTGAAGTTTTGCACCCGCGTGCATGAGATCGTTCACAGAATAGCCTGAGGTGGTGGCGCAAGAGCCGTTAAACACCACCCGCAGTTTTGTTGTTGAGCTATCCGGTCTGAGAACGCCATGATGCGGCATATAGTAGTGAGTGCCGCTGTGAGAATTTCCATCCGCATTAATCATGTGTCCAAGAGTCTGGTATTCGTCCATAAATTGCTGGTAGAGTTGTCGATATTCTGTATCCCGCTCGAGCCTTCGCAAAGTTTGTTTCAGGCAGCGATGCGCTGCGCTGTAGGAATCACCTAGTTGAGTGATGTCCAATTTTAACGGGATACGGACGACGTAACGTCCCGTTGAGTCCCTCGAATGAGTAGTGCGAAAATGTTTCTCACACTCCTCTTTCTCGGCAGTGAGCTGTGGTGAGCTGTCAAATGGCAACTCTTCTTGCACCCAGAACCGTGTGAAAAGTTCCTGCAAGACTGAAGTTTCTTGCTGGACCGACGCAGTACGTGCAGAGCACGATGTTAATACCTCGTGCGATACAGGGCCAAGAACGAGCAAACCGAAAATTGAGAGCTGCGCGATTGGCATCGACGCAGAGCCGCGGATAATGTTCGGCTTAATGATTTCTCCGTGAAAATCTGCTCCGATTATAATATCGATTTGCCGTGGGATGAGAAAATCCGGATCCGCGAGTTTGAGCTTTTCGAGATGAGGCCAGCATTGAGCTGAAGCCTCGAATGACGGCAAGATAGTCGTAACCGTTTTTAAAATATGCGAGTGAACCGATACCGAGTGAGACGGGTGAGCGGACTGTAGGTTAAATTGAGCTGTACCTCTTGTTTGTGTGGACTGTGTGCCGCCGATGCCGAGAATCGGAATCGTTGACTGCTGTCGTTGAACCTTGAGCTGGACGATGAGATGTTCCGACACGAACGTCAATTCAGAGCCTGGATCGACGAGCAGTCGAACTTGATGAGCTGTACCAGGTGAGCCAGATTAGCGGACGTGAGCTAGTGCTGTGGCGAGCAGCATTGCGTGAGAGGTGCAGGAGTGCACCGCTGAGCCGACGATCGCACCGACTTCCTATTCTGCAGCCTCCTTGCTGCTCGAAGCCGCCGGTTCTTCTTGCGGCTTCGCAGGAGCCGGTGCTTTTTCGTGAAGCATCGTGTGATGCTTTGCGCTGCATTCTTTGCAGCCTTGCGTCGAGCGGCAAACGCGCGCGCTATGCCGTCCCAGGCAGTTGTAGCACAACCGCTTGTCTACAACTGCCTGCCTGCGTTGAGAGATGGTGAGCGCGCGAAACTTCGCGCACGCGACGACGAAGTGATCTCCGGCACAAACATCGCACGGATATTTCCCGAAGAACTTCGTCGAGTTGCCTTGTTGAGCGGTTCGTTCGTGAGCTGACGCGGAAGCCTGGTGAGCCGACTTTTTAAGCGGAGCCTTAGGTGGATTGCTCGTAGACGAGCCAGCGGTCTCGACGCGTTCTAGAGCGCGAGCGCGAGCAGTCAAAAAAGCCTCGATATTTGAAAAAGTCGGGTACTCCTGAGAGGAGCCCAACGAACTCTCCCAAGCTTCCCGAGTTGAGCGGTCCAAATTCCTCGAGAAGTGATGGACGAGCATGACCTCGCCCAAGTTCTCGCCGACTCCCAATGATATCAACGCGGTGTGGGACTCCGTTACCGTCGTAATTAGCTTGCTAAGGCCAGCTGCGCTCTTCGATGTCAGCGGCGTTATGCTGAACATCGAGTCCAAGTGCGACTGGATGTTCAGTGGCTTATTCTCGTACCTCTCTTCGAGAATCTTTAGAGACGGCGCGAGCGAAGCTGCAGTGAGCGGGAATGCGGAGATGAGCTGTGCCGGTGCTGCGCTAAGACAGCCTCTCAAATAATGCAAACGCTCGACATCGCCCAGCGTAGCGTTGTCGAGAATCAGTGATTTAAAGAGCTCGAAGAAAGATGGCCACTGCGTGTACTCACCCTCGAATTTTGACAACTTTATATTTGGGAGGCGAGCGTGTTGAGTCTCTGATGAGCTGTCCGAGTGAGCAGTCGAGTGAGTTTCCGTCCTTGGAAACGAAGCGCGAAGCTTCGCTGCGGCTCGCGTAAACGTTGAGAATGCTCGGCATGCCTCGAGGTAAACCGATTTTGTGAAATACTCGTGATTCACGAGTATTTCTGGCCACTCCGTTTGAAAATGTTTGTGCTCGGCAATAAACTCGACGTGAGCCTCGTCTATTTGCCGCTCAAGGACGGTGAGCTCCGCTTCCGTATATCCCTCGACGGTTTTCGGCAAGGTCTTGATGGCGTCGAATGCGACCTCGACGCGTTCCATCTGAGTTGCCAACCTCACTGCAAGCTCGGCCGGAAACCGTGCTGGAGAGGACCCGCGAGCTAACGGTTTCGTGATCAGTTTTTTCGTCGCCGAGCACCGTCAACGCCGGCGTCGTAGGACGCGACGTCTTCGGTGTGAGCGCGACTTTCTTGTCGCCTTCTTCCATTTGGCGACAGGTGATTACGAGCGTGCGAGCTCAGTGGCTGGCACGTGGCAAAACCGAATAGAGGAAAAAAAACGAGAAAAATCGCGCGAGCAATAAGCTTGCACGATTTTTCGAGCGGCACGAGAGTTTCTATGTGTGATTAATTTGAGCCGCACGGTGAACCGCAAGGTATGCCAGCCACTGCCCTGAGGAGACTGCCGAACGCTGCGCCAACGAGTATGCCGATCACTGCGTGAGAGAGCTTGATGAGCGCGACAATGATTGGCAGTGTATGCCAGTCACTGCGCCGATGAGTCTGCCGAACGCTGTGCCGATGTGTATGCCGACCACTGACCGAGAGAGAGAGAGTGCTAGACGCGACCGTTGGCACGCAGAGCCACAGGTCTCCTCACGCGCGAATCGCACTATTTTCACGCGATGCCGACACTGAATTTCACGAAAATTCACACACTTTTTGGCCGGAGGGTTCCACCATCCGGCTCGAAGGACCAAATGTTTAGTTAATCATTGAGCGGGTTCGTGGATGGTGGAACAGGTGTTATAAATAAAGTTTCTCGAGGCCCAAAAGGATGTGTTGAATAATTCGCTTATATTCACTTTAACGATACACAATGAGCAGCACGTAATGGCGGTGAGCGGTCACAAAGAAATCGGGTTTCCCGGACGATTATATTAATCGCCGGTCGAGCACGATGAGCAGAATACAATGAGATGAGCGAGTCGAGCTGTTGTTATTGAGCAGCTTGATTACTCGTGAGCGGAACAATTAACTGAGCAAAACTTTGTTTGAGATGTACCCGAGAGCTGTCTACAACGTAACGAATGCGCGGTCCAAAACCGAAGGAGAAGACTAAAAGCCGGTAAGCACGCATGGTGACAAGAGCGCGAGTCAAATCAGTGACTCTCGCGCTCGAGTCAAGCGAGCGTCGCGTTGTCGCTGCCCGCGAGGTGCTGCTGCGCCGTGGGCGCCCTCGGAGAGAGCCGTCAGCTGACGGATTCTCCAACACTTTGCAATCCCTCTTTATAGGGCTAATTATGCCAATTATAGTTGTCTCCCGCGTATGATGAGATTTTGCAACAGATTTTTCACTAGGGCTAACATCTTCAACCTATCTCTGGTTCGTTATAAAGCTGTGATTGCTTCTCTTTTAACACGTTAGAGTCCTAAATCATAGTTAGCTTAAGTGGGTTCAACTATAAATTAACTATAAATTAACAACGCAACTTTATATGTTTTATATTTTTATATTCTTTTAAATATGTGCGCGATATGATACTTATCTCGATGAATTTAAATCACCATTATCTCTAATAATGTATGGTCACTAGGGTCTGTCCTGGTGTCTCGAAATTGGGTTCGACCCGTTCATGGTTAATAAATAAATAAATAAATGTCTACACGTGGATACAAAATTTCAAGCAAAATTTTCTATTCACTCTTCACTACAGGTTGAAAATTTCTATTCACTCTTCGCTACAGTTTCAAATTTTCTATTTGCTCTTCGCTACAGTTTCAAATTTTCTATTCGGCCTTCGCTACAGCTTGAAATTTTCTATTTGCTCTTCGTAGCAGTTTCAAATTTTCTATTCACTTTTCACAGCAGTTTGAAATTTTCTATTCACTCTTCGCTACAGCTTGAAATTTTCTATTCGCTCTTCGCTGTAGCGAACTTATTTCTACAGTTGCTTGGGTCACGTGCCAGAATTGGACCAGGGTTGCTGTGAGACGCTCGCCAGTACTGCGCCAGACTTGACGTGTGTCGTGGGCCAGAGTTGGTTCAGGGTTAGCATTAGTCGCGGGCCAGTACTGGTTCAGGGTTGGCGAGAGTTGCGGGCGCGTACTGGTCTGCAGAGTTCTTTGGAATAACAAGAATTCTTGTTATTCCAAAAGACTACTCTAGCAAATTGAATCACGCCTGGAATTGACGCTGTTCACGGTCGAGTCATGGTGAAAATCACGCGTCAGTTTCGACACCGAAAATCACAATCGTATCACAGCAGAAATCACAGACCCTCTCATACCGTTTGAGGACTTGCGCTTGCGGACCGTGATTTTGTAATAAAGAACGGTAGAAATCAGAGCTCGACGGAATTCATAGTGCCGAGGTATTTCGCAGAATCCCGGCTTAAGGGATCTTTCCAGTGTGACGGCCCAAAAAATAGACTATTTTCACGATTTTTCTCGGACGGTTACTATACGCCGATCAATCTGAAATTTTTATAACATTTTAAGGTAATCATGAATGACAGAAAATGATTTTTATAAGACGATTTTTATTGTATAAATATTTTTTTTTATTGTTGAAAATAATGTTGATAAAAAAGATAGCCTCATGGTGAACATCCTAGGGGTCGCAAATTTAATCTGAAAAAAAAAACCAAAGGATTATCTATTATGGAGGCTTTCTTAAAAATCAAAATTGACAAAATGGCGGCGATTTGAATAAAAAGTACCGAATTTATCCGTTTATTTCGACAGTATTCCTTTTTAAAAAATGCGAAGAATTAAAAAAAAAAAGCTTCCATGGCACGATAGAGAGTAGCGTGAAGAATGTTCTCCCAAAATTTGAAAACGATCGCTTGAAAACTGTTCCCTGAAGAATGTCCACCGTTTTGAAAAATGTCGTTTCGAGGAAAACGCATTTAAAATTTCGAGTGTAGAAATTTCATATACCTAAATTGCGTACTTACGACTAATCGGCGATCCCAGGTCCATAAAGTATGCCAGCGAAGTATTTCGAATTTTGCTTTGAAAATTTGAGAGGATGTTTTCGAACGTATATACTAATGGATAAAACCAAAAAAAAAAAAAAAAACGATTTTTTTTTTTCAACTGGAAAGATCCCGTAAATCACGGCAGATTTCATTATTCGTTAGGCCGAAATTTAAGCCGTAATTTCGTCTGTAATATTTTGCAAAAATCACGAACCGAAAACTCAAAAGCTCCACCGCTCTAGAAGCTTTAGAACGAGGGACCGTTATTTCCACCCTGAAACAAGCGTTTTTCTTTTCATCAAAATCAAATCATCCAACACATAACCACAGAAAGTATCAATCGGCACCAATTCTAGGTAATGTGGTCGGTCTTTGAACGTACCAGTAGGTAAATAATAGACGTATATCAAATATCTTATGAGTGTCATCGATTACGTGAAAACTGCTATCCATAAGACGTTCAACGAACATATATTTTATGACATTTGCACGTTCATATTATACGTTCAATGAACGTGAAATGTATGTCCAATAAACACCTACGAGTATTTTCAAGGAACATCCATATTACCTAGAATTGGTGCTGATTACTACTTACTGTGGATGTTTAGTGAATGCATATAGATGTCCCATGTATGTTTAGATTTTCATCCAGATTAGACGTATAATGTAGAGACAATGACCAGCCACACTACGATTTGAGTTACGTATACAGGGTGACAATTATAAGTCGGACAGGTCTTTTTGTGGGTGTTGTGGCGATGTTTTGCATTATTTAAGGTATGATTTTTAAATGGTTTTGCAAGCTCTTTTCAACAACATAAACGATTTTTTTTCTGACGTATAGTTTTTAAGGGAGAATAAAGTTTAAATCAGAATTTTTCTGAAAATACATTTCGATTACGGGATCATAAAGATAATAAAAAACTGGATACAAAAAACCTATAGAAGTATTTATTCGAATATATTTTCATAAAGAAAATTAATTTTGAAGTTACTGCTTTTAGCAGCCGTTCCCGGTTTGAAACAGGGAATGCCGTAAGTTGCGAATACGCAGGCGCAACGAGTGTCGTCAGCCGGCTGATTGCCCGGCTGTCAAAAGATGTTTGTTATGACAGTAAAAGGTTAGTAAAACATAACCAGTGAAGATAACCAAATTGAAGGATCTAAAGTGAAATTTTAATAAATGTGACTAGTGAATTTTCAAAAAGTGCAAGGGGATAGAAAAGAAATTCAGATTAGAGAAAACATGCAGTTTGCTCTTCTATCAACAAGGTACAAGGTGAGATAAAGTTTTTTCTTATAACATTGTTCAGCGGTCCAAGTAATAATTTATTTTATCCACTTGTCATTAGGTTTCAGTCTCCAAGCTTCACAAGAATCCTGGATGACTTGATTTGCCTCGGTGAGGTCTCATTTTCTCTGCGATGGGAAGATAACACTGCCTATGAATGAAAGGCAATCATTTTTCATCCGCAGTAGAAATGTATTCATGATGATATACTTTTTTTAAACAACCTCAAATTTAAATTTGAACATCTTCGAGAAGCAATCTAATTCTTCAATTTTGTAAAGATACAGTGCACCTGAATGGTGTGAGGGAAATTGAAAGTTTAACTTATAACTTTCACACCAAACCGGTGAACAAATTTTAGTGTTTTAGGTCTTATCTTATCTGTCGAAGAGTACATTCTGTTTTGAGTGTAGCGAGTCTGGATACAGTGAAAATTAGATTTACTGTTACTGTTATTTCTCACCGTGTAGTGATTATTTCTTTCTAAAAAAAAGCAATTCTTCTAAATTAAAGCAATTCCTCTAAAAAAAGCAATTCTTCTTTTTAAAAAAAAGTCAAGAGTAACACTCTTGACTTTTTATGAATTGCTTTTTTAAGCAATTAAAAAAAGTAATAAAAAAGTAATTAGCGATAAAATAATTAGTAATGATTAGTAATTAGTGATAATTTTAAGTAATAAAATTTTAAGTAGTAAAGTCAAGAGTGTTACTCTTGACTTTTTATGAATTGCTTTTTTTTATTTCGCGCACAGAGCCAAGTGAATTTCGTTGCATACGTAAACGATCTAGCATCGAAATCACAACCTGAATACAAAAATTGTACAGGCATCATGAAATTCATTTTCTGAACGAACAGATCCAATAAAATGTCATATCTCCATACTTATTTATTTATTTTTTTCAATTTCTACATGTTTCCAAATAAATTTATTCGCACTCGCAATTCGTCCACTATCGGTGTGGCAATCTGTTTCAAGAAGTGGCAAACGCACTATTGAATTCACTTTCCGCATTAAAAATCCAACATTGGTTCCTAAGACTTTAACATTACAAGTTTTTTTTAAAATCTCTACATGTTTCCAGATGAATTCAACCGCGATCGCTATTTTTTCACTATCGGGGTGGCAACCTGTTTCAGGAAGTGACAAACGCACTATTGAATTCACTCTCCGCATTAAAAATCCAAAATTGGTACCTAAGACTTTAATATTACAAGTTTTTTTTTCAATCTCTACATGTTTCCAGATGAATTCAGCCGCGATCGCTATTTTTTCACTATCGGGGTGGCAACCTCTTTCAAGAAGTGGCAAACGCACTATTGAATTCACTTTCCACATTAAAAATCCAACATTGGTTCCTAAGACTTTAACATTACAAATTTTTTTTTTGATCTCTACATGTTTCCAGATGAATTCCGCCGCGATTACTATTTTTTCACTATCGGGGTGGCAACCTGTTTCAGGAAGTGACAAACGCTCTATTGAATTCACTCTCCGCATTAAAAATCCAAAATTGGTACCTAAGACTTTAATATTACAAGTTTTTTTTAATCTCTACATGTTTCCAGATGAATTCAGCCGCGATCGCTATTTTTTCACTATCGGGGTGGCAACCTCTTTCAAGAAGTGGCAAACGCACTATTGAATTCACTTTCCGCATTAAAAATCCAACACTGGTTCCTAAGACTTTAACATTACAAGTTTTTTTTAAATCTCTACATGTTTCTAGATGAATTCAGCCGCGATCGCTATTTTTTCACTATCGGGGTGGCAACCTGTTTCAAGAAGTGACAAACGCACTATTGAATTCACTTTCCGCATTAAAAATCCAAAATTGGTACCTAAGACTTTAATATTACAAGTTGTTTTTTCAATCTCTATATGTTTCCAGATGAATTCAGCGGCCATCGCTATTTTTTCACTATCGGGGTCGCAACCTCTTTCAAGAAGTGGCAAACGGTCTATTGAATTCACTTTCCGCATTAAAAATTCAACATTCGTTCCTAAGACTTTAACATTACAAGTTTTTTTTTTTAATCTCTACATATTTCCAGATGAATTCAGCCGCGATCGCTATTTTTTCACTATCGGGGTGGCAACCTCTTTCAAGAAGTGGCAAACGCACTATTGAATTCACTTTCCGCATTAAAAATCCAACATTGTTTCCTAAGACTTTAACATTACAAGTTTTTTTTTTAAATCCCTACATATTTCCAGATGAATTTATTTGCGCTCGCAATTTGTCCACTATCGGTGTGGCAATATGTCTCAAGAAATGGCAAACGCACTATTGAATGGTATCTAAGATGACATGGTACCTAAGATTTTATCATTACAAGTTTTTTTTTTCATTCTCTTTGTGTTTCCAGATGAATTCATTCGCGCTCGCGATTTGTCCACGATCGGGGTGGCAACCTGTCTTAAGAAATGGCAAACGAACTATTGAATTTACTTTCCGCATTAAAAAAACCAGACTTGGTACCTACGACTTTAATATTACAAGTTTTTTTTTTCAATCTCT
Source organism: Ephialtes manifestator (assembly GCA_963970395.1). Taxonomy (NCBI): domain Eukaryota; kingdom Metazoa; phylum Arthropoda; class Insecta; order Hymenoptera; family Ichneumonidae; genus Ephialtes; species Ephialtes manifestator. The sequence goes on along the minus strand of OZ019969.1, from coordinate 15,863,597 downwards.
ACATGTTTCCAGATGAATTCAGCTGCGATAGCTATTTTTTCACTATCAGGGTGGCAACCTGTTTCAAGAAGTGGCACACGCACTATTGAATTCACTTTCTGCAAGTGAAAAAATAGCGATCGCGGCTGAATTCATCTGGAAACATGTAGAGATTTAAAAAAAAAACTTGTAATGTTAAAGTCTTAGGAACCAATGTTGGATTTTTAATGCGAAAAGTGAATTCAATAGTGCGTTTGCCACTTCTTGAAAGAGGTTGCCACCCCGATAGTGAAAAAATAGCGATCGCTGCTGAATACATCTGGAACATGTAGAGATTAAAAAAAAAACTTGTAATGTTAAAGTCTTAGGAACCAATGTTGGATTTTTATTGCGGAAAATAAATTCAATACTGCGTTTGCCATTTCTTGAAACAGGTTGCCACCCGGATCGTGGACAAATCTCGAGCGCGAATAAATTCATCAGGAAACATGTAGAAATTGAAAAAAAAAAAAAAAAAAGTATGGAGATATGACATTTTATTGGATCTGTTCATTCAGAAAATAAATTTCATGATGCCTGTACAATTTTTGTATTCAGGTTGTGATTTCGATGCTAGATCGTTTACGTATGCAACGAAATTCACTTGGCTCTGTGCGCGAAATAAAAAAAAAGCAATTCATAAAAAGTCAAGGGTGTTACTCTCGACCTTTTATGAATTGCTTTTTTCATTACTTAAAATTATCACTAATTACTAATTATTACTAATTATTTTATTACTAATTACTTTTTATTACTTTTTTAATTGCTTAAAAAAGCAATTCATAAAAAGTCAAGAGTATTACTCTTGACTTTTTTTTAGAAAGAAGAATTGCTTGTTTTTAGAGAAATTTCTTTTATTTAGAAGAATTGCTTTTTTTAGAAAGAAATAATCACTACACGGTGAGAAATAACAGTAACAGTAAATCTAATTTTCACTATATCCAGACTCGCTACATTCAAAACAGAATGTACTCTTCGACAGATAAGATAAGACCTAAAACACTAAAATTTGTTCACCGGTTTGGTGTGAAAGTTACAAGTTAAACTTTCAATTTCCCTCACACCATTCAGGTGCACTGTATCTTTACAAAATTGAAGAATTAGATTGCTTCTCGAAGATGTTTAAATTTAAATTTGCGGTTTTTTAAAAAAAGCATGTCATCATGAATATTTCTACTGCGGATGAAAAATTATTAACTTTCATTCATAGGCAGTGTTATCTTCCCATCGCAGAGAAAATGAGACCTCACCGAGGCAAATCAAGTCATCCAGGATTCTTGTGAAGCTCGGAGACTGAAACCTAATGACAAGTGGATAAAATAAATTATTACTTTGACCGCTGAACAATGTTATAACAAAAAACTTTATCTTACCTTGTACCTTGTTGATAGAAGCGCAAACTGCATGTTTTCTCTAATCTGAATTTCTTTTCTATCCCCTTGCACTTTTTGAAAATTCACTAGTCACATTTATTAAAATTTCACTTTAGATCCTTCAATTTGGTTATCTTCACTGGTTATGTTTCACTAACCTTTTACTGTCATAACAAACATCTTTTGACAGCCGGGCAATCAGCCGGCTGACGACACTCGTTGCGCCTGCGTATTCGCAACTTCCGGCGTTCCCTGTTTCAAACCGGGAACGGCTGCTAAAAGCAGTAACGTCAAAATTAATTTTCTTTATGAAAATATATTCGAATAAATACTTCTATAGGTTTTTTGTATCCAGTTTTTTATTATCTTTATGATCCTGTAATCGAAATGTATTTTCAGAAAAAATCTGATTTAAACTTTATTCTCCCTTAAAAACTATACGTCAGAAAAAAAGATCGTTTATGTTGTTGAAAAGAGCTTGCAAAACCATTTAAAAATCATACCTTAAATCATTCAAAACATCGCTACAGCACCCACAAAAAGACCTGTCCGACTTATAATTGTCACCCTGTATACTATGTCATGTGTACTGTAATAAATTATAATTTTTGCTTCCTCATAGAGGAAGCTTTGTTTTCATGAAAAAAAAAATCGAGATTTTTATGTCAGCATACTTAGAATTGTCCAAAACGTCCAAAAAAGTGACCTAAAAAAATGACCGTATGTATGTGTATGTGTGTATGTGTATGTGTATGTGTATGTGTATGTGTATGTGTATGTGTATGTGTATGTGTATGTGTATGTGTATGTGTATGTGTATGTGTATGTGTATGTGTATGTGTATGTGTATGTGTATGTGTATGTGTATGTGTATGTGTATGTGTATGTGTATGTGTTGTAACGTGAATTTTACCCAACGCTGGAAAACCCAAGCTACAACCTTAAATTGTCCAATGTTACTTCTCTTCCTTATTTTTCGTTCCGAAGAACTGGGCGCCAGGCGCTTTCGTGCCGGAAGAGAAGCAACGTTAACAAATGACAATTGCCAGCCCAGGCTTGGCGTCAGCTGCAATACGTAGAGTGGGGGGGTAAGACCTACTGAGAGTTCGAGAAATAAATAACAATAATATCACAAAAGTACGGGACTCACAATAATTTAATTTATTTAAAAGATGAAAGAATTTAAAGAAACAAATAATTAATAAAATGTCCACGCAAAATATCTCTTTTTAGGGCCACACTTAGGCCACTAAATAAAATATGATATCCCGACAAACGATAACGAACATTCACGCTCACACAAACTCACACACTCTCAAATAAATAATTAACAAGGGACGAGAGGGACGCGTAACAAACTCAAAACGCGACAAACGACTCGACCAATGAAATCATTTAACACAAAACTTCTAACACGTAATATGGCCTTGAAGTTAAGTCCCTCACGAAAAATCAACGGACGCTGTTAACGGGACAACCAAGGGCACACATACGGACTACACACACACACTCACACACTTAACACTATGGCTTTTCCGGGACGAAGGCTTAAGGGCGATTCGCGCACACGTCTGATTTTACTAGAAATAATTATTCACGGAGACTCTAATTTTCTCACAACAATCTTACATTAAAAATGGCTCGAAGCCGCCAGCGAAGCACACTCACACGTCAGAGAAAATTCGTTATTAAACAACAACACACTACAAATATCTTCAACGAAATTATTCTCCACGCGGAGAGTCAAACACGACCGGCACGACCAAACTCTATTTTCCAATGGTAACACTCGCGATTAAATAAAATAAACTAATACAATTGAGACCAGAAAAATAATACAATAAATATATGGAGCTCACCGGGACGAGAGACGGCAAATGAGTTACTCCTCGGACAGTTTTCCTCAACGGAGATTCAACAGCACTTCCTCGTAATAATTAATATATTGCGAGACGTCCTCCTCGCTCGACGATATCCGCGAAAAAGCCTTGAGTGATCGCGATCGATCTCGCTCGTGAACTTTGCTCCCCACCCTTAGTTATTCAAAATTGCGCTAATCGGGGGAAAGCGTTGAAGCGCTCTCACGCAGAGACGGGACCTGGCGCCTCGCTAGGCGAATTGACAAATTAGCGTAGCTGTTATCGGTGCGCATCAAGGTTCGGTAGCTCGCTATACTACCAACCATGCGCTAGGCCCTTTTCGAGCGCGTAAGCTCGAATATTGCGCTGGTATTCTGAGATGCATCCGCTGATCAACTGTGAATGCCTTCCCCATTAGGCGTAGAAAAGATGACTACTGCCTAGGTGGAGGCTGTAGTTGTAGTTTGGTGAGAAATTAGCTCGCAAAGTCCTCCGATTTAATTCGGGAAGCTGCCGGGACGCACGTAGCGTGTCAAAATACAATCTCTCTTTTCCACTCGTCGATCGGTCTCTCTCTCGTCGTCGTACATAAAAAAAAATAATAATCGAAAAATAATTAATAAATACTCTAAATTTCTTGTTATGACCCTGCGAGATCGCCCTTGAGTCGAAGAGCGAGGAGGACGATATAATTTTAGTAACGCGCAATTTTGCGGCGTTACAGTGTATGTGTATGTGTATGTGTATGTGTATGTGTATGTGTATGTGTATATGTATGTGTATGTGTATGCGTATGCGTATGTGTATGTGTATGTGTATGTGTATGTGTATGTGTATGTGTATGTGTATGTGTATGTGTATGTGTATGTGTATGTGAATGTGTATGTGTATGTGTATGTGTATGTGTATGTGTATGTGTATGTGTATGTGTATGTGTATGTGTATGTGTATGTGTATGTGTATGTGTATGTGTATGTGTATGTGTATGTGTATGTGTATGTGTATGTGTATGTGTATGTGTATGTGTATGTGTATGTGTATGTGTATGTGTATGTGTATGTGTATGTGTATGTGTATGTGTATGTGTATGTGTATGTGTATGTGTATGTGTATGTGTATGTGTATGTGTATGTGTATGTGTATGTGTATGTGTATGTGTATGTGTATGTGTATGTGTATGTGTATGTGTATGTGTATGTGTATGTGTATGTGTATGTGTGCGTGTATGTGTATGTATGTGTGTGCGTGTACCCATGTTGGAATTGCCAAATGGCTTAGTACTGGCTTAGTACCATTACCGAAACTGCCGATATTGGCAAACAGCTCCAGGCCAGTATGCGGTCGTGTCTAAATATGTACCGGGCCAACAACGTCTTGTTCACACGGGACCGACTCTTGGCATCAGCTTCGACCCTAGCAAGTCGTGTCACCGCAATTTTACCGCAATTAACCCCTAGTTCACCAAAATACGACTGATGTCGTTTTGTGCAAAAATGTTACGGCAAATCACTGCAAAGCGACCGATATTATTTCATACTCGATCGGACGTTTTCCGGCTAGTTGACGAAAAGACGACTGCAAAACGACAGACCTTATTTCATGCTTGATCAGTCGTTTTACGTTTAACGACCGAAAAACGACTGCAAAACGACCGATCTTTTTTCATTTTTAAATATTAATTAAATATTATTAAATTAATAAATGCACGGAACAAGAAAATATGTGCGTGCTCCTGAAATGTCGTCTTTGGAGAAAAAAAAACAAAATTAGTCCCGTCTGTAGGTCTCGAACCTGCAACCTTCGGATTACTAGCCGAGTGCTCTAGCCGGCCACTCAGTTCGTTAATACATGTTAAACTCATGTTCCATATAAGTTATTCGCCGAAACGTATTGTAGCTGATGAGGAACGTGTGTTAATCATACTTCAACGAGCTGAGTAGCCGAGTAGGCAGAGTACTCGACTGGTAATCCGAAGGTTGCAAGTTCGAGACCTACAAGCGACACTATTTTTTTTTTTTTTAATTTATGAAAAATGAAAAAAAATCGATCGTTTTGCAGTCGTTAAACGTAAAACGACTAATCGAACGTGAAATGAGGTCGGTCGTTTTGCAGTCCTTTTTTCGTCAACTAGCCGGAAAACGACCGATCGAGTATGAAATAATATCGGTCGTTTTGCATTGATTTACCGTAACATTTTTGCACAAAACGACGTCAGTCGTTTTTGCGGTTGTTTATCGGTGACACGACTTGCTAGGGGAACCATTACTGAATCCTAGACATGGCCCAGTGCGAATGGTCAATGTCGAGCCAGTTTCGGTAACAATTAAAATCCAGTTCCGGCTCGAATGTAGGTCCAATACTGACTGATAATACTGGTTCAATGCTGGCGGCAAACGACGGACCAGTATTAACAGTCAATCTGGCCCAGCATTCAACCGAAACAGAAACATTGTTGGATCAATATCGGGTCCAACGCTTAATGCCAACACTGGGCCGATACTAGTTGTAGAGGCGTGAGCTGGGGAGACAGACCTTACCCCCTCCCTCCCTCCCGTCTGGCGCCGTGTCTAGTCTAATTAGCATAATTCCCCGAGCTCTGATTGGCTGTTGAAATCCCCTCTCCCTCCCGCTCCTTACTTAAAACAGGTGGGACTAATTTGCATAATTCCCCGAGCTCTGATTGGTTGTTTAAATCCCCCCTCCCTCCCCACTCCTTACTTAAAACAGGTGGGATTAATTTGCATAATTCCCCGAGCTCTGATATGTTGTTTAAATCCCCTCTTCCTCCCACCCCCTTTTTTTAAAACAGGTGGGAATAATTTGCATAATTCCCCGAGCTCTGATTGGTTGAGTGGGTTTTTCCGGGGCCTTGATTCCCTGAGCTCTGGTTGGTTGAATATTTTTCTCGGTGAGATGATTTCCCGAGCGCTGATTGGTGGGTGGGAACTTGTCCACCGCGGTCGATAATTTTTCAGGTGAAAATCCTTCGATGCTCCTGCAGTCGGTATTGTAGATTTTTTCCCTACTATCGGTAACTCGATTTTCCGGATGTTGGTAAATTTTCCAGTTCTACTATCGGTAACTCGATTTTCCGGATGTTGGTAAATTTTCCGGATCGATAAGTCGGTAAAATTGATAAAAAGATTTTTTTTTCGGATGATGGTACATTTTTCAGGTAGGTAAGTCGTGAAATAAAAGAAAAACAGGATTTTCAAAAGCATTGATTTATTAACATAGTAGTTAATTATTCGTGTGACAAAATATTACAAATGTTGTAGTTGTGTATGTGTATTTCAAACAGTAGTTTCACGGTAGGGTTTTTGAAGTGACATCGTTGGTTGTGGTAGATCCGTTGGTGTCAGTGGCACCGTCGCAGGGTTGTTCTGCAGGCAGCGTGCGCATTCCCGCTTGGTTGGAAGACAGTTATCGATTTGCATCAGTAGATCTGGTGAGTCTGTGTGTTCTACGCAGAGTTGATACGATGCAACCTCGGGATCCTGTCGAATGTATTCAGGTAGTTTTTCCCAGAGAAAATGAATGACGTCACTCCAGTGGCGCAATAGCAGGGGTTTCGGTATATATTCGAGTTCTTCTCTGATAAGTTCCCACGGATCTTTACCACAATCGATAATGAGTAACCCGTTGATAACTTCCATTTTACTTTGGATGTTGCAGCTACCGTGTCTATTTCAGAAGTGTGGTTAATCCAGTGATGTGTGGACGCTTTTATACTTATCAAAGCGTTGGTGGTGGGGATGACGATGATATTTATTCAGCCAATATACATATATACATATATACATATATATGTAGATGTATATGTATATTGTATCGTATATATATGTATTGAATATGGTATTGTACATATGTATTTGTAAATATACATATAAATATATGTATATATTTATAGATGACAACCGAAACGAGGTGTGCATGTTTGTATACACGATGCTGCACATCTATTGCCGGCTCCCTCTAGTACACTGGACCGTGCACTTTTCGTATAACGTTTTTTATATGTTAGATGTCCTAATTTTTTATAGTATCGTCGCACAATATTATCATTTTTCACCTTATTTGTCGAAAATATATGTAGAAACATATCCAGGCTAAAGCCACGAGACATATAATCAAGAAACATAACACAGTATTCTCCACACACTCTAGACTTGATTGATTGTAGAGCTCTTGTATTCCACTCGTACCTTGTGGTAGATGTTGTCTGCCTTTTCGGCGGTGTAGGTGGTGGAGGTGGTGGTGTGCGTAGAAGGGTCGCGCGGTAAAGGGTCACTATTTCGTCGTTAGCAGGTACCGTGCCATCACAGGTGTTTGTCGTAACACTGTTGACACCCTTCATAGGTGCATGGGCTATATACCCTTGACCCACAGATGTAATCTCCGAAGCGCTTGGGATCTCGATGCGCACCGGTTTTTTTATAGGGCCATCTGGACGGTCCTTCTGATTCATAGATCCAAGTGGCTCCGTATGAATTGGATTTGTCGTGTCGACAAGTTGAGTTTGAACAAAACGTTTTAGTTTTCCCACGTTATTTAATGCATATTTAGCATCATCGTCCTTGGTGAGACCGTGATAAATACACCATGTGTCGTATGGTGGCATTTTTTTGAAGCTGGGTCCTTCGTAATCTTCCAGGTTGATAATATCTCGTCCAAGTACATCGCGTAGAATTTCGGCCTTTTGTGCGCCACGTGTGTATATGCGGAAAGCCTAGCGACACATGGCTCTCAAGTTAACGTAAACTTTCCACAGTGGTGTGTCACCGTCAACCCACTCGAGTCCATGATGGTAGCAGGTTAATTGATTATTACTGCCTCGTATTTCTTTCGGTAAATCACCAAAACCGTATGGTGCTTCAACGAGCCAATGGCCGATATTATCGCCTTGTAGTGTAGTCACTGCAACTTCTTTAGGCAGGAAATCACCTTGTTTTCCATACAGGGCTTGAATGTCCACTATAGCGTCCATGATGAGAACTCGTGGTGAACTGCTGTGGAGTATATGTGTTTAGAGGTTCTTAAATACTATCCACGGCAGAGGAGCGCACTCTCCCCCAAAACATCTTGACAGCGGCGGCAGCGGAGGCGATGGAGGGGGACGACATTTTTATTGCTTCCGTTGTTCAGGCACTAAAATCGGTGATAACTTGTCGTGCAGAGTCAATTTCAATAACATTATCGTATTCGGCATAAACTATACAATTTATAGTTGCATCGAGAGATTTGGCAAAACGTACTTCAATTCGTACACTACCGTGTCTCACGAGATTCCAGTGGGTGAAACAGTTTGCTGATAAATCCGGTGTTAAGTCGAAGGCAAACAGACAATAGCCTCGAGCGTATGCCTCACGGTCAATGTCCAATCCTTCATTCTGAAAATGTATACCTGTGCCTGAGAAGAGCGTATGATAGCTCTGAATCCACGTATCGTTGCCGCCAAACTCTGGTTGAAGTGGTTTTCCTGGTATCTGCTGACCATCCACATAGAGCGATAGATAATTTATCGAATGATGTTGGAAATTGAAGGGATTCAGTGTTTTGTCACCGTTGAATGCTTTATTGTAAACAAAGCCGAGTATTATGCGTTTCGGCAATTGTCCAAGTATTACATTATCCAATGTATCACCGATAATTCCTCTATGCATGGTGAATGATTTAACTTCCACACGTGTTATCGGATATTTGGCTGTTGTCTTAGCCAGAGTTTTAGCGTGTGCGATAAGTACGCCAGGATTAATTTTTGCTCGACGTACCAATAGAGTCACATCGTTTATATTAATCTCGTGTGTAACTCCTTGTACTGGTGATTCCATAAGGCAAAACTCGTCTTTCGAGCGTACGAGGCGTAGACGCACTTCTACACCATTTAACAAAAACTGATCCTGGTTAAAAACATCGCAGTGTAAATGTCCAATTAAATCCAGGGTTTTGCCATTTTTTATATATCGCGATCTCGTCTCTTGGCCATTATTGGTTATAGTTTTTGTGCCAGGTAGAGCCTCAAAAGTACCTGGGTTGTCAGCAATCCATAAAGCCGTCGTTAGATGTGATTGTTTTACCGCAGGTCCGTAATTCAATAATGTCTCAACGTACGCTCTGTATGCGTAAGCATTATTGGGTGGTGCAACGAGTTTTTGATTGAAAAACACGTCAACCTGATTGAAGAGGCTGTGTAAAAAATTATTAACAGGTGCTACTGCGTAGGATGAGGGGCCAGTGGCCAGAACTTTGAGTTTTACACAGAGCATTGTGTGGGCTAGGTCGAGGTATTCCTCACCGTGGCCAGGTATAACAAATTCAATGGGTCCATCGTCCGAGAGTGAGGATACGGGTTTGTAGTGTACGTATTGGGACGATTCTATCGATGTCTGTGTTGGCGGTATAGTGAATAAGTCGAGTTCCGACTTCATACATTCACAGGAGTGTGAGTGCAAGAAAGACATGTTTAAGCACTTCCGAAAATATCCGGCACTGTAGGTCTCTTCCTCTTTTTAGTATTTCCTTGTCGTCGTCGTCGTCGTTGGACGCGTTTCTTTGTCACTTTTCCCCTCGCTGTCCTACTGTTGGTTTTCTTCTTCTTCCTCTTCTTTGCCACCGATGATGTAGTTCCGCTCCTTTTCCTTTTTACGGTACGTTTTCGCGCAGAGATCCGCGCAGGTGCTCGACCTGTTAACGACTGCATTGTTCTCGTGGCGATCGCACTATTATACCCAGCGCCATTCATGAGTAGTGAGATTTTTTCGTTAGCTTTTCGTTTTAAATTTTCTCCTGATTCTGCAGCTCGTCGTTTTAGTGACTCCTTGAACGGCACATGATTACCACTCACATCCTCGAGAACGTGTAGACCTGAGCGTAGAGCCTCTTTTCCTATGGCCTTAGCGCCTCTTGTCAGTAGTGGAAGTACGCTTCTGAAGAGTCCACCGAGAAAGCTGCCGATTCCGTGTCCTCGCTGATACGGTGCACCGGCAAACACGTTGCCTATACGATTAGCGTCACCTCCAACTTGATTATCGTAGTACGAGATATAATGGACCACCATGGTGGTAAAAGTACGCACATACCCGATCGCGTTTTACGCGAGACGTTTAAAGTGAAGCGTTAGGGTTAACGTTCCGTACTCGAATGTGATTGCTTTCCCCAGATGATCTCTTATATCTATCTCCACTGTGCGAAAGCAGTTGTTGAGTAGAGGTATGTAATTTGGTGGTGAAAAATATTTCACTTTTGTCGATCCATATTTATAGTGTACTGTATCCCAATTGACTATACGCAATAGAGCAGCTTGAGTATCACCCACTGTATAGGTATACAGAGATCTGTATACACAAAAAGCTGTTCAGGTAGAGCTCGAGAGATGCAGGCGGGTGTTTGTCCGACGCGTTGATGTCCACGATGAAAGCGCAGGTATGAGTCTTGGTCTTTAGTAAAGTCAAAACCGTCTTTTAAATTAAAGCCCAATATACGTCGTACCTTATCGCTAATTCTCAATTGATTTCATGTAATTTCTTTACCGGGTTTATCCGTGAACTCTTTAGCATCGATAGCCGCGTATCCGTTTGCCTCTTTAGCACCGACAATCTGTATACCGGATTGTTGTAGGCCCTTAACATCATTAATTTTTTCCATGAGTTCTTCATGGCTTTTGTATATACCGTACGGTATGTTACCGGTTCTTCGTTTATTTTCGCCATATGGAATCCATTTAATTTTCGTGTCTTCGCTCTGTAGATGTGTCATTGTGCAGGGTATATGTGTTTCCGATAAACCCACAGCCCATTGTCCGTTAAGATGTAATTCACGTGAAAGTTGTGTAATAAAATGTGCTGTTGTGTTATCGGGATAGTATTGCATACTGCTGTTACTCGGCAATATGAGAAAAAAGCTTTCGTCGTTGTACATAGTGAGGACACTGATACCCGTGGGGATTGTCAGGTATCGATATTATATGCGTTAGACGCAGGTATCCAAGAGTTGAATTTCGAAGGGTAGCCAACCCAGCTGACGAAAAGCTGTTTCTTCGTACCGCGCCCTTTTGTCCGTAAGATCCGATCGATCTTGAAATCTTTATCTTCTTCCATGCGTTTCTCGTGCACAGGTGTTATTTTCTCAGTGTAGAAAAATCCGTCGGTTAATTCTCCGTCGAGATCACGCAGCTCGTAAAGTTATATTCCTTGACGATTTACGACTTTGTCGATTCGGAAAATTTCTTCACTCCAATTACGCTCGTAACCCTTCTCGAAGGTGCCTTTTGTTCGACTAATCCATACGTAATTGCCACGTCTATATTTAACCGTGGTGTGACGTCTTTTTTCACGTTGTTTCAGCGATGCGTTTGTCATATTCTCCAGTGCTATATCTGCATTGTGTAAAGTCACAGCAGCCGGTTGCATTTTTATTGTCGAGTGTCTTGCGTGATTATAGGCATAAACAAATTGCTGTAGTATATCGATGTATCGTCGTGTATTTCGATGTGTAAAGTAGCGCCACATTCGTTCTTTGAGCGTGCGATTAAAGCGTTCGACAATTGCGGCTTTTGTATCGGGATTACGTGTCACTCTAAAACGTATATCGGTCTTTTTCAGAAAAACCTGTAGCTCTTTGCCCACAAATGCTTTGTCTTTGTCGGTCTGCAGGTATACAGATAGTCGACCCTCGCTGCGCTCGAAAATCCGTTTAAACGCCTCGGCGACAGAGTGTACAGTTTTGTCTTGTAGTGGTTCGACCCATGCAAATTTGCTTAGCACGTCAATGACCGTGAGTAGATATGAGACATTATCGTTGTAATTTTTTAACGAGCGTAAATCAACGAGATCAGCCTCCCAAACGTCATCTATATTACCGATATTGTAGTAAAGTCGTGGGAATTGACGTCTCACGGGTTTATGTAGTGTGTATGCGTCCTGTTGGGTGAGCCAGTCATAAACATCGTTCACTTTATTTTTTTTATTGCTGATTAGATGCCTTGCTCCAGCGTAACTCGCAGGATGCGAAGGATCGTAATAAGTGCTTTCGAATGTCATTTTGTACTCATATTAAAATTCACATTTTAAGCCAATATTCAAATCCTTGACGGCCTATTCTTTTTCCCGTAATAGCAGTGTCCAGAATACGTTCAGTATTGGCCTCGATAAGTCTATTACTAGGTGTGACAGATTTCTTCTTCTTCGACTTTCCCGTCGGTGTCTTGTCCACTGAAGCCGCCGTTTCTTGAGGCCCTGAAGCAGCAGCAGGTATAGTCCCTTTTTTCTTCCGTCGCTACTTGCGACTCATTGGTTCGTACCATTGTTGCACACGATTTGTTCTCGATCGTTTTTCACCGGGCTGATAGTTCTCCGGTACGTCTTCTTCGTCGTCGTCGTTGTCGTCGATGTTATAATACTGTTGATCACTTTTCTTTCGTTTTACAGCAACACTCTCATCAGCCAAAGTCCATAACTCATCATTACCGATAAACTCGCGAGGTACAGCACCAGCCCTAAGAGTCTGAATAAACTGTCGTCGACCGTTAGCTTCAAAGCTTTTTCTCTCGCGTATTGCGTCATTAATGAGATCAAGAATATTTGAATTATGAAGGAGTACACCGTCAATTACCACACGTCCCTCGTTGTCCCATCTGACGCGTTGTGATGCACTCGGTGAATTGCGCATGTATTGCAACAGAGCATGAGCTCTACGTTTATGATTTGGCGGTACGCTATTTAAGATATTAATTTCATTAAAATCTTCATTCTCCGGTGTTTGTGGTGGCGCTGGTGTCGCTCCAGGCAGCGTAGGGTCTATCGGACCGTTTTTTCTCTCCACGAGAAATAAATATCGTTGTAGTACTTGTAGATACTCTTTCCACTTGCTAGCATCATCGGAATATTTTTTTGAGTTTAAAATACCGCCAAGTTCAGCATCGAGTCGTGATATACGGTCGCCTGGTGTTTGTACGGTTTTTTGAATACCGCCACCGATCATTGGATCTTTCGCGGCAGCCACCTCCTCTGCCGGGACTAGAACCATTTTCTTCGCGTGCTCCATTTAACACGTTAATTATTCGGTGCTTCCTCCACCGTTGCCGCCAAACAGTCTACTAAACAGACCCGTGATAATGGGTGCCAATAAAAGGAGCAAGAATGCGCCACACCCTTTTTGCATTATAAGACGTTTTTTTGCTCTCCAATTCAATTTTCGTCGTTTACGTGATGTGGCGCCATCTCTGTGTCTTCTTCCACCACCATTTTGATATTTCCTAATTCGCTGACATGAGGATAAAGGTGGCGCTAGTTGTCTTAGAATATTTTTAAATTTACTTGAACGTTTTTTCACAGCTGGTTTGACTTTCACCACACCGTGTAGAACATTTAAGGCACATTCACAAATACACTTTACGAGTGACTCATCGGATGCACGTAGCAGTGCTCTTTGTTGTTCTCTATTCGCATGGCAGATGGCGTTGAGTAGGGCGGCGTGACGTTGACCGATCGGCAGTTGTGCAGGCCACTGCCGATTTCCTCGCTTCTTTACCATAGCACGATTTTTACCAGCGTCACGTTTGCACATTACCGACGATCGCACTATAACTGAGCATCTTGCCCACGCGCAATACTTTAAATACCAGCATACTTTCTGTGTGTGTGTGTGTGTGTGTGTCTGTGAGTTCATTCACCTTTGCCGTGTTGTGCGTTTATTTTTCGGCACGTATACCTGCATTTGAGGATCGTCGGGAAATATTGTTGTACGACAGCGGCAAATATCAGGCGTTGACTGCTTCAGGTCGAGAAGTAGATATCCGTGTGGCTGTGCTGTGGCATCGTGATACGCCTCTGACAAAAATCGTGGATCTTCGGGATATACTTGCCTCGCGAGATGCTGAATTTGTGCCCGATCACGTGGATTTATGAAAATTACTATATAATTCGCGTTTAAAGAAATATCCCGTTGTCCGTGACCTTGATGAAAAATATTTTGTGTTATGAAAATAACACTAATATTTTTATGGTGACTACCTTTGGTGAATAAATCGACAATTGTATTATTTGACGATTCACGCATTAAATCGTCAATAATAACGAGTTTTTTAGCCTCGTTGTCGTTCGAATAATCCTCCGGTTGTAGCAGTCCTTCGTGAAATTCAATCTTGGGCGTGGTCGATGACGTCATTGTTGACGGATTTTTAAATAACGCCTCGGTATCGCGATCGATATTGTCGCCGTAATAAAATAAAATTCTATCGAAGAGTGTGTCACTCATTGCCTCGAGATTACGCAAGAAACGTCGAACAAACACCGTTTTGCCGCAACCCGTTGGTCCACAGATGAGTGACGTCCAGGCATGTTTCCAGCGCACGTCCATTTTTAAATAATTTTAAAAACTTTCACTGAAAAAGCACGCGAAAAGATTCTACACTGGACTTGTATAATGTTGCAGCTAATGTACAAGCTTTTCTTCGGCGGCGGCGGCGGCGGCGGCGCGACGGACACACGTCGCTATGAGCTGGTACGACGTGTGCGCGGCCGGACGCGGAAGTCTAACCTATAACACGCGAAACACACGTCGCTATAAGCTACTACGACGTGTGCGCGGCCGGGCGCGCAGTTCTAACCTATTATACGCGGGAACTCACGATCGCTCCAAACAGCTTATGAGCGAGCGAACGTGGCGGTCAGCTTTTATACGGTGGCGCATACATACTTACCTCTCTCTCTCTCTCTCTCTCTCTCTGGCTCTCGACCCCTCTTCAGCGATGGCTCGTACTTGTGGAGTCGCAGCGTCTTATCATATATATATATATGATAAGACGCTATATATATATATATATCTCTCTATATTATAAAAAGATCTCGCCGCCGCCGCCGCCGTGTCAAGAATCGAGGGACTTAGAAAAATTTCAGGGGTCTTTCCCATACTTCCTGGAGGTCCTTCCCATACTTACTGGAGGTCTTTCCCATACTTCCTGGAGGTCTTTCCCATACTTCCTGGAGGTCTTTCCCATACTTCCCGGAGGTCTTTCCCATACTTCCCGGGAGTCTTTCCCATACTTTCTGGAGGTCTTTCCCATACTTTCTGGAGGTCTTTCCCATACTTTCTGGAGGTCTTTCCCATACTTCCCGGGAGTCTTTCCCATACTTCCTGGAGGTCTTTCCCATACATCCCAGGGAGTCTTTCCCATACTTCCTGGAGGTTTTTCTCATACTTCCCGGGAGTCTTTCCCATACTTCCTGGAGGTCTTTCCCATACTTCCCGGGAGTCTTTCCCTTACTTCCTGGAGGTCTTTCCCATACTTCCCAGGGGTCTTTCCCATACTTCCCGGGAGTCTTTCCTATACTTCCTAGAGGTCTTTGGGGAGATTGCACTTTTTTGGGGGAGATTGCGAGCGCGCGCAGCGCGCGAGCCACAATAAAATCCTAGTATATATATATATATATATTGTGACGAGGCGTTACAACACGCTCGCTTCAACGGGTGCTAATGAGATCGAGCGTGCAGCATAGGCTCGAGCCACCGCGAGATCCGCCGAATCTTCTCTCACCGACAATGTCCAGTACGAAATATTGCGAGCTGTTGACTGCCGAGACTATATTATTTCCAGAGTAAATTCGTGGAACTCCTCAGAAGTCCGGCGATGCGAGAGAGCGGGGAGCCGAGACGGAAGGGCACGACGCCGATGATCTACGAAGAGCGTCGATATTAGGCCGATGCCCCCACTAGAGGACTCCCGAACAAGGAAGCGAGGAGTGTAGCACGCGACAGTGTGAAAAATGAGTAGGCAGTTAACAACGGGACGTGAAACGATTAGGGAGATTAATACGACGACTCGCGTAGTGTCAGAGAATCCGGAATAAAGAGATCGGTAAATTGCGCTCGAGTGAAGTTGAGTGCACGAGCCTCGTGATAAATTCAGTGGGAATCCAAAGGACGAGTTTTCCGGCTGGGATTAAGTATGAGAATCGGGAAGTAAAAGGTAGGCGCACTTGATGCAACTTCCCAGATTTTAATAGTTCCCCGGAAGTGATCGCGTTGTAGAAGTACTTCGAATTATTGCCACGAGGCCGGCCTCCTTCAATCTCGGTGCTGAGAATTAGAAAACATTTATTCGTGGATCAGTCTCGCGAAATTGTCGGACTCGAGTCAAAGTTGTAAAACGCGTAAAAGAGGTAAATCCGCGTCGAATGTCGGACACGAGTCAAATTTGTAAGAGAGATAATAATTTATTTTGAGTCCGTTTCCGAATCGGTTTTCCTTGAACCGAAAGATAGAGAAATAAATTATCGATTGTTTGATTTTTATAACAAAAGAAATAGGCGTGGTTTGTAGAAATTATTTTGCATGCCTTCCCCCCGAACTGCACCCTTACAGCTAGCTGGACGATAGTCAGGAGAAGTGGTAAGAATCTCCCTGGTAATCGGGAGAAGAATAGATTACCTGGCGCCCATCTGGGAGAGTAAGCAAGTAAGGAAGAAAAATTACAGCGTGGGCGTCGTTATATTTGGACGTCGGCGGTTACACGGTGAGTCTTGAGCCGTTGTAATAGCCCGTCACAATTTTTGGCGCCCAACGTGGGGCAAGAGGGCCATCGGGACATAGTGTAAAATAATTTCGGTGTGAAGTGCGCGTAAAGCAGTGTGTGAATACGTGACTAGGAACAAGGGCTTCGCTGAGCCGAGCTCGAGTCTCAAGGACGCGCGCGCGCGGATGTCAACATAAACAGTGCGCGAGACTAGTCGAGGAGACTCGCTCGAAGTGCGTGAACGAAAATACATTGAGTGAAATAAATTCGAAATAATATTTCCATAGTGCTCAACCGTGAGTTCGGTTAACGCTCGAGACGTCGCTCGGAAAGCTGAGCTAGTGTCGCCCACCCGAGATACCGCTCGAAGCGCGTGAAGTGACAGCTTGACAACAACATACACTCGAGAGCCGGAACCACAACAAACGTGATTATAATAATTCGTGATAATTGCGCGACGATTTCGCGAAATAAAATCGCGAATAATTCTAAACAAATTCGGCGTTTTTCGGAAATGGTCGCGTGAACTTCCGAATATTACAAATGGAGAGAAAATCATTATTTTCAATAATAGTGTTGTGAATCAATGGGAATGCGAAGTTCGACAGGTGGCATACAGTTCTCGGAAAAAAAAATAATCTCGTGTTTTTTTCTCGTGCTTCATTACGCGCTCGTTAAAATTAATTCCGCGTTTCGGCGAAAATAATTTCGTGGCGCGTCGAATAGTAACAACGCGAATGAGCGAATAAATTAGTTCGCGAGTCTCGGGAGAAAAACAAATAAATAAATAAATAATAATTATACGGGATTTTATTTATGAAACGAAAATAGTGTCTCGCGGAAGGATTATTTCGTAGTTTCCGCCATTCAGCGAGGATCTCAGCGAGCTATTATTTATTCGAAAATTAATAACGTGTGATCGCGGTCAAAATCATTCGCGATCGTGTGAATAAAGAACCGGAAAATAAATTCGGAATTTGTCGTGTACTAAAATCGGCCATTATACTAAACATGACAGAACCCTCGAACGGAGTTGAGGAGAAAACCGGCAGATTCTCTGGCGAAAGCGGAGCGCATGGTGGGGAGGTCATCGGTTCACGCGAGTGGAGGCGACAGCAGCACGAGTCGTTGCGATGGATCGACGCCATGCCGGACGGGGCTGTGCGACGACAGCTCTGCCAAATGAACGCGAGTGTTGAGGGAGATGCGGGAGAGATCCGCGATCGGTTGAGGCGGTCATATCTCCGGGAGGCCGGGGATCAGGCGATCAAGTGGACTGCAGCGGACGAGAATCCCGAAGTGAGCGGACCTCCTACCCCTGAAATCAAGATGGTGGACGAAATGTCACACCCTACCGTCCGTGCTACGCTCCGTGCGCTACTGCTCAATCCGGAGGGTGTACCGGCTGTAGCACGGAACCGATTAAGAAAATTCGTGAGTGCCGCGATGCGAGAGTCTAGCAACGATCGAGGCTCGAGACCCGTAAGCCCCTACGATACGTCACTCGGGGCGATTCCGCGCCGAACCGTAGGGTTAACGGACCGAACCACCAGAAGACGCGTAGTGCCGGCTGAGTGGAGTGGCGAAGACGGTGACCAATATCAGAAGTTCGTCGACCGAAGCGCGAATGTGACCTTGCGACGGCGCGAGGCCCCGAGAAAAGTCTCGGAGGACGTACCAGGGGGGACGCGCCACGCCGAGAAGTCACACTTGCGTAAATCACGAACGGTAAACCAGCCACGCCTCCGAGAAATCGGCACTCAAACAGACAGTGACCAGAGCAAGCAGAGCCGGATAAAGAGGCCGAATAGGAGGAACCGTACACGGCATACCGAACTGGAGCTCACGGATACATCGTCCGCCGACTCGGTAACATCCGAAGAGAGCGGGACCGGGACGTCAGCATCCTCGGAAAGCGCGACTGAGACGGACGCAGACCGACGATGGCAAACAGTGAGGGGACGAAGGAATCGCCGCCGCCATCGGGGAAGCGATCGCCAGGCGGAGCAGCAAACGCGACGGGATCGATGCTCGTCGCCAGTCCATCGCCATCGAAGGGAACGAGACATCGGGGAAGTCGCGCGCAAGTGGCGAGTGACCTTCTCGGGAGACGACGAACTGGGGTGCGACGAATTCCTGGAGATAGTCGAGGAGAAAATCGCTGCCTCTGGGATAAGACCGGAAGATCGGCTGCAACTTCTGCCGGAAGTTCTAAAAGGCCGTGCCATTCAGTGGTATCGCTCAAACAGCACCTATTGGCGCACGTGGCGGGGTTTCGTCAGGGAACTCCGTGTGTGGTTCGGAGAAGACCGGAAACAACAGGGTTTGAAGGATGATATCCGACGAAGAACGCAAGGCCCCGGGGAGACTGCAAAAAATTATTTGATTTGCATCCAGGGTCTCTACAACCGACTGAGAAGGCGCGCGAGCTTGCGCACCCAGCTGGAACAAGCCTACGCTGGGTTACGTCCGGAATACTGGGACCGAATCGACCAAGGGGATTTCTACACCTACGGCGAACTTGTGGCGAAAGCCACGAAGATAGAGCAGCGTTGGGAGCGTGCCCAGGCTCGACGCCCTCCGCCGAGCCGTCAGGAATCTCACGCAAAGGAGTTTGCATGGGAGAGTCCCGTGACGAGCAAGAACGCCCCGGCGAGAGGAGCGGGCAAAAGCCATCATCCGACGCCGTACCGGACGGAACGCCCCAGAACCTATGCCGTGGATGATAGTGCGGCAGAGGTAGAGGAATGTGAGGACACAGAAAACGACGTCGTCGAGGCCGTTGAGACAAGAAAGAAAAATCGCCGCCGACGAAAGAAACGTGGTGGGGAAAGCCTCGAGGCAGTCGAAGTGGAGTCAGCGGTGACTACGCGAACATACGCTCGAGCCGCTGCGTCGCAGCCAACACGGGGCACCACGCAGCAGACCACGAGGCCAACCGGACAGCCGGCAGGGGGCTCGACCCAGCCAGCCCGAGGAGAACCCTCGAGACAAGGGAGCTCGACACCGCCGCGCGGCCAAACGAATGGTTATCGACGGCCGCCTCCGTTCTGCTTCAACTGTGGAGAGACGGGGCATTTTGGCCGAGATTGTCGCAGCCCCCGAGTGCAATTGTGTACAGCGTGCGGGCGACGCGACGTTACGAGTGAAACATGTGGTTGTGCACTCTCAAAAAACGGCAACCGGGGCTGGCCGCAGCAGGCAGGCCAGCACACCGATTAAGTGAAGCCTTGCCGGAAGAAAGGAGAGTAGACTGTAGACCCGGTGAGCCTTATCCCCTCCTTGATCCAGTCCAGGGTGCAGTTCATAGGGAAGTCCAGCGTGTAGATAGTCGCGCTCAAGAATATGAGACCTCGGCAGGTACCTCGGGTGTACCCCGTTCAGACAGGGTCGATGAGGTAGCGACTAGCGAGCCGCCGGATGCTCCGGTCGGCATTTGGACTTTAGACCTAAGTAGCTCGGACGAATCGGAGGCAGAGAGAAGGGAGGACAGGACGATTGGCGATGCGATGGAAACCGACCAAACGGGGGAGACCGCGAAAGATCGTACTGTTAGGACCGTAGCGCTTGCCGGTGAGATTGCCGCGGGTAGGGACGTCGGAGTAGCGCAAGAGGCGAGCCGTTCCGAGTACGCCTGGTTCTTTGACACCTTCCCGCCACCACCCGTTGAGTGGAAGCGCGAAGGTGGACGGGTAAGAATTTTTGTCGAGTTACTTATTGGCGGACAGGTATTAGTCGCACTCATAGACACGGGAGCAACGATCTCCGTTTTTGGACGAGTAGGAGGCATAATTGTGGAACAACTCGCGTTGCCGCATAGAGAATACCCGCCAAGTCAAAACGATTTCGTAACAATGGCAAACGGTACGCCGGAAAGAGTGCTCGGGGAAGCGTTATTTCCGATAGAGCTTGATGGGGTACAGAAGTGGTTTCCCTCCATTATCGTGCGTAATTTTAAATGCAACTGCCTGCTTGGGATGGATTTCATTGAGATGTTCGGGATTAATGTCTATGGTAAACGCCGCACGTGGGCGGTAGATGATGTAGGGATCGAGCACCCAATAGTACGCACGAGCGATGAGCTTGCGACGCTAGGCGCGTGCTTCGGCCTGCAAGAACTTGTGAAAACGCAGCGGGAACGCCTTGACCAGTTGCTTGCGGAGCTAGTCCCGGGAATGCCGCAGAATTTTGAGATCGCCGTGACGCTTACGAAACACGTGATAGACGCCCCTCGCGATCGAGCGATTAAACAGCGCATGTATCGTCGGTCGCCGGTAGTAGTCGAGAAATTGCACGCGGAAGTCGACCGGATGCTAGGGGGAAAAATAATCGAGAACTCGCAGAGCGATTGGGCGAGCCCTCCGGTGATGGTCGCTAAGCCAGACGGAAAATGGAGGTTCTGCGTCGATTATCGGGAACTGAATAAATTGACGCGAAAGGACGCGTACCCGCTTCCTCGGATGGATACCATCCTTAGCAAATTGCAAGAGGCCGTGTACATTACCACCCTAGACATGAGCGCGGCCTATCATCAAATAATGATGGACGAGGATAGTAAACATTTTACTGCGTTTATTGTGGAAGGTAAGGGATTGTTTTAATTTCGTCGAATGCCGTACGGTCTGTGCAATGCGCCCGCGACGTTCAAACGTTTAATGGATCGACTGATCGGACCGGAGCTCGAGCCACACGCGTTTGCATATCTCGATGATATAATGATTGTAAACCGCACGTTCGATGACCATCTCGAGTGGTTAGGAAAGATTCTCGGCATAATTCGCGAGGCGGGGCTAATCCTAAATTTCGAGAAAAGCGAGTTCTGTTGCAGTGAAGTTCGCTATTTGGGATTTTTGGTGAATCGCGAAGGACTGCGCCCGGATCCCGAGAAAATCCGACCGTTGATAGAGTATCCGCGTCCACGAAATGCGACCGAGTTACGGCGCTTTAATGGCATGGTAAATTGGTACCATCGTCACTTAAAGAATATATCGCGAGTGGCAGGGCCTCTAAACCGGTTGACAAGTAAAACCGTGCCTTGGAAATGGACAGAGACGGAAGAAGCGGCGTTCACGGCAGTGAAAAAAGAAATTGTCGACGCGGCTATCCTAACGTTTCCGAACTACGAGCTAACCTTTATTGTATACACCGATGCGAGTGATAAAGGGATCGGCGCTCTACTAACGCAGAGTCACGAAGGCGAGGAAAAATTGATTGAGTGCGCGAGTCGCGTAATGACAGGACCCGAGACGCGATATACGGTCACGGAGAAAGAATGCCTCGCGGTGGTCTGGGCTGTTCGCAAATTTCGTCCATATCTTGAGGGGTACGAATTTGTGGTTGTGACGGATCACAGCAGCCTGCGCTGGCTCCATAACCTGGTTGATCCAATAGGGCGCCTCGCGAGATGGGCCTTTGAGCTGTCAGGTTACAAAATGCGAATAGAATATCGTAAGGGAACGGAAAACGAGGCCGCGGACGCGCTGTCGCGGATGTTCGAAGACGTCGAGCCGGAGTGGAACGCTCAAGTCGACTCTCTCGGTGATGCGTTTGAAATCGATTGGTATCGGGAGAGGCTCGAGGCCATTCGTCGTAATCCGCGCGCGTTCCCCGAATGGGTGATCGAAGGGCAAAACCTGTATTGTTACCGCCCCGACGCGTTAAAAGAGGCTACCAGTGAGGACCCAGACGCGTGGAAGCTGGTGATACCGTCGGAGGAGTGCGAGCGAATAATATCACAGGCCCACGACGACGAGCAAGCAGGACACCCGGGTGTAGAGCGCACATATCGTCGTGTAGCTATTTTCTACTACTGGCCGGGAATGTACCGGGATGTAAAACGTTACGTGGGGAAATGCGAGACATGCGCAATGCATAAAACGGATCAGGCGCGTCCGATGGGATTAATGGGCCCGCGAGTAGTAATGCAACCCTGGGACGTAGTGGCGTCGGACGCCATGGGGCCGTACCCGCGCTCGAAATTCGGCAATAAGTATTTAATTATTTTTGAAGATCTGTTCACCCGGTGGATTGAGTGCGTGCCAGTCGCGGCGGCAACCGGGAAAACAATAGCCGATGCGTTTCGCGCTCGAGTCGTATGTCGATGGGGGACCCCAAGGGTGTTGCTCACGGATAACGGCACGGAGTACGTGAATCAGACCATCGCGAGGATGGCTGAGGAATACGGGATTGAGCGTGTTACCACACCGCCTTACCATGCCCAAGCTAACCCGGTAGAGAGAGTAAATCGGAATATAAAAACTATGATTGCCAGCTATGTGTCTGGAGATCATAGAGAGTGGGATTTACATATTGCCGAGTTCCAATTCGCGTATAATACCGCGGTGCATTCATCTCTCGGTGAGTCCGGCGTTTCTGAACTTAGGGCGCGAGCCAAAGCCAGCGAATTACTGGAGGCGCGCGATAGAGAGCGACACGCCGATAAGTGCCCCCGACAGAGCGAAGTGGCGAGCAAGGATGGAAAGACTAGTCGAAATGCGCGATCTTGTCACGAGTAAAATTCACGAAGCCTCGGTAAAGCAAGCGATGTACTATAATCGAAAAAGACGGAGCGTACCACTGCATGTAGGAGATCGCGTTTACCGCCGTTACCGTGTTCTGTCTAAGGCCGCTAATAACGTGACATCCAAATTCACGAAGAAATATGCGGGACCATTCGAGGTCGTAAAAGTCGTATCGCCAAGCGTCGTAGAATTATCTGAGGATAACGGCCGGCGGGTGGGCCGATGGCACGTGAAGGATTTAAAACTAGTTAGAGAGGTGCCGAAGTAAGGATAGGGCTAATTATAATCGGAATAAGAAATGGAAATAGACCGGGAAAGATAAAAGCATGTTACGTGTTTGTAGAAGCAGAATATGTCGGCTCGAAGCCAGGCGGCGCAGGTCGTAGAGCAGGAGTTGCAAGGACAGCTGGAGGAGATTCGCTCCGAGGCTCGACGCCGATATCGCGAAGCTCACCCTGGGGCACCACTCGAGGACCCGGTGGAGAAAGCGGCGGCGGACGCCGAAGCGCAGCTAGCTGCGGTACGTGAGGAGGCGCACCGCCGGTACCCTCAGGCGAGCGGTGAGACAGCGGAGCCACCGACCGAAGCGCCAGCAACTGACGGCTTGGGCCAAGCCGGTAGGAGCGAGGCCCACACCTCTTGCGCTCCGCGTCGGGTTTACTGGGCTGTCCCACAGGAGGACCTCGAAGCGGTTGCCGGGCTCGAGCTGACAGAGCCGAGGACGCAGCCGGGGCGCTCGAGCGATAATACGCAGCAGCGCAGCGAAGCCATCGCATCGACCAGCCAAACTACGTCGACTCAGGGAGTCAGACGTCGACCGCCGCCCGGCTGCCTTAACTGTAGGCGCACGGGACATTCGTGGAAGAGTTGCTCGAGGCCTCTGCGCATGGATTTCTGCCGCCGGTGCAATCAAGATGGGGTCACCACCGAGCAGTGCCCTGGGCCCCACGGATTGGAGAGAGCCATCGCCGAGGGAAGATTTGAGCAGGCCCGCCGTATGAAGCAACGGCGAACACCGGCAATAACATCGACCGACATGGCGTGCCCGAGGTGTTTTGAAGACGGGCACGGGCCGCGCGATTGTCCGGTCCCCTGGACACCCGGGAGTACGCCGTACTGCACCAGCTGTTACCGGGTGAATTATACCCGGTCAACGTGCCCGGATTGCAACCCTTCGCGTCGCCGCCGATAAGGTTGCCGGGAAGAAGAATTGACGGAGCCGAGAATGGCAACGGAGAGGCCGTTGCACCGTTGCCCAGAAATTCTCGGGAAATTAGTTGTTAAGTTCTTTTTGTGTGCGTAGTAATAAGTTGCATGCTCGAGCAGAGCTCCTTGCTAACCACGACCGTTGGTAATTTCTTTTTATTTTTTTTTAAATTTCGTCAGTAAAGACCGGCTCACGGAGAACTCCGAAATAGGCAAATTTTTCAGTTGTTTTTTTCATTTTTATATGGTCCTTACTTGGTGTAAAAGTAGTTGTTAAGTGCGGAAAAAAAATAATATTTCATTTTTGGGTTCATTGTATAAACGGAGTTTTTTTTTTTGTTGTCTCCTTCCCCAAGTATCATAAAGGCCTTTCAGTGTGTTTGGTGGTGGAGTGTAAAAGAGCGGTTGAGACATGATTCGGCATCGACCCGTTGGAGAAGGATCAGCCTGAGCCTGCCACGTGTTTACACGGGGTAGTCCGGCTTGGAAGGGGGGTGTGACGAGGCGTTACAACACGCTCGCTTCAACGGGTGCTGATGAGATCGAGCGCGCAGCATAGGCTCGAGCCACCGCGAGATCCGCCGAATCTTCTCTCACCGACAATGTCCAGTACAAAATATTGCGAGCTGTTGACTGCCGAGACTATATTATTTCCAGAGTAAATTCGTGGAACTCCTCGGAAGTCCGGCGATGCGAGAGAGCGGGGAGCCGAGACGGAAGGGCACGACGCCGATGATCTACGAAGAGCGTCGATATTAGGCCGATGCCCCCACTAGAGGACTCCCGAACAAGGAAGCGAGGAGTGTGGCACGCGACAGCGTGAAAAATGAGTAGGCAGTTAACAACGGGACGTGAAACGATTAGGGAGATTAATACGACGACTCGCGTAGTGTCAAAGAATCCGGAATAAAGAGATCGGTAAATTGCGCTCGAGTGAAGTTGAGTGCACGAGCCTCGTGATAAATTCAGTGGGAATCCAAAGGACGAGTTTTCCGGCTGGGATTAAGTACGAGAATCGGGAAGTAAAAGGTAGGCGCACTTGGTGCAACTTCCCAGATTTTAATAATTCCCCGGAAGTGATCGCGTTGTAGAAGTACTTCGAATTATTGCCACGAGGCCGGCCTCCTTCAATCTCGGTGCTGAGAATTAGAAAACATTTATTCGTGGATCAGTCTCGCGAAATTGTCGGACTCGAGTCAAAGTTGTAAAACGCGTAAAAGAGGTAAATCCGCGTCGAATGTCGGACACGAGTCAAATTTGTAAGAGAGAGAATAATTTATTTTGAGTCCGTTTCCGAATCGGTTTTCCTTGAAGCAAAAGATAGAGAAATAAATTATCGATTGTTTGATTTTGTGTGAATTGATAATGTGTGTGTGATATGACGACGTTTACGGCACACAACTCGACAGGTTTTTGTCTCTTTGCGGGTTATCACATCGTGAAGGGCTGTTCTCTGAATCGACGTGAAATTTAGTTTTATCGATTGGTGGTTTTCCTCGGGCAAATCACTTTCAATCATTGCCCGGATCGATTTAAAATTCACTTTTTGCGAATTTTTGTAATTCAGCGACAAATCCTTCACTTTGCACTCGGTTTTTATAATCTTCTCGGGGTTGGCGCTATTTACGACCTCATAGCCGTAAAACTTCGGGCCTCCAGATACAAACGACTTTATATAATCGGTTGACTCTTTCAGCTCGCTCGTCATGTCCCCGAGAAGATTGCCGAGTGGTGGCGCCCATTCACCCGATTCGCCGGTGCTGACAAAAATCACCGAGTCTGTGTAATAATACAGGACACGTCTTCCCAACCGCTCGAGATAACTATAAAGTTTTAGACGAGCCTGCGCGGTTGTGTACGCCGCGATAATAACGCTTGCTTGTGCCGAAGGTACAACCGCCTCGTCAATGCATGACCAGTTTGCGTACAACACCTGATCATTCACCGGCAATAAACGATGAACTTCTTTGTCATTATCGCCGAGAAGCAGCAACAACTCTTCGCGACTATTTATAACGGTCGTCTGCGTTAAATTTGACCTCTGTCCGAATTTTCCCCAAAACGAATTAAGGCAGAGTTTCGCGATGGCCCGCAGCCCCGGATTTTTGGCGATTTTCTCGCCATCGAGCCGAATACCCTCAGCCCGTTCATACTCGTCGATGTAACGAGCTTTAGATTCGGCATCTGTGCATTCTGCGGGCCAGCCACTAGCCTCTTGCTTAATACGCAAGAAAGTATTTATGTACTCGACAAAGAGCCCTCCGTTGCGTGTTACGGAGTCGTATTGCGTCATCTCGTAATGCCAGATAATTGAGATTTTCTCAATCTTGTATCCCATCTCAAGGGCCTTCTTAACCTCGTCCACGACCCAGGTACCTGTAAACACGCGGTCAGCTGTGTCCTCGTGAGAGCACGCTGTCTGTGCTATTTCCTCGGCGCAGGTACGGCACAGGGGAAACAACAGCTTGCCGTGCATGCGGACAGGTAGCACAGGGTGGAAGAGGTTACGCGGCGGTAGCACTGTGCACTTGATCATACCATTGACCGTTGTACCCAAAGCGTCAAACGAGCCATTCAACAATCTCTCACACTCTGTATCCACGTATATCTTTGGGTGGCCCACCGGGAAACGGCCAACCTTCGATATATACGGATAGCAGATATCGATGTAGCTGATTTTCTCGTTTGGCGCTACATCGTACACTGTGACAGTGCTACCTGTACGACCACCGTAAAACCCATCGCGTGGGTTCAAAGTCTCGGATTTTAGACGCGAATGGTCACGCAGAAAATCGTTTATTGCAGGGTTTGATAGACGCAACTCCGCAAATTCACATTCCCACATCGTTTCAAGCTGATAGCCCGCTGAACGAATTTTTCCATCACTTGCAAGGGTGCGCTCATAACGGCTCTCATAACTCTCGACATTGGCACGCGATTTTTGTGTGCGATTGTCGGGAAAACAACGAGGGCAGCCATGCCAGTAACACCCGTGAAATTGAAAAACAAAACGATCGTCATTAAGCTGCAAGAAGCCGTCAACGAGTGGGCCTTCAGGTAGCCGGTATTCGCGGCCCCTAGCAGCGTGAACGATCTCGTGACCTAAGCCATTCTCAACCCACAGCAGCCACGCATTGGCCTGTCTCGAGTGCTGTTCAGCGAGCCTGTACCCACCGTTCGGTATGAGTCCGATCGTTCGAGGCTTGAGAAAGTTACGCCTGAACACTTTAGAGCAGGCCGATGCGATCGTCGCTGCCTCCGTAAAGGGGCAGACATTTCCAGCCTCGAGGAATATTTTGCAAAATTCTTGACACGCACGTCGCAAAATATCAACATCAAGCGAGCAATATTTTTCGATTTCAACGCGAAAATCGAAAATATTCCCCGTGGCTGCCTGCTCCGTGTACCAGTCATAAAACTTCTCGCGCTCTTGTGGGCTCATTGTGTCCGGTGAGTAGTACTCGGCTGCAGGTAGCTCACCTCTGTAATTTTGGTGAGCAAGCGTGTTAAATAGATGGGGGAAGTAACCTTTGCCCATCTTATCTGCGAAACCAAAGGCTTTCGGAAGAGCACTCAGACGCATGTGGAAGTAATTTAGGCTATCGATAAACATTGTGCGTCCTATACACATAGAGATTATCGAGTTACCCGTGAGAATAAGTTTAGGTCGCCCGAGATCGCTACAATTCGCAACTACATGACGCAATATGAATTGTGCGTCGAAGCCTTTAGCATTGTGCGCGATGCAGACGATTTTCCGGAACGACGTTGTGCGACGTACCGCTAGATTAACGAACTCCTCGACGGGTGATGTTCGGAAAACATGTTTCCGCGTACCACGCCATTCGCAGGAGTTCGACAAATCTACATTGTCCACACTCTCGAGACACACTTCGCACAGCTGTTGTGCAACACAAAGCGTTGCAATGTGCTCTCGAGTATCGTCTTCCGGTGATGCGGTGTACGGCGCGTCCTGTCGGGTCTCGAAGTCATAAAATATAAATAGGGTCCGCGGCTTCGAGTCGAGCGGAGTGCTCCGGGGGTCCAATGGCTGCATATAGCAGTGCTCGTTGTGTGCGTGAATACTACGGCACTGCTGACAAAACGATTTATCGCAATCGTGGGGCCCCTTGGTAGTGTCAATTAGTTTCGAGCATTTTTTGCAAAAACGGACTGTCTGACAGACCGTTTTACGCTCAGTGTGCAGGCCTACTGCACGATTTTCGCGGGACTTGCGATGATTCGCAAAACACTCGGCGCTGTGGAAAAATCTGTTGCAATCCACGCACTCCCACTCGTCACCGTTGTTGCCGTCCTCGATCGAAGATCTGACCGCACACGGAGGCGACGAGTAGCAGCGCGGGCATCTGCTCGTGCATTTATGCTGCTGCAAATAGCGATATGAAGAATTACACGGAATGCAATAATTTTCCATACCACCTGCAGCAGTGAGGTTCGTTATTGGTGCAAAATGATTGTCCTCGTTGAAATGTGCGATATTGATAACCCCTCGCGCCGGTGTATCTTGAAACTTTGCTCGTCCATTGAAAATCGCTTCAGCACCGCTACCCAGAGATACCCAATCGTACACCATTATGGCAACCTGTGTAGCCATAAAGTGCCGCTGGAACAGCTCGATCTCAGGTAGCCCGCACCCTGCCGCTGGGACTACCACTTGAGTCTCTCCGACAAGCTTGTTTGCCTCATCCCTTTGAAGCTTCGATTTTTTATGACGTATACGTTCATAAACAACTTTTGCTTCATCGGTGCGCTCGTGTCTGTTACGGGCATTCGCGAGAGCAACCACGAGCGAACGAGGAAAACACAAATTGTCCGAGTTGGCGATCAACGCGATAGAGCGGTTTTTCGCTAATTTATCCTCCAAACTACCTGCACCAGTAACCGTATCGACGTACGTCACAGAAAATATCAGTGTATCGTACACCGATAGGATTCTGGCGCTTTGATTCACACTTCAAAGCAGATCCCACAATTGCTCATAATTGAATCGCCATATGGGTCTCATTGATATCCCCGCGATGCCGTCGGTCATACCCTCAGCCATGAACCCTATCCCTATCATATTATTCGGAGAGTGACCCGAAACAAAATGCGCATGGATATCGCGAATTGCATTCCGAATCCACGAGATAGGGTTAATACCCTGTGGAGGCGGAAGCAACGCGACATCCGTTTGTCGCGACAAGACTTTAACACGCGCCGATACATGCTCGCGCGGCTCGCCTATTATGCGGAAACGATGTCCTACGGGCGCGACGAAATCCCTATCATCTGCAACACCGACATTATCAATACCGCCCTGTAAAAGTGAAGCACTATCGTCGTCGACGTCGTCGTCGTCGTCATCGCTCGCGGATCGCGAATTAAAATTAACATTCGGCCTCGCGTGACCACCGCCGATCTGCCAGTTTTTCTGGTCGCTTACCAGCTGGTGTATTGCTGCCTCCGTTTCGGCGATCCAGGCGTTTACAGAGGACCCCGTTGACAGCTGCGAATTAGATGATAGAGATGGAGCCGTCCCATCTCTATCTGTTGCTGCTGCTGCTGCTCCGGGATCCGCTGCTCCGGAACCTGCTGATCCGCTAGTTGAGCCTACGATGTAACGCCCAGATGACTAATTAGTTATTTAGTCTTCGGAAAAGCCCCAATATGATTCCGCAAAGCGGACAGCAATGAGGTCGTCATCATCGTCATACGAATCAGATCCCTCATCGAGTTGACCGTAGGAATTGTACCAGGCTACCCTCGTAAGGCGCGAGTAATACGGTAGCATACCTGGCACGAGTTCTACGATCTCGTCGTCGCTGTCCGGCTCGTTGGAGGCCGAGGAAGAATCAACAGATTCTTCAGGGCTGTTTGGAGCGGCTATTAAGGGATTGTCATGGGGGTGCGACAAGACCGAGTTAATTACCAACTGGTCATCCCTGTATGGTGCTCCACCCTGTTGCTGTTGATTAATATGTCCATCCAAACCAAGCCAGGAACGCACACCTACGGTTTAACATCAACATATGTTGAACCGATTTTTATGTGTGCCAACAGTGCATATATATTGTGACGTGCCCCTCGTGGAAGTATTTCGGCGACTTCACGAGGAGCGCCGACCAAATATAACGACGCCCAGAATTTTACGCACTTTTATTATCTCCGCACTTTCCACACTATTTACTGGTTTTCGCTGGGCGCCAGGCTCTCTATTATTTTCCCGAAAGCCAGGGAAACTTACTACTCTTCTTTTAGTTCTTCACCGATTGACCGGCTAGCTGGAAAGGGGTGCAGTTCGAAGCAAATGCAAAATTAATTAAGCGAACGCGAGCTCTATTTTCCCAAAATAACAAAACAATAATTTATTCGACAATAATAAAGAAATTATCACACAACAAATTTAATACAAAAGTGACTCGAGTCCGAACACAGTTTCGCGGTTATTACGCACGCGTCGCTTCGATTTCTCAATAAACTATTCTTCTATTCGGGGAAGCCGACAGAACCGAGGATGATTCTACAGACGCGGATAATACAAATGGTGCACCACGTGCGCCTACCTTTTCCTTCGCTTCTGGCCTCGATCCTCGCTACGATGCCGGTCCTCTCGAGTCTCTGCTTCTCACGAAAATGCTCACGAAGCGGCTTCCACGCGGACAATTATTCTTTCGATTACTATTCCTACCGTCGGCACGCGCACGGTTCGCTAATACTCACGGAAACACGTTGCAACACGCTCGATGCGTTAACAAAATCTATTGAAGATGCGCGAGTACTGCTCGAGCGCGATCTTCTTTCTATTCTCTCTCAAAAGCTAACTTGAGTCTCTTCCGGGGTCTCTCGTGGGACGCTCCCGGGCTAACTGAAATCTTTTCGGTAATTATCGCACGCAATGCCGGGTTACGCGTGCCTCGGACGTCCGGGGTGGGGGTCACGGCCTGCCATCGATCGACTTCGTCGATCGTCGCGTTGTTCCGCTGTCTCTCTCCTTCCCTCCTCCGACGTCGCGAGCGTCTCCCCGGCTCTTTGCTCTAATTCCGAGAATCCTGTAATATAATAATCACGGCAGTCACACGTTCGAATAACGCTACGAGTTTACCACGACGAGGAACGATTCGGTTGCTACGCTGGCTTTCGTGAGGCCTCGGTGCACGAGCACCCTAGGCCCAGCGCGTTGATGCGAGCGTGTACTAACGCCTCGTCACAATATATATATATTGTTAAAAATATTTACGTATTACTACTCTCGAAAATTTAAAAAAAAATGCATATATTAAATTTAATATACAAGTGAAATTTAAAACAATTAACTTTTACACCAAATCGAATAAAAATAGAAAAATATAATAATAATATAAATTAGGAAATTTAATATAATTTTTTTATTTTATACTACACATATTAAATTTAATATATAAAACAATTAATTAATTAATTAAATTTACGAAAATTTATATTTTTTAACAGATATAATAGAATATATTATATTTGTATTGAATAATATCCATAAGCAGAAAATATTTTTAACAGTAAACATTATATGTACGTATATATATATATATACGCATACATATAATGTTTACTGTTAAAAATATTTTCTGCTATATATATATATATATATGTTAAACTAATATTTTTATTATGAAAATGACGACTTACGGTTTTCTCGACTCTCCACCTGCTGCTCCACGCCGTTGAGATCACCCATTACGATCGTAGCGTCATCGGATACTCCTTCGCCGTCGGCTCCTGCGGTGATGCTCGTATTTGCAGGGGTGTCGTCGTCGCGGTCCTCGAAATCCTCCTCGTCCTCATCCTCCTCGTCGTCGTCGTCCTCTTCCTCCTCCTCCTCCTCCTCCTCCTCTGCATCGACGATTTCGGGGACATAGTGATCGTCGCCGTCGATCTCCATTGGCATGACCATCTGATATTCGCCGGGTACATTGCCATCTTCCTCACCATGGTCCACGATCGCCATAGAATTCGCGCTTGCCACGGTGTGAATACCTGAGTCAGGTTCACTCTCCTGGGGCTCATCCTCAAGCACCCAGATTCTATCAGGGTCTTCAGGGTCATAATAAAATATATCCTCTAGTAGTCCCTGAGGCTCTGGGTGCTCCTCGATGGGTTCAGGATCCGGTGATGCCGGACTCTCCGCATCATCGTCCGGGCCAGCGCGAATAACTACGTTTACCTCAATATGAGGTGGGTTCGGAGAGTTAGGGACCATAAACTCCACGTGGTCATCGTCAATACTCTCCACCGGAGGCGTTGGGCTTACGAGGTTGACAACTTCACACTGGAGCTCCTCGTAACTAGGAACCGTGGGAGATAGCTGTGTGACGAGGTCAATGACCTCTACGCCACGCTGCGCTGTCCTCTCCGGAGCAGCAACGGTGTCATCATCATCATCATTGTCGTCTTCCTCGTCTTCCTCGTCGTGGTCACCGTCGTTACCGCGGACCTCTCCAATGTTTTCGTCCGCCAACACAGAACCCTCTCGCTGTTCGGTCCAATCGGGGAATCCGATGGCGGAAAGCGCGTTTTCATGCGCCGATATTAATCGACGGACAACCGGATAGTGTCCGGCATTTCGCTCCCGCGACACTTCGCACGCAATTAAAATGGCATGATGTGAAGCTTCAAAGGCGTTATGCTCGTGGGCCCGAGCAATAACCCTAAGCGGAAGAAGCCTCAACAGCGATTTTAATTCGCGTTGGGCCTCGCGGAGATCCATTGCTCTCACCGTCGAAGCCCAATGCTGCGTGCAACGACCCGCACTCCGAATTTTTACAAGGCCGACTATTTTCATGATCGACTTGATCAAATTACGAGCGCGATCGCACTGATTACCCGTCACACACTGCATTTTGCTTCCTCATAGAGGAAGCTTTGTTTTCATGAAATTTTTTTTTTTCGAAATTTTCATGTCAGTATGCTTAGAATCACCTAAAACGTCGAGAAAAGTGGTTTAGAAAAAATGTCCGTATGTATGTATGTGTGTGTGTGTGTGTGTGTGTGTGTGTGTGTGTGTGTGTGTGTGTGTGTGTGTGTGTGTGTGTGTGTGTGTGTGTGTGTGTGTGTGTGTGTGTGTGTGTGTGTGTGTGTGTGTGTGTGTGTGTGTGTGTGTGTGTGTGTGTGTGTGTGTGTGTGTGTGTGTGTGTGTGTGTGTGTGTGTGTGTGTGTGTGTGTGTGTGTGTGTGTGTGTGTGTGTGTGTGTGTGTGTGTGTGTGTGTGTGTGTGTGTGTGTGTGTGTGTGTGTGTGTGTGTGTGTGTGTGTGTGTGTGTGTGTGTGTGTGTGTGTGTGTGTGTGTGTGTGTGTGTGTGTGTGTGTGTGTGTGTGTGTGTGTGTGTGTGTGTGTGTGTGTGTGTGTGTGTGTGTGTGCTGGGCTTCGAAAATTCAATCTCCTTTCACTCGGTAACCGTTCGAGCGATCCGGCTCAAATTTGGCACGCAAGTAGAGTAGCTGCCCCTCTTTGAATGTTGTGATTTTTGCCAAAATATGTGAAGTCATTAAGATTTTATGTTGATTTTAATTTGTTGAAAAAAGGGCGTGGTCGCTCTAACTTTCGTAAAAGTTCGCCGATTTGGCTAAATAGTTCTTCATAACTGAAGATACGTTCAATGTTGTATGGTATTGAATTTCGACGAAATCGGTAAAGCGGTTCGGATTTTATAGAATTTTGAATTTTTCGAAAAAAATAGATTTTGATCTAAATTACGTCGAATTTCAACAAATGAACAGATATTTTGGACAGACGAAAAATAACATTCAGAAATGCCATGTACCAAATTTGGTGATGATCGGTAAAGTCGTTCGGATTTTACACCATTTTTCATTTTAAAAAAAATGTAGATTTTCGCTATAACTTCCGGAAAAGTTGAGAAAGTACGACAAAAATTTGTATCTAATCAAAATTAGATGTAACGGTGTTTGCAGAGGTGATTTATAGCTGTATAAAACACCTCTACAAAAGAGACACAAGGTATAAAAAAAAAAGATGTAAAGTAGAACCTTGCACATTGCTTCCTCATTATTTTTCGCTTTTTACAAAGCTTCCTCTATGAGGAAGCCAAAATTGAATAACATACTGCTTCCTCACAGAGGGAGCTTTGTAAAAAGCGAAAAATAATGAGGAAGCAATGTGCAAGGTTTTTTTTTCAGTTTACTCGTCGCACGGTATTCGAAACCCGTAAGCAAAGTTTTTTTCAGTCACAGAAAAAACACGTAATACGCGAGCAACGACACACTTTAACTTCGTAAACAATTCGCACAGAACTCACAGTTCACTGTAAATCCAATGAATTCATAACTTGCGGATTTTACGAACACTGAACAGATCACACGCGAAAAAAAACGTTGAAACTACGATTTTCAAACGCAGGGGATGCTGAAGTGTCACGAGTGACTTCTCGAGAGAGAATTAAACAAAGTCTGTGTTTCCAAAGTCTATATAGTTTTAACCACACCCCGTATCGATAGATTTAAGCCAGCAAAAGGGAAAAAGTAGGCTGTATCCATTTCTTCGAGCGTAAACATTGGTCAAAAACGTAAGCCAATGTTTACGCAACCCGTATAGAAAATTTGAAAACCCTCAATAAGCATAAAAACAATGCTGTCTCTTGCAAAGATCGCCAAACAGCCTGGCATCGACCCTCGACCTGGTCATCGATACATTGAGGACTCTTTTTCTCTTTTACCACCGCCCGCGTTGCGACCGGAAAACTATCTCTAAGTGGTCATCTATACAGGTAAGAGGTGAGAAAAAAGCATCTCGACACGACAGCAGGTTAGCGACACCATGAACCCTTAAACCGACCACCGTAAACGTCTTCTGTTGCGACAGCTATCTATCACGATTTTTATTACCTTTGATGTTGGAAAATACACGGATCTTACTTTTATTTTTAATCTTTAATCTATGCAACAGCAGGTCTATGACAACCCTGTTTAGGTGCGACAATAAACACTCACTATCTTTTCCATCGATATACAAGGATTTCTAGAGGGAAAATATATTAACGACTATAAAAATCTTAACAGCTGTCAAGCGTAGACCACCCTGAAATACCTGTTAACAGAAAATCTGGTGATATATGCACACATCCGGTGAATCCCACGATATTGGTGGACACCTGCGCATAACAATGAACCGGTTCCACCCCCACCGTTTAAAAATACGTGTGATATTTTAGGGTGAAGCATGTATATATAAACACCAGTATAATAACAGTAATCGGCAATCAGGCTCGTGACTTCGGTAAAGACAGTTTCATCTTTGAGTTCAACATGGACCAAGCAATCAACTCTCAAGATCAGCGCAACAGCGATCTACAACCCTCGACCATGTATCGTGTGCTGTCGGACACCGAGAAGAAGCGCCTCGAAGGACCTTTAATTCTTGGTACAACGTACACACTCAACCAGTCTGAGACGAAGAGAGTGAGTGTCGGCCTACAACCTCGGGCCGATGGAAGTATACACCCTATCGTAAAACTGCAGAACAATAACACGGCTGGTGGTATTGTTTTCGAGTCGAAGGATTGGATTTTGCGGCAAACACATCTTCCGAATATTTCAAAGTATTTTACCGATGGACAGAAGGTAGTTTGGGGATCGGGCTGTCGCACTCCAGACCCGATACACATCTCCGACTGTGAGATTCTCTTCACGACAAGCTATGGCTCGAAATCTATCGTGTTTGATCGCCGTGTTGAAACAACACCTATTACTGATGAGATGAATGAGAGTCAGCTGGAACCCGAGCCACCAGCGAAGAAGAAGCGTAAAAATTATTCACCAGCGGTTGTGATGCAAAAACCTTCGTTTGAGGGATTACAACATATAATGGTGTGCACCGACGAACGCTTCAGACGAAGT
Source organism: Ephialtes manifestator (assembly GCA_963970395.1). Taxonomy (NCBI): domain Eukaryota; kingdom Metazoa; phylum Arthropoda; class Insecta; order Hymenoptera; family Ichneumonidae; genus Ephialtes; species Ephialtes manifestator. Next base: position 15,827,223 of record OZ019969.1, on the reverse strand, counting down.
GCTTTATCATATCCCGGCCAACGAGACACCCGGAAAAATCAACGAACAACGCATCAAAGTATTGCTGAAGGATAATTTTAAATCTTTGAGAGATGCAGTGCAACGTCGTATGGATGCTGAATTTGTCGAACTTACGTTTGGCATCGTGTTGCTGGAGCTCACCGCATTGTGCACTGCTTTCATCGCAAACGAGTTGCGTAAAACACTTGCGATGAAGAACCAACCGACTGCAGAATAATGACAAAACTTGTATATATGTGTTTTCTGTGTAGATTTATTTTCGCATTGTACCCGCGAAACTACATATTATTTTATTCACCTATTTTTTAATGGCACTTCTCTTTATCAACATCGTCGTATCGCATTGTAATTAATTATAAGTCTTATGTCCTTTATGACCGATTTTGACAATTGCATTTTTTTCGTTCACTCGCCTATATGTAATCGAATACTCCACAACAATTCATCAATTTTCAATGTTTGAATAAAGTTATCTCCTTGAAAATCCTGTTTTTCTTTTATTTCACGAATTACCTACCTGAAAAATGTACCATCATCCGAAAAAAAAATCTTTTTATCGATTTTACCGACTTATCGATCCGGAAAATTTATCAACATCCGGAAAATCGAGTTATCGATAGTAGAACTGGAAAATTTACCAACATCCGGAAAATCGAGTTACCGATAGTAGGGAAAAAATCTACAATACCGACTGCAGGAGCATCGAAGGATTTTCACCTAAAAAATTATCGACCGCGGTGGACAAGTTCCCACCCACCAATCAGCGCTCGGGAAATCATCTCACCGAGAAAAATATTCAACCAACCAGAGCTCAGGGAATCAAGGCCCCGGAAAAACCCACTCAACCAATCAGAGCTCGGGGAATTATGCAAATTATTCCCACCTGTTTTAAGTAAGGAGTGGGGAGGGAGAGGGGATTTAAACAACCAATCAGAGCTCGGGGAATTATGCAAATTAGTCCCACCTGTTTTAAGTAAGGAGTGGGAGGGAGAGGGGATTTCAACAGCCAATCAGAGCTCGGGGAATTATGCTAATTAGACTAGACACGGCGCCAGACGGGAGGTAGGGGGTAAGGTCTGTCTCCCCAGCTCACGCCTCTACTACTGATACTGTCTACTAGTAGTCAGTCAGTACTGATGCTTAAAGTCGGGCCTGCTCCGATATATATATTGGGACGACACCAACTTCAGTTGTACCCCAGTACTGGTTTGAATAATGGACAAATACTGACTGCTAGTGCCGGGTCAAAGACGGCGATGGGCTCTGGGCCAGTGATAATAGTAGTTCTGGCCAAGTACTGAATTAGAAACAAATCATTGCTTGGCCAGTATCGGGATAATCATACCGGCCCAAATCTTCGTGCCAACTTCGAGCAGATAGCGACTACAAATTCGGGAAGTTTTGGTATGGATATAAAATAATATAAACATTATGTAGTGTTACGAATGTTTATGCTATGTAAAAAAACGACGATGATACAAAGTACTTACATAAACTAAATACTTATATCTAGATAGTATAAAATGGATATAAGCTAGATCCAGTACAAGGGTAGGTAATATAAAAATATTTGAAGCACACAGCACAGCTATTTCGTACTTTTCTTCGCGTTTCGGTCTGCCTTGCCGCCCTCGCGACCGCAAGCGCCCGATAGGGGGCTTTTCAAAAATTTTCTCTTTCAAAACATCTGGAAAGGAAAAATATAAGAAATACATATATGATTATTGATTTGCCTCGAGGATTAAAGATATATCACATGTGCATTTCGAACTACAAGTTTTACAGCCCAACCCCGGGGGCCAAGATTTTTGAACATTGTCTTTTATACACGAACTTTATACGAAATATATGATTTATACTAAATATATAACTATCAAAGTTTCATATATTTAGTATAAAGTTCGTGCATAAAAGAAAATATTCGAAAGTCCGGGCCCCCGGGGTTGTGCCAAGACTGAAACAAACCAGGCAGTTTTCGGGCCAAACTTAGTCTTCTATTAATACCATTATATTTAAAAAACACTGTTTACATCCGAAAATAATAGTGAAAAAACGTATACTTGAGACATGTTCGAAATTAATTGATATACTTTTGATTTATATTGAAATACTATCCCGCGTAGAAAAAAAGAATGTTGTGAAGAATCTTTTAAAGAATCTTAAAAAAAGTCTTGAAAGAATCTTTAAAAGAATCTTTAAAGGAATCTTGAAAAGAATCACGTATAGGATCCGGAGCAAGACTCTTTTCAAATTTTTTTCCAGATCAAAACTCCGAATTTTTGTAATTTTTTTAGTTTAATTCAGTTGATTAGTCATATTTGATTGATCAGATCCGAAAAATAGCGTGATTTGATCAGATTAAAGCGATAAAATGAGAAAAAAAAAAAAAATGTTGATCGTGGGACTTGAACCCAGGTCCCTCGGCGTACTATCCCGTTATCTTATCTATTCAACCACATCATCTTTCTTGGATAGCAGTAAAATTAAATGATATATGAGTGTCACTTGCTTTTTCAGAACTTTGTTTTTTTCGGAAATTACGGCGCAATGCGCGTTACCACTTTGCACCGTTTCACAGTATCTAGTTTCATTAAGAATTCATCATTCACATTCAGTTATTGCTCCCTCATAAAAGAAACTTTATTTGCGAAAAAACATACGTTCCAAGATTTTCAAGTCAGGACACTCAAAATAGTCCAGAACGTCGAGAAAAGTGGTTTAGAAAAAATAAATAATTAAATTCCGCAAACAAAAACCTTAAAAGACATGAACCTGGTCTTCAAAAGTGTCCAGGTTGATTGCTTCGAGGCTCTCAGTGTCCAGATTGACCTCACCATAGTTTTCGGTATCCAGATCAACGTCTCCATAGTTTTTGGTGTCCAGGTCGACATCTCCATAGTTTTCGGTATCCAGATTGACATATCCATAGTTTTCGGTATCTACGTCGACCCCTTTATACTTTTCGGTGTCCAGGTCGACCTCCCCATAGTTTTCGGCTTCCAGATCGACATCTCCATAGTTTTCGGTACCTACGTCGACCCCTCTATAGTTTTCGGTGTCCAGGTCGACCTCTCTATAGTTTTCGGTGTCCACGTGAACCTCGCCATATTTCTCGGTGTCCAGGTGCTGGACATCCACCTGGGCGCTGAAAATTAAGGAGAGATCAACCTGGACACCGAAAACTATGGAAATATCGATGTGGACATCGAAAATCATGGGAATATCGACTTGGCACCAAAAGCCATGGACATGTCGACCCTGATGTTCAAAGTCGTGGAGATATCGACCTGGATACCGAAAGCCATAGAAATGTCTACCTGGACATCGAAAGCCATCGGGATGTCGATCCTGACGCCGAAAGCCATGGAGATATCGACCTGGATACCGAAAACTATGGAGAGTTCGACCTGGACACCAACAACTATGGAGAAGTTGATCTGGACACCGAAAACTACGGAGAGGTCGACCTGGACACCGAAAACTATGGAGAGGTCAATCTGGACACTGAGAGCTTCGAAGCAATAAACCTGGACACTTTTGAAGACCAGGTTCATGTATTTTAAGGTTTAGGTTTGCGGAATGCACTTATTTATTTTTTCTAAACCACTTTTCTCGACGTTCTAGACTATTTTGAGTGTCCTGACTTGCAAATCTTGGAACGTATGTTTTCTCGCAAATAAAGTTTCTTTTATGAGGGAGCAATAACTGAATGTGAAAGATGAATTCTTAATGAAACTAGATACTGTGAAACGGTGCAAAGTGGTAACGCGCATCGCGCCGTAATTTCCGAAAAAAAAACAAAGTTCTGAAAAAGCAAGTGACACTCATATATCATTTAATTTTACTGCTATCCAAGAAAGATGATGTGGTTGAATAGATAAGATAACGGGATAGTACGCCGAGGGACCTGGGTTCAAGTCCCACGATCAACATTTTTTTTTTTTTCTCATTTTATCGCTTTAATCTGATCAAATCACGCTATTTTTCGGATCTGATCAATCAAATATGACTAATCAACTGAATTAAACTAAAAAAATTACAAAAATTCGGCGTTTTGATCTGGAAAAAAATTTGAAAAGAATCTTGAAAAGAGTCTTGCTCCGGATCCTATACGTGATTCTTTTCAAGATTCCTTTAAAGATTCTTTTAAAGAATCTTTCAAGACTTTTTTTAAGATTCTTTAAAAGATTCTTCACAAGATTCTTTTTTTCTACGCGGGATGACAAAGAATATAATAACACTTCGTGCTGTGACGTGAAAATAGTAGTTTACGATACTAGTGCAATGAAACTTTTTTTTCGTTAGTCGTCTTCAGCTCGTATTGCAAGTTCACACGTTGAAAGAATAAGTCCTTGCGCGCTAGCATTGTCCGGAACACTCGTGGTTACTTCAAATGTCAACACCAGTTCACCCGAAATAGCTAGCATACGAAATAACAACAAACAAAAAGTCAAGCTTGGTCCGGTAATTGCCCGATTTATTTCACTCTTGGCACAACTCTGAGAGCGTTTATTAAGTAACTTCATGTTGAATATAATGAGACTTTAATCGTTAGTAAAATTATTGAAGTCAATATAACTATCAACGTTTCATATTTACCATAAAGTTCGTGTATAAGCGTCGACTTTCAAAAGTCTTGGACACCGGAGTTGTGCCAAGACTGGACCTAATCAGGCAGTTGTTGGGCCAAGCTTAGGCCAAGTTTGATCTTCGACTTAAGGCAATTATATTTTAAATGAAAACGAGCACACCTGTAAATGCCGGCGCGCGAGAACTCATCGTTACAAAGAGATTTGTCTTAGTTGATATATATTCTTTCATTTGATATATATTCTGCATATACTGCGAAGACGCCGTGAATCTGGACAGCTCAGACAGTTGACCCGTCTTTCGGCAGTTCAACGTATCAAAATAAAAGAATATATATCAAGTAAGGCAAATCACTTTGTGATGGGTCGATGAGTTTTCGCTCGCTGACATTTACAGATGTACTCGTTTTCATTTAAAATGTAATTGCCTTCAATCGAAGATCAAACTTGGCCCAAGCTTGGCCCGACAACTGCCTGATTAGGTCCAGTCTTGGCACAACTCTGGTGCCCAAGACTTTTGAAAGTCGGTGCTAATACACGAACTTTATAGTAAAAATAAATCGTTAATAGCTATATTAATTTTAACCATTGTACTCCGCTGTCACAAGTGTGTTAAGAACCGCGATTTTTATCATACAATGAGGACGCCGTGAAACTGGACAGTCCTCACTGTATATACAGTGGAGCTGTCCAGTTTCACGGCGTCCTCGCTGTATGATAAAAATTGCGGTTCTTAACACACTTTTGACATACCTTTCTATAAAATAATACATGTGTTCTTACCTTGTATTCTTGTCTCCTCACACGGAATGTGTCCACGGCGGTTAGCGGAATGTCGCCGGCTTCGACACTTGGACTGTCCTGATCTAGCTCGCATGGCGGATAGCGCGCGAGGTGGATGGCGCGCACTGTGGAAGGCGCGCACGGTGGATAGCGCGGTCGGCGGATGGCGCGCTCGTCGGACAACACGCTCGGCGGATGGCGCGCTCGGCGAATACCAGTGCGCGTGTGCATCACAGCGGAAACGAGCGCGGCCACCAATGACAAATTCTTGTAAATTCTTTATTTTTAATATTTAATACGATATACATTTTTTATATAATTGAAATCTCTCATATATAGTTTTCAAGAACTGATAACTAATCATTGATGTTGCAAAAAGAATAAAATGAAAGTTTCAGTAGTATTGTCGTTCCCAGGTCCATCTTAATATTATTAACGTGCTTAAGTAACGCGACCAGTAAAAACTTGGTTCGATTAGAATTAACATGCTTCACGACAAGAGAATAATTTTTATCAAAAAATCACTGCTACCGAAGATACGGAACATATTACTATCGAATAATAGTAATATTTTCGTGTGTTCTCAGTACCCGAACCAGTGTCGATCCCTAGTAATTTGCCATGAGTCGCCCCAGTACACATCCAGTTCTTCCACGACTCTCGGTTATGCATCGAACATGGACTGGTGACAAACAGTAATTGTCCCAACATGTAACCAATACAAAGCCGTCTCCCGAAGTAGTGCTAGAAGAGGTTGAACGCCAATAATGGTACAAGTCTATCTCCAGCTCATGCCCAGTACATAATGGTACAAGTCTATCTCCAGCTCATGCCCAGTACTGACAAGTGTCTCGGTCGTGAATCAAAAGTATGTTGGTGCCAGAACGAAATGCGAATATTGGCCCGATGTGTTCTCAGTACCCGAGCCAGTGTCGATCCCCAGTAATTTGTCACGAGTCGCCCCAGTACCCATTCAGTACTTCCACGACTCTCGGCAATGCATCGAACATGTTCTGTTGACGGTAACAAACATCAATTGTTCCCAATATATTCGCAATGCGAAGTCAACTCCTGGAGTAGTGCCGAAACAGTTTGAACGCCAATAATCATACAAGTGTTTCGCCAGCTCACGCACAGTAGTGAGAAGTGTCTCGGCCGTGAATCGAAAGTATTCTGGTGCCAGTACAAATGCGAAGTTTGGCCCGATATGTTCTCGGTAGTTGAGCCAACGTCGATCCCCAATAACTTGCCACGCGTCGCCCCATTACATATCCAGTATCGTCAGGACTCTTGGCTATCGGTAGAAAATGTCAGTTGACCCAATATATTTTCTCGAAACCGAACCAACACTGTTTGCCAATACCAAGACAGAATTATTTGTCGAAATTGGATATATAAATGGTTCGATATCGGGCCAGTATTGGTGCCAAAAGTAGGACCCGTGTGAACAACCCAATATTGTGTCGGCAATGATTTTTATTGGGGCAAGCGCTGGCACCATACAGATAGCTTGGTGCTGGTTAAGTACTGGTATGAATCTTGGGCCATATTACGCGCCTGTCGGCAGCTGCGGCAGGTTACTGGCAATTCCTACATGGGTATGTGCGTGTGCGTGTGCGTGTGCGTGTGCGTGTGCGTGAAAACTTCGAAAATTCGAACACCGATGATTCAAGAACCGTTTTGTATATCGATCTCAAGTTTGGTACACGAGTGTAGCAGAAAACCCTCTGCAACTGTAGCAATTTTTAACAAAATGTGTGCGAAATTTTCGATTTTATGCCGTTTTGAATTTTTTTACAGAGGAGGTGCACGCTCTAACTTTCGTAAAATTTAGTCTATTTTGCTTAATAGTTGGTTATAAGAGCAGGTGCACTCAAGGTTATTTGGTATTGAATTTGGTTCGAATCGATAAAGCGATTCAGATTTTATGGAATTTCGAATTTAAAAAAATTGACATTATCGCTCTATTGTAACTTTTGCAAAACTTGAGATAGCGAGCTCAAATTTTGTATATAGATGAAACAATATTCAACCATTATATATGTATAATTTAGTGACGAACGCTATTAAATGTTTGCCAAGATTATTCATGGATGTACCTTATGTATTTTCCACTTGAAGTAGGAGTATACACATTCCAATTTAAATAACTTTTGCAGACAATATACTTACTTTACAATGAATGCTTTCTTATGTAATAACTATTGTACTAAACACCGTTGTAGCTTTTGCAAGGAATTGAAAATTGAAATTTCTATACTCATTTCATTTTATAAATGGCATTCCTTCACTTTTTATGCTAGCCTAATGGTATTTATTTTCGAACGGAAAAAGATTTCACATAACCGAGCAGGAAAAGTGAATCATTATTACAAGATTGCAACAATTTATTGTTTTAAACAGTATTTATTTTTTGAAACAGTGAATAATTCTGTCTGATGAACGTGCAAAATGTCAGCTTAATTACTAGAACTGCTGAGGCATTGTTCAATCGAAGAAAAAAGTCTCATGTAGAATTATAAAATAATAAATACACTGTTAAAAAAATCTGTATTAAAATTAATACAAAAGTGTTGGAAGTTTTTTTGCAGATACCGTATATGAAATTTTGTATACATGTGTATATGAAAAATCATAACATTTAGAGGAATATTAAAATTCAACGTTATTAAGATTTAATGTCAATATGATCATATGCATAAACTGTGCATTAAATTTCATAAACATGTATGATGAATTTTCATATGAGCGGTATCTGAAAACTCACGCACATATGTGTTGGAAATTTAAAGTGGACATAAAAACAATTTAAAAAAATAGAAATATTATTTGGACATTATTTTTTCAAACAAATTATGTCATCAGAAATTGTTGGGTATTGGTTTTCGCCACATAAAATTTTTCGCTTACACTGGGGTTTGAACCTACGACCTACCTACCTAAGTACCTAACAACGCACGCACGCTACCAACTACGCTATCAACGATTTAGTAATTTTGGATATCGAAATGGCATAAGATTGCATAACTACTATTCTCTCAAGCATACTTATAATTGACATAACAACATATTCAATTGATTGCATTCAGAGCGCGAAGTGGGTTGGAAATATTTTCAAGTGAACATAATTTTTGGACGAACGGAATCTTTTTCTCACGAGGAAGCTCAGGTATCCGGATTTTCGAAAAAATTATATCCACAGACCTGTGAAGTTCTAGCAACAAACATAAATCAAACATAAATTTACCGTGGTAGCAGCGCGAGATGCTCCAGCGTTTAAAAAAAATCGATTTTGGAAATCTCGAGTAACTTGTCAGAAGTCGACGCTAAGTAATAAGTGTTAACGATCCAGTGCGGGTTTTTTTTTCGTTATTGGAACATGTGTATTAAATTTCAAATCAGTCTCTAAAAATCCAAAAAAATTCATGTTCACTTTCATGTACTAATATAGTAATGATTGATTTAGTAACCATGTGTTATAATTTTATATCACTGGATTGGTAAAATCCATACACACATATTAAATTTACTGTGCCACAATATTAATGTTTATTTTCTATACCGAGTTTTATAAATTTCTCACACGTTTGTGTCGCAAAAACACAAACATTTTGCAAAAAGTAGTACATCTATGTGGACAAAACTGCAAATACTTTGACGGGTATTTTTCAACATTAGTAACTGAAATTTTGATAACTTTGATCTTAAATTTAATGCGACAATTTATATTAAATTTCAAATCGGGCACTACAATTCCTAAAATGCATGTTGATCTTCATGTTCTGATTTAGTAATTATTGATTTAATAATCATGTATTGTAATTTTCTATCACCGGATTATCGAAATTCATTGATCTGCATTAAATTTATTATGCAAACATGTTAATTTCGATTTCCTATACCAAGTTCTACAAAATTCATGCACGTTTGTATAGGAAAAACTCGAACATTTTTTACAGTGTTGATTCACAAACTTTGTGTAGTAAATGAGAATTAACATAGATTGTGTTGTAAATTTCCAAATCACCCATAATTTTACTATACGTTGTGACGAGGCGCTGAGACGCTCTTCGCCGCGTTCGAGTGTGTGTGCTCGAGCGAGACGGCGTAGCTATAATCCAGACGCCAGAGGGGGTTCTGTGTGCCATTCGAGGTCCGCGAAATATTCTTGATGCAGATGATAGGTTTTGATCTCCTGAACACGAATATATAAGGTGTTTTGCGGAAAACCCGGTCGTTTAGTTATTAATCGCAATTGTTTATTAACAATAGAAATTGTTGTTTTTTTGAACTCGGATATTTTTTTTTGTATAGTCCTGTCAATTCTGAGACGAAAAGGTCCCATACAATTTTGCTCTACAATCCATATATTCGGAGCAATAAATTGTTGAATGTTGCAATTAGACCAAAATTGCTCTTCTTAACAAATTGGTAACTTCGAAAATATAAGTCGTAAAAAAAAATGTAAAGGAACTAATTTTGCCCAATGAACCGAGGAATATGAAAAAAGAAATGCGAACACGAGCAGAACAAAAAATAATTATTTATGAAGAGTCCCGAAACGGTATTTTTTCTCTCATAACATACGCTCGATCGTTTTCTCCGGCCGGCAAGATAAAATTTCGTTCGCGTCGGATAATTATAGTCGGCGCAACAACTTTATGGCATTCCCTAGTTTTCCTTTTACCAGATACGAATATCTGAGGTGACAGTTTGCAAACCCGCTCCTTCACTATGTTATAAACAAATGTTTATAACAATCTAATTTTCTTTTTTTTTTTCAATTCGAATATTTTTTTTCGTGTACTCTGGCTAATTTCTAGTCGGAAAAGTCCTATGCAATTTTACGCTACAAGCCGTAGATCCGGAGCAATAAATTTTTTAAAGTTGCAGTTCGATCAAAACTGCTCTACTTAACGAATCTGTAGCTCCCGTAGTAGAGGTCGTAGACAAAAATCGTAAAGGACTTTTATTCGTCAAATGAAAGAAGGTATATTGGTAGCCCGTCCTTTAATTGTTATAAACAATAGATGGTAAAAAACCTGAATTGTAATTAACGATCACGATTAAAACGATGAAGAAAGCCCAAACCAAACCTTTATTTCAATCTTCAAAGAAAATAAATCGAGATCGAAAACACCAATTACAATTCAGATTTTTGCCATGGTTGTTGCAAACATATGTTGTTTATAACAATTAAAGGACCGGCTACCAATATACCTTGGTTCATTTGACGAATAAAAGTCCTTTACGATTTTTGCCTACGACCTATACTACGGGAGCTACAGATTCGTTAAGTAGAGCAGTTTTGATCGAACTGCAACTTTAAAAAATGTATTGCTCCGGATCTACGGCTTGTAGCGTAAAATTGCATAGGACTTTTCCGACTAGAAATTGGCCAGAGGACACGAAAAAAAAAAATTCGAAGCGAAAAAAAAAAATAGATTGTTATAAACATTTGTTTATAACATAGTGAAGGAGCGGGTTTGCAAACTGTCACCTCAGATATTCGTATCTGGCAAAAGGAAAACTAGGGAATGCCATAAAGTTGTTGCGCCGACTATAATTATCCGTCGCGAACGAAATTTTATCTTGCCGGCCGGAGAAAACGATCGAGCGTATGTTATGAGAGAAAAAATACCGTTTCGCGACTCTTCATAAATAATTATTTTTTGTTCTGCTCGTGTTCGCATTTATTTTTTCATATTCCTCGGTTCATTGGGCAAAATTAGTTCCTTTACATTTTTTTTTACGACTTATATTTTCGAAGCTACTAATTTGTTAAGAAGAGCAATTTTGGTCTAATTGCAACTTTCAACAATTTATTGCTCCAAATCTATGGATTGTAGAGCAAAATTGTATGGGACCTTTTCGTCTCAGAATTGACAGGACTATACAAAAAAAAATATCCGAGTTCAAAAAAACAACAATTTCTATTGTTAATAAACAATTGCGATTAATAACTAAACGACCGGGTTTTCCGCAAAACACCTTATATATTCGTGTTCAGGAGGTCAAAACCTATCATCTGCATCAAGAATATTTCACGGACCTCGAATGGCACACAGAACCCCCTCTGGCATCTGGACTACTAGGAAGAGGTGCGAGAATAAACGCGAATACGCGCTGCTTGAGCAAAATTCGGAGAAATTGCCGAATATTAGCGACGCAGGGAAGAAGGAAACTCCCCTCTACCCGGGATAACAAGGACCGCGATCGCGAGACGCTCGAGCGAGCGGAGAGATAGTCGAGAGTTGGTCATCGTAATGAGTAGGCGTGTAGTTGAGAGAGTGAGTGCTGTTTCGGTCGTCGTTAGTACCATTATAAAGAATAAAAATCGTTCTTCGAATAATTACCACCAACACGTGTTTTCTTTTAGTTCAATTATTTTTTTTAATTATTGATTCCCTGCACTCCGCGATCCTGAGATAAGCAATTCGAATTTTCAGGACATATAAAAACTACTCTCCCGGTGATCGGAGATTATCAAAAATAAGTCACCTGGCGCCCAAAGGGGCGCGGGAAGAATCGCAACCGGGCGTCGTAAAGAGTTGGAGCGTGGTGGTTGATGCGCGACGTCCCGCGCTGCATCGGCGGCCCGTCACAACGTATAGTAAATTTACAATACACGGCGGTAATTTTAGTATCGGAATATTCACATTGCAACACACAGTTTTGAATTTTTAAATAAATATTTAGAGGTCGCGCAAGTCATGTTTTTACTGAAAAATCATTTTTCACAAAATTATTATTTTTCCACTTAAATTCTTTAAGCTTTCCAACATTTTTTTCATGCGTTATATCCAATAGAATCATCTGCATTGTGAATAATTTCAACAAGTGTATTGAAAAAGTAAGAACGCCCTCTGTGAATTCAAGTTTCAGTATTTTAGAAATACAATATGACGTTGGAGTTCCCACATCTTCTCGAGTATAGTCATAAATTAATGACAATTTTTTGTAATTTCTGCACGGAACTTAAACTTTACAAACAAACAGTGGTTGAAATTTGTTATACTTTTAGTGAAACGTATGAACACAATTTTTTGTATTCGTGTTCTGCTACTGTAATAGAAGTTGATATTGCGCTGTTGATATCAATCAATAATAGTTCAACGTCTATACATAATAGTAAAAAATTAATATCTGTGGATAGGCGCAGGTTTTATGAAGTTTACATGTAACATTAATGTAGGTATTAAAATTAAAATCAATAAAAAGAATGGTAACAGCAGGACTCGAACCGGCAACCTAACAATTATGAGTAGGGTGCGTTATCCATTATGTTCACTTGAAAATTCCGTACACACTTCACGCTCTGACTGCAATCAATTGAACATTTTAATATGTCAATGATAAGTACGGTTAAGAAAATAATAGTTGTATAACTCTTATACCGTTTTATATCCAAAACTACTAAGTCGTTGATAGCGTAGTTGGTAGCGTGCGTGCGTTGTTAGGTACTTAGATAGGTAGGTCGTAGGTTCAAACCCCGGGGTAGGCGAAAAATTTTCTTTGGCGAAAACCAGTAGCCAATGAGTTCTAATAACATAATATGTCTGAAAACATAATGCCCGAGTAATAATTCTTTTTTTTTAATTGTTTTTAAGCCCATTTTAAATTTACAACACATGTGTATGAAGTTTTTTACCAAAACCGTTTTGAAAAATTACAATACAGGAACGGTAAATTTCATATACCAGTGTTGTAAAATTCAACGTCGCAGTTGAAATTTCATAAACGGTTTTGGTAAAAAAAACTTCATACACATGTGTTGTAAATTTACAACAAATTTTTTTAACAGTGTAGGTATATTAATACGTATAAATCAAATACGAAAAGTTTAGGGTTTCTTCTAAATTACATGTAGTATTGTAGGAAAGGCCAGAAAAATACATTTCCATATAGATCAAGGATCAAGAAAAAATGCCTATGTTACGCAAAATAATATATATATTAATTTTAATTGCATTTATCAATCGAACAATTGTACACTGATATGGCGTACAGAAACTTGGCGTGCTATATTTTTATTAAAGAGCTGAATCCGAAGCCAGGATCAGAAAAGAGAGAAGTGTACACCATGAAAAACTCACTATGGAAGATTGATAGTACTATTAAACTAAATCGCCTCGATACAACTTATGTAATAAGATGAAAAGAAAAACAAATACGTCACAAATTTACTGCAATTTCGGAACTTTATGATATATATCAAGTGAGGAATATTTTAAACAAATTGTCTTGCATTGGACTTGAAATTTCATGCTAATGTGAAATATACAAATAACTTACAACGAAAATGTAATGAGCACTGATTTGTTTTAGAAGTTTTATATGCAACAAAAACGTTAAAATTGTAGCTCGGGCATATTTATGCATATATATATGGTCGCCAAAACACCGGTGCGATGGTCTAGTGGTCAGTGTACTGGCCTCTAGTTCAGAGCATCGGTAGGTCGCGGGTTCGATTCCCGGTGCCGTCGATTTTCGTCGAAAATATAAATACGGGCGCGATGAAGCTCCATATGTATACATGAGACCCACACAGGTATTTCTACCTGTGGGGGTCACATGTATACAGCTGTAGTCCGTGTTTACATTCTCGACGAAACGTGACGTAGCTCTGGTGCCGGGAGACGAACTCGAGACCGGCTATATCGGCATAGGTTTTCCGCAGTTTCCCTATGTCCATAGTAGAAATGCTATGGCAAATGCAATATAGAGGGGGAAGTCGGATGCGGCCGCATGGGGGCCTACTGATCCGGACCAGACCCCCAGGGGGGACTGGCAACTGATCCGGGCCGACTCTGTAATAGGTGTAATGCCTGCAGACGGGGGAAAATGCAACATATGGTCGCCAAAACAGAAGGTACTGCTTTTCTCACTACTATATTTTCGGCTCTCGTCGAGATATCATATGCATTAATATTGGATGTACAGTTGGACCTCAATTCTATAGACAATATCTACTTCTTTCCCCCACTTAAGGTTATCCGAGCGGTGGAAGGAGTATCTAAGGTAACATCAGAGGCTACGCTTACAAACTCGCGATCCTCTCGACGTCCGGTCTTGACTTGTCTGTTTAATCGAAGCCCAATATATGTTCCGATGACTTTTTCCCTCTCCCGCGACCATTTTAATGAACCATGGACGACAGCTCTTTAAAGAAGAAATGGCACGCCAAGTTTTTGTACGCCATATCAGTGTTCGATTTATAAATGCGATTAAAATCGCATTTATAAATATATATAACAACAATTAAACAACAATTATATATATATATATATATATATATATATGTACGCGTAGGGTATACTTTGAGGACTCCAAAAAAGTGCAACATATAATCATTGAAATAGATGCTCGATGCTAATATACGTTATACACAACTATTTCCAGTCGAATCTATACTGCCGATTCGATTTAATTCAATAATCTGTAAGGATTGGCGACTATGAGGACTTTTCATATAACGACGTATGTCAGGACATTTTTCAGTTTATTTAACGACACATATGAGGACGCATATATATATGTATACATATAATATGTCCTCATATAAAACTATTCGTACACAAATCGTAGTCCCTCATAGTAGACACCATACTGATGTGTGCCGTTATTTTTATATTTTCATAGAAATTAATGAGCATCAATATTTACTTTCATGATTTACATTTGGAACAATAAAAAAGACAAATTATCGCGATCTCAATAATTTGCATTAGCATGAAAAATGCACGATGTTGAAAAAAAACCACAATGTTATCTGTCACCGAGATTTTTCATTCCTTTCAAAAATTTTAGTCGCGTAGAAGAAAATGAAGAAATTAGATATTCACGATTATTCCTTGCTTTAACGAAATTATATTTAAAAATAGTATTTCCCTTCTTAACAGGCGGTGAAACGCTATCGAGTGCAAAAGAGATGGCGTCATTAGTGCTTACGACAAAGCAAGAATGAGCCACTCGGAAACGTCTCTCTATTCGTAACTCTATTCTTAACACCCATTTCAATGGTGAAAACGAAATCGAAGGAAAAAATATAAACAGAACACAGAGATAAGATTGAAACCCGCTGTGTTTACGTTACATATTGTATTCTTCTCAGTAGAATTTTCATGCTAATCAGTTTTTACATCCGAATGGTGTATCTATATTTCACATCTATATCAAAACAGCCACAAGTCCTGAAACTATACACACATATTACGCCAACTAACCGGTGAGTTGAGCTTATGATCTCAGCTGGTCATTGTTTCTATCGATACTCTACCAACGAGGTTATAGTTTCTTCAATCCACCGAGTAGTTGGCGCTATGCTAACTATTTCAATTGGTTGTCGGGACCGATAAATCAGTTTTCACAACTACTTTTTTCTTTCCGTGTAACGAATCATTTGGATTGGATAACAGCCGTGATAGTTACAGGAACCAAGTTGTTGGTCATACGTATTATTTTTGCTACCAATCGAAAAAAGTTGAGACTACGATTTCGATTTAGTTTCAGTGACTAACACGCGGCAAAGTATATGCTGGAATTGGTAGCCAAAACTATTTTTTTCTTTCTGTGTAGACGAATATGTTCTCAAAGAATCCAGTCAACAACGATTTTATGCATTGTATATTTTGGGGGTATAGTCGTCTATATATTGGCTAGTTTGAGGACTTCTGGCTGATTTGAGGACATATGTTCGTGAAATGTATAAATTACTTTTTTTTTTAATTGTGCTGCTTGCAGAGATTCAAACACCTTTGTCACATATTGGAAGGTTCAGCTGGTAATTTACAACCTTGACAGTTCCGACTAAACTCTTCCACGAAATCTCGTAAAATAGTTGACGAATTTTCCATGCCGAATCTACCCTATTGTAATAATTACAAAGCAGCTGCAAAGGAAATTTCATGGTCTTCAGTCTCCACATTTTTTGGTTTCTCATGTGAAACGTACATACCGTTCGAGATTAAAATGCATTTGTTTTAAAAATAACGATAATTTCAATTACTTCAGAGGTTTCAGATTTGGATATCTGTGAGCAGCACAATTATATATTTCATAAACATATGTCCTCAAAAGAGCCAGAAGTCCTCAAACTAATCTATATATCCACGAATATGTCCTCAAAGAAGCCGGTCAACAACCATTTTATGGACTGTATTTTTTGAGGACATGGTCGTCTATATATTGGCTAATTTGGGGACTTCTGGCTGATTTGAGGACATACGTTCGTGAAATGTATAAATTACTTTGTTGTTAATTGTGCTGCTTGTAGAGATTCAAACACCTTTTTTCACATATTGGAAGGTTCAGCTGGTAATTTACAACCTTGACAGTTCCGACTAAACTCTTCTACGAAATCTCGTAAAGCAGTTGACGAATTTTCCATGCCGAATCTACCCTATTGCAATAACTATAAAGCAGCTGCAAAGGCAACTTCATGGTCTTCAGACTCAACGTTTTTTTGGTTTCTCATGTGAAACGTACATACCGTTCGAGATTAAAATGCATTTGTTTTAAACATAACGATAATTTCAATTTCTTCAGAGGTTTCAGATTTGAATATCTGTGAGCAGCACAATGATATATTTCATGAACACACGGAAAGAAAAAAGTAGTTGTAAAAAACGATTTATCGGTCCCGACAACCAATCGAAATAGTTAGAATTGCGCTAACTACTCAGTCGGTTGAAGAAACTATAACCTCGTTAGTAGAGTATCGATAGTAACAATGACCAGCTGAGATCATAACATTTGGATTGGATAGCAGCCGTGATAGTTGCAGGAACCAAGTTGTTGGTCATACGTACTATTTTTGCTACCAATAAAAAAAAGTTGAGACTGCGATTCCGATTTAGTTTCAGTGACTAACATGCGGCATAGCATATACTGGAATTGGTAGCCGGAACTATTTTTTTCTTTCCGTGCATATTTCCTCAAAACAGCCAGAAGTCCTCAAACTAGTCTACATATCGACGAATATGTCTTCAAAGAAGCCAGTCAACAACCATTTTATGGATTGTATTTTTTGAGGACATGGTTGTCTGTATATTGGCTAGTTTGAGGACTCCTGGCTGATTTGAGGACATATGTTCGCGAGTAGAAGAGGCCCACGATCGCGAGACAGAAGGGGCGTGGCCTAGTGGCGCCAGGCGCCAGAGGGGGCGTGTCCTAGTGGCGCCATAAAGGGGGCGTGGTGGGGGTAACCCCTCCCCCTCCCTAGAATGCCTTCCTCCCCTCCCTTGAGTGCCCTCCCTCCCAGACAAGCCCTCTAATTGTCCCTCCCTCTTCCCACCCGGCCCCTCCCTTAAGTGCCCACCCTCCCATACAAGTCCTTTAATTGTCCCTCCCCCCTTTCCACCCCTTAACGAGAGAACGACTGTGATTCGTCTCTATACTTGTCCACCACCCCCTCCTTGTACGTGTGTCGTGTTAACTTACCCCTACAAGACCTCTAATTGACCCTCCCTCTTCCCACCCCTTAACGAGAGAACGACTGTGATTCGTCTCTATACTTGTCCACCACCCCCTCCCTGTATGTGTGTCGTGTTAACTTACCCCTCTTCTCCTCCCTTTTGTTTCCGCCCGCGCTGTGGACCAAGATCGCGAAAGCACCACGTGCTTCGTGCATTCTGCTGGGGTCCGAAAATCGACAGTGGTGCCGCCGGTGAGCGTCGCCGTGAGTCCCGAGCGGTGGCCCGGGATCGCGAGAGACTACGTGCCCTCGGCGCTCCGCCGCGTGTCTGACTGAGAGGAGTCGTGCTCTCATCGCTCCGCTGTGGGTCCGACTGAGAGTCGACGGTGGCGCCGCCGGTGAGTCTCATCTGAAGTCCCAGCCGGTGGCCCAAGATCGCGAGAGACGGCGTGCTCTCGGCGCTCCGCCGTGGGTCCGACTGAGAGTCGATGGTGGCGCCGCCGGTGAGCGTCGCCGGAAGTCCCAAGCGGTGGCCCAAGATCGCGAGAGGCGGTGTGTGCTCAGCGCTCCGTCGCGTGTCCGACTGAGAGGCGGCGGTGGCGCCACCGGTGGTCGTTGTTGTAAGTCACGGCTGGTGGTCAAGGATCGCGAGAGACCCGTGTGCTCCGTGGTATCCGACTGCCCGTCTACAGTGGCGACGCACGTGAGAGTGATATCAAATAGCGCACGCGACCGCGAGAACCCCCACCCGCCGCGACCCCCTCCCACAGCGCTCCCACCTTCACCCACCAGTGCGAGATGGTCGGCGCGTCCGTATACTCGTTCTTCTCGCGCTTTTTCATGCTTATTCTAATGTCTATGAGAAATGGATTTTTTAAAATAAATTAACACTTACATATTTATAAATTTGTTTATTTAAATATTGTTTATAGGTTTACAATATTTTTTTGAAGACGCCTCCTGAGTTCGTTGCTTGGCATCCATTGCATTTTCTGCGTTGTGGTGGTGGCGGGCCATCGATGTAGTCCCTCAAAGTTGCTGTCTTGTAGTGTAAATAACATGGCAGGTATGAAGAGACTTCGCGATCGGCTTTGAGATGTTCAGGTAGTTTTTCCCACAAAACAGATATATGTCGCCCCCAGTGTTTCAATAGCAGCGGTTTTGGGATATACTCCAGCTCGGATTTGGTGAGTTCCCAAGGATCCTTGGAGCAGTCGATTATCAGTATGCCGTCGATGGTCTCCATGGTCATAGGTGTTGGAGAGAGAGAGAGAGAGAGAGAGAGAGAGAGAGAGAGAGAGAGAGAGAGAGAGAGAGAGAGAGAGAGAGAGAGAGATAGATCCTCTGAGATGATGGTTCCAGGAGTGTTTCTTCACGACTGACCTATCTCAACGGTGATCGTCTGGTTATATGTAGATGATTCACATGTCTTGGGGAAATGGGTGGGGTAAAAGGTTTCGAATGATAACAGTCACACAAGAAATACTTTTTCCAGTTTTTATGGCCTATCTCAACGGTGGTCGTCTGGTTATGTATAGATGATTCACGCGTCTTCGGAAATGAGGGGGCGGTGAGAGGTTTCGAATGATAACAATTACACAGGAAATACGTTTTTCAGCTTTATTCATTATTATTTACAAGTAGCAGCCAAATCTTGCAGTACAAGTTTGTATACATGAGATTTTTTTTCTTCTTCTGTTACATATACCGCCGCCGCTTATATTACGTTTTGTATTTTTTACAAATTTCTTCTGTTTATTTGTCCTCGCTCGAGAAGAATATTTCAGTCGTTTGTAGTAACGTGCGACGATGCGATCATTCTTCAACTTGTTTGCAGAAAAATTGTTGCAAAAAGCTTCCAGAGTATAACCCCGACACATATAATCAAGAAACATAAGGCAGTATTCACCACACACTCGTGACTTGATGGCTTGCAGCGGGGTTGTATTCCATTCGTAGGTTCTTGTGTTTCTGCGTAGACGGTTATGGTGCTGGTTGACGAGTGGGGGTAATCCATAACTATCGAAAAAGATACCGTGTCCATTTTCGTCAACGTACACTGCAACCCAATGTCTACCAGGCTGACTGTGCTCGTCGGTGTTTAACACCAATGCTGTAGGTCTAGACCAGCGACTCGGGATGCGATCTGCCGGGAAGACTCCTTTCGTCTGAGCAGATATTAGTTGTAGAGCCTCGGATATTTGTAGACTGTTCATTATTCTTCTTTTGCTGTTTAGCTTGCGATTGGCGTCGTCGATGCTGTTGATTATAACTGCGCGGTGGAGGTGTCAGTCGGTTCGGTGTGTCGGGCCTTGGTGGTGGTGAGAATCGCGTATCTTTTGTTCGGAAAAGAGCCACTATCTCGTCGTTAACTGGCTCTGTTCCCGCGTACGTGTTTGCCTCATGACTGCCGCTCGAGAGTGTGACATCCTTGAATATATACTCTCTACTACAGAGTATATTTTTATTCTCCATTACCATCTCGTTGCTCGTATCCGATATTGTTTTTTTCTCAATGTTTGTTGGCGTGGATGCAGCGATAGGCTCTGAATAAATCGGGCTGATGGCGTCGAGTTCTGTAAAGTTTAGCCAGGAGCGTATTTTTGCTACGTTGTTTAGAGCACACGTTGCAGCATTTTCTTTCAAAACACCATGATGAATGCAATATGTTTTATTGACGGGCATGTTTTTGAATGAAGGCCCACCAAACTCCTCGAGATTAATAATTTCGCGTCCCAACACATCACGTAACAGTTCAGCTTTTTGTGCACCACGAGTGTAAATACGTAAAGCATATCGACACATGCCACGTAGTTTAGCGTAGACTTTTTTCAGCGGCGTGTCGCCGTCGACCCATTCCAATCCATGATGGTAACACGTGAGATTATTATTGCTTGCTCGAATGTGTTTAGGTAGCTCCCCAAAGTCGTAGGGTTGTTCGATAAGCCAGTGTCCATAATGTTCGTCGTGGATTGAAGTAACTGCTACCTCCTTAGGTAGAAATTCACCAACCATACCATAGAGAGCTTGAATATCTATTATGATTGCCATGATGAGAGTTTTTTCGAAGACTGATGCTGAGTGTCTCAGCGAGTCGTTTAAATACCCCTTCAGCTACCACCACCACCACCACTACCGACGGCGCCGCGTCAGATACCAGGGTGGATACTGTATAGTTGAGCTGACTCATGCACTAAAATCGGTAATAACTTATCGTGTTGAGTCTATTTCAATTACATTGTCATACTCTGCGTACATAAGACAATTCAACGTTGATGTCAGTGGTTGTTCAAAGCGTACTTCGATTCGTACACTGCCGTGTCTTATGAGATTCCAATGACTGAAGCATCCAGCAGACAAATCAGGTGTTAAATCAAAGGCGTGCAGACAGTAACCGTTAGGGTAGTCATCTCGGTCTATGTCCAATCCCTCGTTTTGAAAATGTATGCCAGTACCGCTGTATAGGGTCTGGTAGCTGTGAACCCACGTTTCGCTACCTGAAAACGTCGGTTGAAGAGGCTTACTAGGTACCTGCTGACCGTCAACGTAGAGAGATAGGAAATTTATTGAATTATGGTGAAAGTTAAACGGATTTAGCGATTTGCTACCGTTGAATGCCCGATTTTTCACAAAACCAACGATAATCCGTTTAGGCAATTGACCAAGAATAACATTGTCCAGAGTATCACCGATAATGCCAGTATGCATGGTAAAAGCTTTAACCTCCACTCTCGTTATAGGATACTTTGCCGTAGCTTTAGCGAGCATTTTAGCGTGAGCGATCAGTACATCAGGTGCAATTTTTGCTCGTCGCACTAGTAGAGTAGCCTCGTTTATTTGTACGGTATGCGTCACTCCTGGTACAGACGACTCCATGAGACAAAAATCGTCTTTTGAGCGTACGAGTCGTAGACGTACTTCTACGCCATTTATCAGAAATTTATCCTGGTTAAAAACATCGCAGTGCAAGTGTCCAATCATGTCGATATTTTTTCCATTTTTTACATGCTTCTCGCGTACACCCAGGCCGTAATTTCGACTACCTGAAGTACCAGGTAGATCTTCAAACGAGCCAGCGCTGTCGGCGTACCACAGAGATGACGTTAGATGAGAATTTTTCGCCGCGGGTCCATAATTGAGCAGAGTTTCAATGTATGCTCTGTAGGGGTACGCGTTGTTGGGTGGTGCGACAAGTTTCTGATTGAAATATATATCCACTTGATTGAAAAGACTATGCAGAAAATTATTAACAGGTGCCACTTTGAATTCCGGTGTTCCAGTAGAGTTAACTTTTACATTTACTGCAATCATCGTATGCGCCAGATCCAGATATTCCTCCCCGTGGCCCGGTATAACAAATTCGATTGGTCCATCGTCCGAGAGGGACGAAACGGGTTTGTAGTGAACCCATTGTGATCCTTCTATAGCTGTTTGTGTTGGTGGTATAGTAAACAAGTCGAGCTCCGACTTCATACACTCGCAAGAGTGTGAGTGTAAAAAAGACATTGTTAAACACCAAAAATATCGTTCGTTTTACTCTTCTTCCTACGTTTCGTCACGCGTTTGACTGTTTTACTGACCCTCTTCCTGCTTTTCCCTTTTTTTCTCTTGACAGTGGTTTTTCTTCTCTTCCTCTTCTTTATAACTCGTGATTTCTTCGAGATGGAGCCGCCGCTTTTCCTCTTTTTCGTGTGCGTGTGTGCGCGTCCAGTTAACGACTGCATCATTCTCCTTGTGCCTACTGTATTATATCCCGATCCGTTCATGAGAAGCGAAATTTTTTCATTGGCTTTTCGCTGTAAATTGTCACTGGATTCAACAACGCGCCGGCGCAACGACTCTTTAAACGGCTTTTTGTGGCCACTCACGTCCTCAAGTACGTGTAGGCCGGTACGTAGAGCCTCTTTTCCTATAGCTTTAGCACCCTTCTTCAGCAGTGGTAGTACACTCCTGAAGAGTCCTCCGAGAAAGCGGCCGATTCCGTGTCCGCGCTGATGAGGTGATCCAACATATATATTGTGTATACGTCCGTCAGCACCGCCACCGATCTGATTCTCGTAGTAAGCCGTATAATGAGCCACCATAGCTTCACTCTATCTGGGCAATCTGTCTTTCCAGAGAACTGTCGGGTTTAACGTTCCACACGTGAATGCCAGCTGTTTGCAATGAATCAGCTTTTATATTAGCGTCAAACATCGTTTTATGTAGCCGTAAAGTTTAGATTAATTTCAGTATATTCGTTAAATGTTACAATGTAAAATTACGTTGGATGTCTTTTCATGTGTCAGACTCTCTTAAAGTGAAGCGTGATCGTCAGTGTCCCGTACTCGAATGCGATAGGCTTGCCCAAATCATCTCTTACATCTATCTCGATAGAGTGAAAACAGTTGTTTATAAGAGGTATGTAATTCGGTGGTGAAAAATATTTCACTTGAGTTGTTCCGTATGTGTATTTTGCTGTATCCAAATTAACTATGCGTAGTAGCGTTGTTTGCGTATCTCCCACTGTATAGGGTACACAAATATCTGTGTATACAAAGAGCTGATCGGGTAGCCCACGGTTTATACAAGCGGGTACGCTAGCCCGACGCGGTACACCTCGCTCCAAGCGTAGATTAATGGCTTGAGGAGTTTCCAAGTCGGCCTGCGGTAGCAAACGCTTTTCGAACCCCAATATTCGTTGTAGTTTATGACTTATTTGTAGTACATTATCGGTGCACGTATTTTCCTTCATTATGTCAATAGCCACATAACCGTTTGCATTTTTTTCTTTTACAATTTGTATGCCAGCTTCACGTAGACCTTTTAAATGATTTATGTGAGACACAAGTTCCTCATGATCTTTGTATAATCCATATGGTACATGCCCCGCAACAGGTATTTCGGCATCGCAACGAGCCCATTTGATTTTCGTCTCCGACTCCTGGAGATGAGTCATCGTGCAGGGCACATGAATTTCCGCCAAGCCTACGCTCCATCGACCTTTCAGCGATATTTCCCGCTTGAGTTGAGTGGTAAAGTGTGTTGTTGTATTGTCCGGAAAATAGTTCATACTGCTGTTACTCGGTAGCACGAGAAAAAAATCATCTATGTCTTGCATTTTGATGTTTTTACGTGATGTTCTGAACGTTTGACGCGGGTATCCAAGAGTTGAATTTTGCTGGGTAACCCACCCAACTCACGAGAATTTGTTTTTTAGCACCGCGTCCTTTTGTCTGGAGCACT
The DNA here is from genome assembly GCA_963970395.1 of Ephialtes manifestator. Classification (NCBI taxonomy): domain Eukaryota; kingdom Metazoa; phylum Arthropoda; class Insecta; order Hymenoptera; family Ichneumonidae; genus Ephialtes; species Ephialtes manifestator. The sequence goes on along the minus strand of OZ019969.1, from coordinate 15,803,190 downwards.
TGGTTGATTTTAAATGTTCGATCTTTGCTAGCACGATTTTCATGAACACGTGTCAATTCTTCGGGATAAAAGAAGCCTTCGATAGTTTCGCCTTCGAGATCGTTCAGTTCGTAAACACGCAGTCCTTGACGTTCAATAACTCTTTTAACACGAAAAATTTCTTCACTCCAATTTTTCTCGTAACCCTTCTCGAATGTACCTTTTGTTCTACTAATACGAACATGATCATCGACTTTGTATTTATACGTCGTGAAGCGTCTCTTTTCGCGTCTTTTCACAGCCGCATGCATCATATTATGCGATGCTGCGTCGGCATTGTACAATGTTACGGCTGCCGGTTGCATTTTAATTGTCGAATGTATCGCATGATTGTAAGCGTAAACAAATTGCTGCAGCACGTCAATGTAGCGATGTGTGTTTTTATGCGTGAAATAACGCCACATGCGTTCCTTCAGTGTTCGGTTAAAACGCTCGACAATAGACGCTTTTATGTCGGGATTACGAGCAACCCGAAATCGAATGTCATATTCTTTGAGAAATTTTTGGAGTTCACTACCGGCGAATTCTTTGCCGCGATCTGTCTGTAGATATACAGGTTGACGACCATCACTTCGTTCGAAAATCCGTTTAAACGCTTTTGTCACTTCACGAACCGTTTTGTCCTGCAAGGGTTCGACCCATGCGTACTTGCTGAGTACGTCAATGACCATTAGCAGGTACGACACATTATCGTTGTAACTCTTTAATGAGCGTAGATCCACGAGGTCGGCTTCCCAAACATCGTCGATATTATTAACATTGTAGTAGAGTCGTGGAAAGAGACGCCGCACGGGTCTGTGCATAGTATAAGCGTCTTGCTGCGTAAGCCATTCATATACATCGTCTGCTTTATTTTTGCCTTTAATCAGTCGTCTAGCTCCGGTATAACCCGAAGGATTTGAAGCATCATAATATACTTTTTCGAATGACATGTTTGTTGGATTTTGCTTTAAAGTTTAATCCAGCGAGCAAATCCGCAACCAGAGAGGCTGCTTTTTCGTCGTCGTTTTGAAGGAGGCTCTTGATTTCTCATAACAGTATCGTCACTATCGCGCACATATTCAATATTGACATTACCGTCATTGTTGTCCTCGCTACGCGTAGTGCCGATCTCGGAATTTCTATAATTATTCCGCGTGCGCTTAGTTGCTGTAGTTTGTGCTATGTGCCATAAAGTTTCGTTCCCGACAAATTCTCGCGGTACACCACCAGCTCGAAGACTCGAGATGAACTGTATGCGTCCGTGCGGTTTTATACCTTTTCTAGATCTTACAGCATCATTCACAAGGTCCACAATATTGGAATTCGGGATGTATCTGTTGTTTATTGTGACAACGCCTTTGCTATCCCAACTCACGTTATTAGACTGAGTCGCGGTGGTACGAAGATATTCCACAAGCGACGTTGCTTTACGCTTATACGCTTTTGGTACGCTATTTATTATTATATCATCCTCTAGAGTTGGTTTTTGGGTTTTTTCGTGTTGCGGCGCTTCAGTTTTTACACCACTGTGAAATAGGAAGCGCTGTAACACCTGCATGTAATCTTTCCATTTACGTGAGTCATCGCCGCCGTACTTTGTCGATTTTAAAATCTTAAAAAGTTCAGCGTCTTGTCGCGAAAGTGCGTCACCATTTGTCTGTACGGTTTTCTTCGGAGTTAGCAGATCCTCGATTTTACCGGCATGGCCAAAACCTGTCATAGGTTCTCGGTCGTCGGTATTGCTGCAGCACTGCTTGTTGTCGTCGTCGTCGGTAATCGGCACTAGAGCCATTTTCTTTGCGTACTCCATAGCTTCTCAGGAACTTCCTTCCCCGCCGCTGGCAAACAATCTACTGAACAGCGTCGAGATGATCGGTGCTAATAATAGTGGTAAAAACGCGCCACCACCTTTTTGAATTATTATACGTTTTTTAGCCTTCCAGTTGAAGCGTTTACGTCGACTACTAGCAACATCACTCCGGTTTATCATGCCACAAGCGGCGATTTGTCGAAGCACTTTTTTATATTTTTTCAGTCTGTTTTTAGCGCTACTTTTAATATCGAGCGAACCGTGTAAAATATTTACAACACACTCACAGATACATTTAATGAGTGCTTCATCAGCGGTTCGTAGTAGAGCTTTGCGTTGCTCCTTATTAGAATGATAGAGTGCATTCAGCATAGCGGTACATCGTTTATCAAAAGGCACTCTTCTCGCGCGATCTTTTTTTAAAAATTTTTTCGTCATACTTGTGTGCACGCAACGGCTATGCTCTTCTTACGATGTGCTATGATCTTTTGTGTACTGTTGACTGATGCCCTCGTACACATGTGCTCGCCTTTTAAATACGGTGTCTCGAGTTCTTCGGGACGTAAACCTGCATACGTTTATCGTCGGGAAAAATTGTCGTGCGACATCGGCAATTATCGGGCGTGGATTGCTTTAGATCCAAGAGAAGATATCCGTGCGGTTGCGCGGTTGCATCGTGGTACGCTTCGGTTAAGAAATGCGGATTTTCCGGATAAACTTGACGCGCTAGATGACGAATTTGTGCTCGATCTCGAGGATTTTTAAAAATTACTATATAGTTTGTGTTTAACGAGATGTCTCTTTGACCATGACCCTGGTGAAAAATATTTTGCGTGATGAATATAACGCTGATATTCTTATGGTGACTGCCTTTAGTAAAAAGATCCACAATAGTGCCATTTGACGATTCACGCATTAAATCATCGATAATAATAAGTTTTTTTAGAGCATTGTCGTTTGAATAATCGGATGGCTGCGGCATTCCTTCGATAAATTCTATTTTCGGTACTTTTTTATAGTCCACGCTATTATTCCGAGCCGCGTCTAATGGTAGAGGTGAAGACGACGACGACCGCAGTGATGCCGAGTTAATGTGGATCGTACGAATATTAGGATCCAAAGTATCACCGTAGTAAAATATGATTCTATCAAACACGACGTCGCACATTGAATTTAAATTTTTAAGAAATTTTTTCACAAAAACCGTTTTTCCACATCCTGTGGGTCCACATATAAGCGATGTCCAAGGATGTTTCATCTTACGTCCATATTTTGAATTTTATTTTAACACAAAACGCGTTTCGAAATATTTTTTACAAGCCTTTCACGGGAGCGGCGGCGGCGGCGGCGGCGGCGGACCCCGCACGTCGTTACTAGCTTATTCGACGTGTACGCGCGAACCCGCGGTTCAGCTTAAACAGACACGCGCTCGTGCGCTCATAAGCTTATAAACGAGCGAGTGTCGACGAGCTTACAACGTCACATGCGCGTCTATCAGCTAATAAAGTCGCATGTGGAGATTAGCCTAGGTGAAGAGGATAGAAATTGTGACACAACATGATATGATCGAAATTTTCATTTTTTTTAAATTAAAAACTCGTTTTTTTAACATATAAATTAAATTTTATTATTCACCTGTAAAAAAAAGAATAAACGACAAGTACAAGGTAGGATTATGAATTTTTGTTGTTTATTTTTGGCAGCGGTTATAAGTATATGTTTATAAGTATACACACGCTCTCACACACACACACGCACACACGCACACACACATACATGTGTGCTCATACTTTTCTCATACTTACATACAAAGAAATACAATCATTTATTTATTATTAAAATTTACAAAATACACGTTATAATAATAATAATAATAATAATAATAATAATAATAATAATAATAATAATAATAACCATCGCCATAATGCGGCCCTAAGAGTGTTGTACTACCACCTTCGACACTCTTACGGGGTAGACGAGACGCCACTGCTTCCCTACGCCCCTGGAGATATTGAGTCCGTCGTGGGAAATGAGAAGTGCCGTATTTACTGGAACTATTCATTTCCCACTGTCAGGCAAATAACAGCCAATAAACCTGACATTGTCGTCTTCGACCACGAGATACATGCGATCTTTGTCATCGAGTTCTCGGCTCCGGGCGAGTCTAACATCGCTACTAAAGAAGACGACAAGCGGACGAAATATCAGGATCTCCTTTTCGAGCTTCGCGGGCTATACCGAGGGTACACGGTCAAGCTGGTGGTACTCATAATCGGCGTTCTCGGCGGAATGAAGCCGTCGTTTGTCACGAACCTTAAGATCATCCCCGCCTGTCGGCAGAAAGCCGACTCACTTGCGGGTCGAATGCAGAAGGCGGTCATTCTGGGTTCGCTCCGTCTACTTAGGTCACACGATTCTGGACTGACCTGACTGCTTACCTCCGGGTTGGAGGAGCAGTCAGGCAGAATGATTTTTATTAACCCGCCCGTCCTGTAGGTGAGTCGGAGCCCTGCGGGGCCGGTCGGGCATTTTACGAGACGAAACATAATAATAATAATAAGGGGCACCCCCCAGCACAACATCTTTGCTGGGGGCCGACGGTAGCCTCCTCGTGGCGTGCCCTGGGCACGGGCTTCGGCTCGTGGCTAATACCGTCGGGGGGTGTGCTAGGCTAACCACCTGGCGCGCCCTTCAACAATCTCGGTTCCGCAGGCGAGCTCGAGAAGAGCCCCTCACAATCGGCCGCTCTCGGATGGCGGCCACGGATCAGTTGGAGGGGACTCAGCGACCAGATCCGCTACGACGACCTTGGCAAGAAATGGACGGCACAAGTGGACGGACGAACTCAGACATGATCTGATGGTCTGCTATCGTGACAGCGACCCCACGCAGATAGGATACATGGGCAGGATGCACGATCGTTGGTGTGAGATGCATCCCGATCTAGCTCATCTTTCGCCTCAGGCCCTGCGAGACTATGTAGCCTATCTGCGTAGGAAAGGTTTCGACATGGCGCGGCCACCGGAGATTGCGATCGCACGCGAAGATGCGGACCAACCTCCCGACCTGCCACCTCCTCCGGGTGACCCGCCAAGAGCCGAGAATGCCGCCAGAGATATGAGGACAAGGCGGAAACATATCCACCTCAAAGTTTCCCTGCGGCCAGAACAGCTTAAGGCCGCGAACGAGGATCTGTCTCGACGAATTCCGGCATGTGGCGACCTCCTTGACATCAACTGGGCTGTGTATGACGCCGCAGCCTCTCTTGTGCCGAGTCATCGACCAACTGATGAGACTTATCAGGCCAAGACGCAAAGGCGCATACAACAGCTCCAGGAGAAGGTATCGATGGCCCGGCGGCATGCGTCCCGCATCCAGTGTGTGGTGGATTACGTATCTACTGGCAAGGCTTTCACGCCCAAGGTTCGGCGCATATGTGCCACCTTGCGTCGCCAACACCACACGCTCAATAAGGCGGTGCTGCTTACCATAAAGCAGCATTGCTCTGATAGGGTGCGGGCTCTAGTGGAGATTAAGAAGTCCCTAGAGAAGCGTTTGAGGCGGTGGCGAGACAACCATCTTTTTCGCCACACTCCCTCACGCTTATTCCAACAGAAAGCGCAACCGCCGGACAAGGTTCCGTCGATACAGGAGGTCGAAGCTTACTGGAAAGAGTTATATGGACAGGAACCCTCGTTCAAGCAGGACACTCCGGCCCTGGGGCTCTTCTCCGCCTTATGTGAACGCGTTCAACAACGGCAAGGAGAGTGTCCACCAGTCAGCGAGGATGAAGTCAATAAGGCAATCTTGGGCATGAAGAACTTCTCTGCCCCCGGGCCAGATCGAATTAACAGCTTTTGGTGGAAGAAATTTTCTTCAACACACCGATATCTGGCCCGGATTTTCACCTCGTTTTTGGACGGGGAGATGCCTATTCCGAGTTGGCTGGTGGAGGGGCGCACTGTGCTGATCCCGAAGAAAGGGGATTTGTCCGATCCGAAAAACTATCGGCCGATCACCTGTCTCAACGTATGTTACAAAATATTCACGAAGATCTTGAATGAGCGAATACTTGAGACAGGGGATCCAGTATGGCAAGAGATTTACGAGCAAAGCGGCTGTAAGCGGGGCGTGGCAGGTTGCAAAGAAAATCTGTTGATAGATCGATCCGTCACACAGGACTCAGTCCAGTACAAACGCAACCTGTCCATGGCATGGATCGATTACCGCAAGGCATTCGACACAACGTCGCATCAGCTCGTTGTGAGGCTCCTCGAGTGCCTTGCGGTACATCCCCGCATAGTGAGATGCATAGAACACCTACTACCGCTCTGGAGGACTCGCTTCACCATTTCCATCGGTGGGGCAACTCAGTCCACAGAGTTGGTTCAGTACAGGAGGGGGGTCTTTCAAGGAGACTCCTTAAGCCCACTCCTATTTTGCATCTCACTATTGCCGCTATCTCTCGCCCTGCGCCAAACTCGCGGGTACAGGTGTGGACCTGTCGGCAACCGGAGGCACAAGATCACCCACCTTTTTTATGTGGATGATCTGAAGCTCTACGCCTCCGGTGAGAGCGATCTCAACCTCGCACTCGCCGTAGTGGATACCTACTCGCGAGATATTGGCATGGCCTTCGGATTGGACAAATGCGCGGTGGTCCATTTAGTACGCGGAAGATCTGGGCGTCTTGCGGAGGATGCGCAGCTCGTGGACGGGAGCGTCATTAAGAACCTTAACGCCGGAGAGTCTTATCAATACCTCGGAGTGTCGCAGAATCCATTACAGGACGCTGCGGCGGTCAAGGAGATTCTCCGCGGCAGGTATAGGCAGCGGCTTAGGCAAATTTGGAGTTCCGAATTGTCTGGGCGGAACAAGATCGCTGCTACCAACATGCTTGCCGTCCCAGTCCTTCTCTACTCTTTCGGGGTAGTGAAATGGAGGCGAGACGAGCTGCGTGAACTCGACGCCAGCACACGCAAGATGATGAACATCCATAGGAGTCTTCATCCTAGATCTTCCGTGCCCCGTATATACCTCCCGCGTCACATGGGTGGAAGGGGCCTACTTGGATTGGAGTGCCTGCATGATCGTTTGGTCCTCGGTGTAGCTTGCGACGTAATCGGAAGTGCGAATCCTCTCCTGTCCTTCGTGAATGATCATGAAAGGACGGGGGTTGGGGCGTTTTTATACAGGGCGGCAGAGAAGGCGGCAGAAAACCTCGGTTTGGAATTTCGTGTTGGTCGGGGCGGCAGAAGGTCGATTAATTCCATCATCGACCTGGAACCGTCCCGGCGTAGGAGCACCATCAGAGCCGCCGAGCATAACACCCTGCTCGAGCGGCACGTGGGCAAGGCCATGCACGGAGTGTTCTTTCGGCACATCGACAGCATGGACTTGTCTGCTCGGCTGACTTTTACATTCTTACAGTCAGCCGGTCTGATGTCTGAGACCGAGGGATTCATCATTGCCTGCCAGGATGGCGTAATTAACACGCTCGTCTACCAGAGCCAGGTGATGGGTATGCAGGTCCCTGACACACGGTGCAGGGCCTGCAAACGATCGCCAGAGACACTCATGCACATACTATCTGCATGTCCCAGCTATGCGGTCTCTGGCTATATCCATCGCCATAATGCGGCCCTAAGAGTGTTGTACTACCACCTTCGACACTCTTACGGGGTAGACGAGACGCCACTGCTTCCCTACGCCCCTGGAGATATTGAGTCCGTCGTGGGAAATGAGAAGTGCCGTATTTACTGGAACTATTCATTTCCCACTGTCAGGCAAATAACAGCCAATAAACCTGACATTGTCGTCTTCGACCACGAGATACATGCAATCTTTGTCATCGAGTTCTCGGCTCCGGGCGAGTCTAACATCGCTACTAAAGAAGACGACAAGCGGACGAAATATCAGGATCTCCTTTTCGAGCTTCGCGGGCTATACCGAGGGTACACGGTCAAGCTGGTGGTACTCATAATCGGCGTTCTCGGCGGAATGAAGCCGTCGTTTGTCACGAACCTTAAGATCATCCCCGCCTGTCGGCAGAAAGCCGACTCACTTGCGGGTCGAATGCAGAAGGCGGTCATTCTGGGTTCGCTCCGTCTACTTAGGTCACACGATTCTGGACTGACCTGACTGCTTACCTCCGGGTTGGAGGAGCAGTCAGGCAGAATGATTTTTATTAACCCGCCCGTCCTGTAGGTGAGTCGGAGCCCTGCGGGGCCGGTCGGGCATTTTACGAAACGGAATAATAATAATAAATGTTAAAAGCTATTGCTGTTTCGGACTTAACCTAATTTGAACCCAAACGGCAGCGAAAGATCGTGTTTTATGTGTCGCCGTTTGCGACACACAACACGGCAGGTTTTGGAAACCGTGCGAGTGATTACGTTGTGCATCGCGGTTCTTTGTATCGACGGGAAACGAAGGGAAATAGACTGCTGATTTTCGCATGGCAGATCGCTTAAAATAAGCTCCCTGATTGACTCGAAATTGATGAGACGTGAGTTCGCATAGTTCAGGCTGAGTCCCTTCACCTTGCATACCGTTTTTACCACATTCTCCGGCTCCTCGCTTGTGACCACTGTATAGCCATAAAATTTTGGCCCTCCCGAAACGAACGAGTTTATATAGGCGTTCTTCCCGTCGCACGACAGTTCGTCGGTCATATCGCCAAGAAGATCGCCTAACGGTGGTACCCATTCGTCGGACAAGCCAGAGCTCTTGTAGATAACCGAGTCAGTATCGTAATACAAGACTCGGCGATCTAAACGCTCAAGATAACTATACAGTTTCAGGCGAGCCAGAGCTGTAGTGAATGCAGCTATAACAACATTGATGAGGGGATTAGCTACAACTGCCTCGGCCCGCGATTGCCAATTAACATATATAACGTCGTCGTTTACCAGAAGCAGTCTATTTACCTCCTTTTCGTTGTCGTAAAGCAGTGCCAGTAATTTCTCCCGGTCTGTCACGATTTCTGTGCGCGTGAGGTTATCCCGTTGACCAAACTTTCCCCAAAACGAGTTGAGGCAAAGTTTAGCCACCGAACGTAGACCGGGATTTTTCTGGAGCTTCTCGATGTCTAAAGCGATACCTTCGGCTTGCGCGTAATCGTTAATATATTTTTCGCAAGACGTCTTATCCACACAATGTTGCGGCGGTCCGCTTGCCTCCTGCTTGATTTTTAAAAACGTATCAACATAGGCCGCGAAAAGTCCACCTTCGCGTGTCTCGGGATTATATTGAGTCGTTTTATACGCCCAGATGTTTTCGATTTTAATTATCACGTAGCCGACTTCTATTGCCTTACGCACCTCGTCTGTTACCCACGTACCCGTCAAGCAACGATCGTTCGCGTCGTCGTGCGGACAATCTTCTTGTACCTCGAGTTCCGTACATTTGCGGCAAAGAGCAAAAAGCAATTTTCCGCGAGCTCGTACAGGCAGTACGGGATGGAACAGGTCACGCGGCGGAAGTATCGTACATTTAATCATGCCATTGATCGTTCTACCTATCGACTCGTACGAGCCGTTAAATAGAGCGTCGCACTCTGATCCCACGTGTATAGTTGGGTGGCCTACGGGGAATCTCCCCGTTTATGAAATATACGGGTAGAGTGAGCAGATGTCAATGTACGATATTTTCTCACCGGGTGAAACGTCGTAGGCCGTCACCGTATTACCTGTGCGACCGCCATAAAATCCGTCGCGAGGGTTTAGACACGCGGTCAAGCGTCGCGGGTGGTTATTTAAAAACACTCCGATGCTCGGATCACTCTTATGCATCTCCGCGAATTTACACTCCCACATCTCTACCAACTCGTAGCCGTGAGAGCGTATCTTCGCACTTGTTGCCAATGTACGTGTGAACCGTGCATCGAAGCTGCTGTTTTCCGTTGCTACACCACGTGCTCGATTGTTCGGGAAACAGGTGACACAGCCGTGCCAATAGCAGCCGTGATATTGGTACACTATGCGTCGATTATCGTACTCCAGATAACCGTCGACGCGTGGTCCTTCGGGTAAACGGTACTCGCGGGCGCGTGCCGGCTGGATTATATCACGACCTACCTCTCGTTCAACCCAAAGGAGCCAGTCGACGGCTTGCTGCGAATGCGCTCCCGAGCGTCTATACCCACCGGCAGGTATAACACCTATTGTTTTAGGACTAAGAAAGTTGCGGCGGTACACGAGTGAGCAGGCGGAGGCTATCGTCACAGCCTCGGTGAAGGGGCAAACGTTACCCGTCTCGAGAAATATTTTACGAAATTCGCGGCAAGCTCGACGGAGAATTTCCACATCCATTTTACAGTATTTCACGATTTCCTCGTGAAAAATGAACGTTTTGTTTTCCCGAACTTGCTCGGCGTACCATCCGTAAAATTTTTCGCGTTCACCCGTACTCATCGTGTCGGGTGAATAGTATTCAGCGGCGGGTAGAGGACCGTTGGCGTGAGCATCCACGTTTTTCGTATTGAAAAGATGGGGAAAGTAACCTTTCCCGATTTTTTCGTCGAACCCGAAAGCTTTCGGTAGATCAGCCAGGCGCATATGAAAATAATTTAAACTGTCGATAAAAACAGTGCGTCCAATGCGCAATGAAATTATCGAATTTCCAGTTAAAATTATGCTCGGCTTAGGCATGTCTGTGAGACGATTAACTATATTTCTCAATATAAACTGTGCATCGAACGACTTAGCGTTATGAGCGATACACACTATATTGCGAAATTTCGTGTCTCGTCGCACGGAAAGATCCACCAACTCTGATACGGGGTCTTTTACGAACACGTGTTCACACACCCCGCACCAACGGCAAACTCCCTCAGGCTTTGCATCGCCCATTTCTAAACAAATTGTGCAAAGCTGTTGCGCCACACCAAGCGTCACAACATGTTCGCGCACTTTGTCGACGTTTACGTCACCCTCGCTAAAACTATCATCCTGCCGTGTTTCAAAATCGTAAAAAATAAAGAGCGTATCCGGATGCATTTGTTCCCCGTTTTTTGATTTTATCGCGACACGCGGTTTCGCCACCTGCATATAACAATGCTCATTAGAGCCGTGTAGATTTTTGCATGTTTGGCAATAAACTACACCGCACTTGTGAGCATTATTAAGCCCGCGGATCATTTGACCGCAGATCCCACACACGCGTAAAGTCTCGCACACCGATGTTCGTGTACGCGTATCGCCCTCTTGACGGTTAGATCGCGGCTTCAAGTGATTCTCGAAACAAGCCGTGTTATAAAATACCCTACCACACTCGTCACACGCTCGTTGTTCATCCTCGCTATCGTTGCTAATGACTTTATTGTCCTGTTCCACAGGCACAGGGCCTCCAGCTAGAGGCTCAACCGCCGCAGAGCGGTCAGTGTCTGCGACACAGGGTGGCACGCTTAAGCATCGGGGGCAGCTACTCGAACATTGATGCTGACCCTCGCGGCGGAAGGATTTATTACAGGGTATGCAATAATTCCGTCCACCTGAGGCACCAAGTAAATTCGTAATAGGCGAGTAGTGTTTCAACACGCTACAATACGCTATATTAACAATCTCTATATGTGCCGTATCGTCGAAACACGAGCGCCCATCAAAAATCGGTGCTGCACCCCGACCTAGCGTTTCCCAGTCGTAAACAACGATAGCAACGCGCGACGAGATATAATAATCTTGAAAGGCTCGTATTTGTGGTATACCACAGCCTTCTTCGGGTACTATAACACGAGCCTTTTTCACAAGCTTACGCGCTTCTTGCCGTTGAGCGGGCGAAGACACGTGACGAAAGCGGTTCCACGCAGCTAATTGCTCTTTACTCCGGTTGTTCTTTAATTTATTATTTTCGCGTGCAACTACTACGGATCGCGGAAAACATAAATTATCGTCTTGACCAACACGAACGAGCGATTTACTTTTTAACATGGGAACGCGAATCCCACCACCATTTGGGGCTTCCACGTATGTGACGGTGAAGCGGAGGGTATCCGTAGCCGAGAGCACTCGCGAACTCTGATTTACGCTACACATTAAATTCCATAGCTGATCAGGTTCGAAGAGTGAAATCGGCCTGATCGATATACCGGCTGCACCGTCAACCATATCAGCCGTTTGAAAGCCGATTCCTATCAAATCTGCTTGATCGCGGTCTTTCACAAAATGATGGTGGATGTCGCGAACTGCGTTATGCACCCATGTGACGGGGTTTACGGACTCGGATGGTGGTATTAACATCAGATCCGTCTGACGTGACAAAACTTTAAAACGACGTGAATATACATCGCGAGCACTGCCTATAACGGTGAATCTTTCGCCCGCGGGTTTTATCGTCGCAACATCGTCGGATAAGACGTTTTCTGAATTTCTACCCGACTCTACGTTTGTATCAACGACACTATTTTTTTCACTATTACCCGAGCCGAAGGTATCGCTATTACCGAGCCGCGCACTACCACAACCTATCTGAACCGCTGATGCACAACTAACCTGAGACTCCGATGATGATGATGATACTGGTGATGATGATGGTGGTGGTGATGATGCTGGTGATGATGATGCTGGTGATGATGATGAAGCTGTTGGTGATGATGAGCATGTCGGTGGTATAGGCGACAACGGTGGAGGTACCAGCAGCACTGAAATCAATGGAGTGATTACTCCTCGTCCGCTGTTCCGTCATAAGCTTCGAGGAACCTTAAAAAAATGAGGTCCTCGTCGTCGTCGTAATGATCCGATTCCTCCCCGAGTACCCCATTGGCGTCAAAGTACGGCACGATATAATGCGGTGCCATTTCCGCTAGAGTAGCGACTCTTTCCCTCAGAGCCTCCATACGGTCTTGCACATCGTCAAGAGGTAGTGGTGGAGGCTCTGGGTTTTCGCGTCTGACGAGGAACAGTTCATTAAAAACGTCCTCGTCATTCTCGCCACCCAGCGGAATGATTTCTTCACCTTCCTCATGAGCCTCCTCATGAGGAGGGGGTAGAGATACAGGACTGTACGAAATATCGTGCCGCCCTTCAAGCCGATTATCATTTTCGATCTCGGCGAGGAACCCTGAATTTTCAAAATTATTATTAGTATTATTATTATTTTAATAATAATAATAAATCGATAATTTAAAAACTTTATAAAACATATACTTACAATCATCACGATTATCCAGTTCCGCTAGCAAAACGGTGGAGGCCTCGTCGATGTTAAGAGGCCGCTGTCTGTAAACGGCCTCTTCCATCTGCTGCTGCTGCTGGTCCTCCTCCTCCTCCTCCTCGTCCCCGACCTCGTCCTCTTCGTCCTCATTGTCCTCGTCCGAGTCGTCCTCGTCCTCCTCCTCCTCTTCTTCCACGTCACGCTCGAGCGACTCTAAATCTTCGAGGCGCTTGAGGGTGGATGCATCAGAGTCATCGTCATCCGACGAATCCGATGAATGGTCAACATCCATTCCCTCAAACGCCCTCTCGTCGTCGCTCTCCATGTCGTGAATTTCATCGACGACCTCGGTACTCACGACCGACTCCGAACCGGAACTCGACGACGTCGACGCGCTGGAGCCCGCCGCCATCTCATCGTTGTCGCGTTCATTACTTGCGAGAAGTCCTAGCGGGAAAATAAAAATACAAAATTAAGAAAATTTTATAAGAGTATAATTTTTAATAACAAATGTAAATATTAATTTTATTACTTACCATTAACAATGTCTATTCCCCAAACGAGGCGTCGCAACGGTCTGTGAAAAAGGCCACCGCACGACGATAGGTGGTCCCAGACACAGCGTTGCGATAGGTACGACCCGTTGAAAGCGCCGCTCTCGTATGCCTCGGTTATGAGGTGGCAATTACCCCTTCGAAGCACAATCGCGAACTCGGTTTTCAACTGCGAGACGGTGAAATTCGCGATATTCGCGAACCACCGCTCGTTCAAGTATCGCGACATCCGCGAGTCGCGACTAATAAAAACTCTCGCGGTTAGCCTCAGAGCCTCCACAAGCTTCCTTTGAGGGGTGTTCGAAGGCATTTTCGACGTTAAACGCAAAACGAAAACACAAAAATAAACTGTTTGACACACGGTAGAGCACGAGTAGACACAAGAAACTTGTAAGTCGACACGCACAGTAACACGTCTCAGCACAGAATTAGACGAAAACGTCTTTTTCTGATAGTTTTATACTTTAAACCAAAATAGGCCCCCACCTACAGACCTTGTTACTCTTACTGCAAAAGCGTGTAAAAAAAAGGGTAAAAGGTCAGCAGTCGGAAGCCGGTGCATTGATATACCATCGGCGTCTCAAGGGTCACCGCAACCATTGACACTCGCCGTCAGTATCTATTCTTTTACACGACGCTGCACTCAAGCCTTTTTTTTTTGTAAGGTCGTTAATGAGTCCTCTGGAGCTGCGTCGCTCTAACACACGGTATTGTCGAAATATGTTCCGTTTTTTTTTTGCTGTTTTTCCTCGTAGAATACTACGAGCATAGAATGTTTCAGAACATCACTATAGCCTCGTAAATATAATATTTTGAAGGCTATCAACCATACAGAGTAAAATTTGGTAAATTGGTCAAGCATTTACGGCGTTGTATTGTTTTTCGTCTTTAACCAGACCTCCTTGACCATCTGCATCCCACAGTGTGTGCTTTGTACAAACACACACACACACTAATGCATATACGCTGACAATCACGAGCATACTCATACTCACCCCTCCGCCGAGCAGGATGCATATTTCCGCTTTTAGTCAAAAAAGATAAGAGTTACGACTTCTTCTAAAATCATGCGTCATGCAGTTGAGTGGTCCAAATCAAGCTTTTAGGCAGGAAAAGATAAAATTTTCCTTTTGAGTGAATTTTAAGAGCATACTCATACTTACACCAACCCCTCCGCCGAGCAGGATACATATTTCCGCTTTTAGTCGAAAAGATAAGATTTACGACTTCTTCTAAGATCATGCGTCATACAGTTGAGTGGTCCAAATCAAGCTTTTTGGTAGGCAAAGATACAATTTTCCTTTTGAGAGAATTTTAAGAGCATACTCATACTTACCCCTCCGCCGAGCAGGATGCATATTTCCGCTTTTAGTCAAAAAAGATAAGAGTTACGACTTCTTCTAAAATCATGCGTCATACAGTTGAGTGGTCCAAATCAAGCTTTTAGGCAGGAAAAGATAAAATTTTCCTTTTGAGTGAATTTTAAGAGCATACTCATACTTACACCTACCCCTCCAGTGAGCAGGTTACATATTTCCGCTTTTAGTCGAAAAGATAAGATTTACGACTTCTTCTAAGATCATGCGTCATACACTTGAGTGGTCCAAATCAAGCTTTTTGGTAGGCAAAGATAAAATTTTCCTTTTGAGAGAATTTTAAGAGCATACTCATACTTACCCCTCCGCCGAGCAGGATATATATTTCCGCTTTTAGTCAAAAAAGATAAGATTTACGACTTCTTCTAAAATCGTGCGTCATACAGATGAGTGGTCCAAATCAAGCTTTTTGGTAAGCAAAGATAAAATTTTCCTTTTGAGAGAATTTTAAGAGCCACCCTCACCTCGCCGTACATACCTTTAGACTATCGTGACACAATTTATAGGTCATAAAAATACATTAGCGGTGGGTGAAAGAGTGCACTCAACTTTTCTGGGAACCTAGCAAGATAACCGTTTGCTGTAGATTAACCATGTCTGAAAATATAATAGCACAACAACAATGCATCGATGACTCATATGTAAACCGTTTCCCCCACCATAAACTACCTTCTATTATATGGTGGAGAGGGTTCGTACGCGCCATATATAAAAAAGACTGGTGACGGGGTGACCACCAGAAAGACCAGTGAGCGGTTCCATACTACATCAAACATAAATATAGTTAAACTACGCATCGATAAATCGTGCTGCAGTGTTCTCTCCCATACGTGTACACGCTCCATTGTGGTTGAAGCACATTTTCGACATGAGTACTTCAGATTTAAGTGTGAACACCATGTACCGTATTCTGTCAACTGAAGAGAAGAAAAAATTAGAATCACCACTACTTCTGGGGTCGACATATAATCTCAACGCTTCGGAGACCAAAAAAATAAGTGTTGGTCTTCAACCACGTGCAAATGGAGAAATTGTACCTATTGTGAAATTACAAAATAATAACTCGTCAGGAGGGATAGTGTTTGAATCTTCGGCGTGTAGTAAACTACAAGACTGCTATGAAGATATAAGTGCTCATTTCACGAGTTGCAAAAGTTATGGTTGGAAGAGCGATCGTACCAACTCGCCGCCACTCAAAATCGAGGACTTCGAGGTTTGCTTTACAACAGCGTTTGGGTCAAAGGCTGTTGTGTTCGATCGGCGACCTGAAGAGTCAACCACGAAGGAAGCTGATGACAATAACGAGGAATCTCAGCTAGACCCTCCACCACCGAAGGACAAGAAGAGTCATTATTCACCAGCAGTTGTTATGCAAAAAACATCATTTGACGGTCTATGCAACGTGACGGTCTGCGTCGAGGAGCGCTTCAGACGACTTCAACGATTTGCCTCTAGTGTCAAAACGTGTATTGATACTCTGTGTGCAGAATTGCTTCTTCACATTCCAGCTAATGAATCATCAGAAAACGTAAAGGAAGCTCGAGTTAAAGAACTTTTTACACTAAACTTGCGTTTAGTGTAAAAAGGTAGTCTTTAGGTAGTCTTTGCATGACGCTGTACAGCACAGAATGGACCCCTCTTTCTACGGTCACTTATTCGATGTAGTGTTCGTAGAACTAAAGGTATTTTGTATTCCATATATCACAAACGAGGTAAAGAAAATGTTGGAAATTAACAAGAAGACATTGGCTGCAGCCAAATGAAGAAGTTAAACCCAGGTAATACTAATAACATGCGGTGTTTATAAGCGAATTCTCTTAAGTACAGTATTTTTAGTTTTAGTAATTTGGCGCGGCTGCGTGTGTTCGTGTGTGTATATATGTATATAAATATTGTAAACATAAACAATAATTAAATAAACAAATTTATAAATATGTAAGTGTTAATTTATTTTAAAAAATCCATTTCTCATAGACATTAGAATAAGCATGAAAAAGCGCGAGAAGAACGAGTATACGGACGCGCCGACCATCTCGCGCTGGTGGGTGAAGGTGGGAGCGCTGTGGGAGGGGGTCGCGGCGGGTGGGGGTTCTCGCGGTCGCGTGCGCTATTTGATATCACTCTCACGTGCGTCGCCACTGTAGACGGGCAGTCGGATACCACGGAGCACACGGGTCTCTCGCGATCCTTGACCACCAGCCGTGACTTACAACAACGACCACCGGTGGCGCCACCGCCGCCTCTCAGTCGGACACGCGACGGAGCGCTGAGCACACACCGCCTCTCGCGATCTTGGGCCACCGCTTGGGACTTCCGGCGACGCTCACCGGCGGCGCCACCATCGACTCTCAGTCGGACCCACGGCGGAGCGCCGAGAGCACGCCGTCTCTCGCGATCTTGGGCCACCGGCTGGGACTTCAGATGAGACTCACCGGCGGCGCCACCGTCGACTCTCAGTCGGACCCACAGCGGAGCGATGAGAGCACGACGCCTCTCAGTCAGACACGCGGCGGAGCGCCGAGGGCACGTAGTCTCTCGCGATCCCGGGCCACCGCTCGGGACTCACGGCGACGCTCACCGGCGGCACCACTGTCGATTTTCGGACCCCAGCAGAATGCACGAAGCACGTGGTGCTTTCGCGATCTTGGTCCACAGCGCGGGCGGAAACAAAAGGGAGGAGAAGAGGGGTAAGTTAACACGACACACATACAGGGAGGGGGTGGTGGACAAGTATAGAGACGAATCACAGTCGTTCTCTCGTTAAGGGGTGGGAAGAGGGAGGGTCAATTAGAGGTCTTGTAGGGGTAAGTTAACACGACACACGTACAAGGAGGGGGTAGTGGACAAGTATAGAGACGAATCACAGTCGTTCTCTCGTTAAGGGGTGGAAAGGGGGGAAGGACAATTAAAGGACTTGTATGGGAGGGTGGGCACTTAAGGGAGGGACCGGGTGGGAAGAGGGAGGGACAATTAGAGGGCTTGTCTGGGAGGGAGGGCACTCAAGGGAGGGGAGGAAGGCATTCTAGGGAGGGGGAGGGGTTACCCCCACCACGCCCCTTTATGGCGCCACTAGGCCACGCCCCCTCTGGCGCCTGGCGCCACTAGGCCACGCCCCTTCTGTCTCGCGATCGTGGGCCTCTTCTACTTTCGCGAAACGTATAAACTACCTGTTTGTTAATTGTGCTGCTTGCAGAGATTCAAACACCTTTTTCACATATTGGAATGTTCAGCTGGTCATTTACAACCTTGATAGTTCCGACTAAACTCTTCCACGAAATCTCGTAAAATAGTTGATGAATTTTCCATGCCGAATCTACCCTATTGTAATAATTATAATGCAGCTGCAAAGAAAATTTCATGGTCTTCAGATTCAACATTTTTTGGTTTTTCATGTGAAACGTATATACCGTTCGAGATTAAAATGCATTTGCTTTAAAAATAACGATAACTGTAATTTCTAATTTCAGAGGTTTCAGATTTGAATATCTGTCCATGGTAAAAATGCCCGATTAAAAACGATAGAAAACAAAGGATTTTGGAACCACGAAACACGATAGCTATCGTGTTTTTGGTTTCGAAATCCTTTGTTTTCTATCGTTTTTAATCGGGCATTTTAAGCAGGGGTGAGCAGCACAATTATATATTTCATGAACATACGTCCTCAAAACAGCCAGAAGCCCTCAGACTAGTCTATATATAAACGAACGTGTCCTCAAACAATCCAGTCAACAATGTTTTCATGGACTGTATTTTTTGGGGACCTATACGTCTATATATTGACTAGTTTGAGTACTTATGGCTGTTTTGAGGCCATATATTCATGAAATATATCAATAAATCTTTTTCGTTAATTGGGCTGCTCACAGATATTCAAATCTAAAACCTCTGAATAAATTGAAATTATCGTTATTTTTAAAACAAATGCATTTTAATCTTGATCTGCACGAATTCTATAAATGGTAGATTCATGGTACAGTAAACAGTGTAGATTTGGTACATAGAATCTTCGAACATTGGAATATTCATCTGATCTAAAGAATCTTTAGCATTGCGATGAAACATGAAAAGATAATCATATAAAATCCCTGAATTTTACAACAGTGTTTTGTGTGAAAATTTATCTCAATTTCATAGTAAATTAGTTGTGAAAACTCTGATCATATCATCAACATACACATCATTGAAAACATGTCTTTTAACCGAAAATAATTTTTTGACTTAATCGAATTTTGATATCCTATATGGCCACAAAACAATAATTTCGGAAAAATTTTGATACAAATTAAATTATATCAACATAGTAGTTTCTATTCACGTGCTCTAATACATGGAGTAAAAACTATTCAAAACTGTTTCAGAAACTATTCGCCCTATAGCACTGAATACACTAAAGCTTTGACCACTGTCGTCAAATCACAGAAACTACATATTTCGTACTTAGAGGTCTGTCCTTGAATAGTACAAAAGGTATACTTGTTTGATTGAGTCCTCAAAGTAACAGCGTTACTTTGAGGACTGTCCCCGGAATAACACTATATGATCCGTGTTCCCAATCTATACTAATGACCGACTGCTGATTATTTGGGGACAGTCCTCAAATAATACTTTACGTGTATAAAATTTTGAGGTCATTCCTCAAAATAGCCTGATGTCCCCGAAATAGTCAGAACGTTGCCGAGAATGTCTTCAAAATATACTATACGCGTACATATATATATATATATATATATATATATATATATATATATATATATATATATATCTCTTGTGACGAGGCGTTAGTACACGCTCGCATCAACGCGCTGGGCCTAGGGTGCTCGTGCACCGAGGTCTCACGAAAGCCAGCGTAGCAACCGAATCGTTCCTCGTTATGGTAAACTCGTAGCGTTATTCGAACGTTTGACTGCCGTGAATATTACATTTACAGGATTCTCGGAATTAGAGCAAAGGGCCGGGAAGACGCTCGCGACGTCGGAGGATGGAAGGAGAGAGACAGCGGAACAACGCGAAGATCGACGAAGTCGATCGATGGCAGGCCGTGACCCCCACCCCGGACGTCCGAGGCACGCGTAACCCGGCTTTGCGTGCGATAATTACCGAAAAGATTTCAGTTAGCCCGGGAGCGTCCCACGAGAGACCCCAGAAGAGTTTTGAGTTAGCTTTTGAGAGTGAGTAACTCAAGTTAGCCCGGGAGCGTCCCACGAGAGACCCCGGAAGAGTTAGTAAGCTAGCGAGGAACCTCGAATAGGACCGTTAGCCGAAGTATCGATAGAGAAAAGAAAGAAGATCGCGCTCGAGCAGTACTCGCGCATCTTCCATAGATTTTGTTACCGCGTCGAGCGTGTTGCAGCGTGTTTCCGCGAGTATTAGCGAACCGTGCGCGTGCCGGCGGTATGAGTAGTGATCGAAAAGAATAATCGTCATCGTGGAAGCCGCTTCGCTAGAATTTTCGTGAGACGCAGAGACTCGAGAGGACCGGTATTGTAGCGAGGATCGAGGCCAGAAGCGAAGGAAAAGGTAGGCGCACGTGGTGCACCATTTGTATTATCCGCGTCTGTAGAATCATTCTCTGTTCTGTCGGCTTCCCCGAATAGGAAAAATAACTCATTGAAAATTCGAAGCGTCGCGTGCGTAATAACCGCGAATCTTTGTTCGGGCTCGAGTCACATTTTGTAATTAATTTGTGTGATAATTTCGTTATTGTTGAATAAATTATTGTTTTATGATGTTGGTATATAGAGCTCGCGTTCGTTTAATTAATTTTGCATTTTGCCTCGAACTGCACCCCTTTCCAGATAGCCGGTCACCCGGTGAAGAACTAAAGAAGAGTAGTAAGTTTCCCTGGCTTTCGGGAAAATAATAGAGAGCCTGGCGCCCAGCAAAAACAAGTAAATAGTGTGGAAAGTGCGGAGATAATAACAGTGCGTAAAATTCTGGGCGTCGTTATATTTGGTCGGCGCTCCTCGTGAAGTCGCCGAAATACTTCTACGAGGGGCACGTCACAATTTTTGGCGTCCAACGTGGGGCAGTGCATTAAATTTCGGACCTAATTCGGGCGAAATTAATTATTCGAACAGTGAAGTGAGAAATTCCCTTGTCTCGAAATATTTGGAATAATATTCGTGCGCGTCGAATATCAGCGAGTCAAGCGAGAGTCTCACGAGTGCCCGCGTGTAAAGAAGTGTTAGGAAAAGTTGTAAACACCGCGTGAAGGCGCTCGGTACAGCCAGCTCGAAGCGCTCGAACGAGAAAGCACACGAAAAAAATATTTCGTGTTGAATATTTCTCGATTCTCGACGAACGCGTGAGAAAATATCGAATTGAAGTGACTAAATTTTCGGGAAGTGTGTGTGCGAGCCTCGAGGGTCCGCGCGTAAACAACGAATCGTAAACATCACGCGTCGACGCTCGGCCGAACCGGCTTGAAGCCCGAGAATATTGAAGAGTGAAAAAAACTATTGTTCAAGTGAACAGTTCCGAATTATCGAAAGAGAATAATAGACATTAAGATGGCTGAATGAGGTAATTCGATGAAATCTACCCCGCACACGAGTGAAAACGAGGACGAGACCCGAGAGCGGATGCAACGAGCGTCTGAGCGAACCGCGTGGGTGGACGCCGTCCCGAGAAGACAAGTGATCAAGATATTAAGAGAATCTAACGCGAGTATAGAGGGAGAGGACGGCGACATTCGCGATCGGCTGCGACGATTAGAGCTTCGGGAGTGCGGGATTCGCGGAATCAAGTGGACTATCGAAGATGATGTACTAGAAGTGAATGAATCTACGGCCCCCGAGCTCGCAATCGTCGACGAAATGACAGTTCCGCGAGTGCGTGACACCCTCCGCGCGCTGCTGCTGAACCCCGATGGTGCTCCGGCTGTCGTGCGGAATCGACTTCGACAATTCGTGGGTGCTGCGTTGCGAGAGCTAAGTAGCTCGCGACCAGTGAGCCCAGCTGATCCGTCTCGAGGTGCCAGCCCGGGGAGCACGTGGAGATTGAAGCAAACCCGTGGAGTGACAGCAGGATTTCTCCAAACAAAACGAAAAGACGATTAATTCCGGCAGATTGGGACAGCGTCGCCGACCTAGGTTACCAGCACTTTAAAGAAAAGAGTGCGAACGTGACGCTGCGCCGAAGCGAGACCTCGCGAAGAGTCCGCAAGGACGTACCAGAGGAGACGCAAACCGGCACAGCTGATCGGAGGAAATCTACTGGTCCGAGATGCCAAGACGCTGGCACGCAAACGGACAGCGATCCCGAACGGAGGAAGAAAAATAAGAGAACGAGAAAATACCGTAAATCAGTGAGTGATGTGAGCTGCCGATCCAGTAATGCACCGAGGAGTCGAAGAGAGCACGAGCCGACCGAGGAATCACTCCGCAAATCGACCGCGTCGGGTGGCAGCGAAACATCGATCGATACTCTGTCAAGTAGTGCGAGTGAGACGGACCACACGTGGCACACAGTCGAGAGCCGCGGAGACCGTCGGAGACGACGGCGCGGCGAGCGCGCAGCACCGAGGCCTCAACGACGGAATCGAAGACCACGCCGCGTGCGCGACATTGGCGACATCGCGAGAAAATGGCGACTAACTTTCACGGGAGAAGACGACTTCGGCTGTGAGGAATTTCTAGAGCAAATGCGAGAAAAAATTCTTGCCTCAGACATCCAGTACGAAGAGCGATTGCAAGTACTCCCAGAAGTGCTAAAAGGACGCGCCATCCAGTGGTATCGATCGAATCGAATATACTGGCGATCGTGGCGTAAGTTTGTGAAAGATTTCCGTGCATGGTTCAGTTTGGAGACCAACAAGGACTCAAGGAAGACATCAGGAAAAGGACGCAAGGAGCCGATGAGTCTGCGAAAGATTACTTAATTTGCATCCAAGGACTCTACAACAGTCTGCGGAGGCGAAAGAGCGTTCGCCTTCAACTAGATCAGGCATACGCTGGTCTCCGTCCTGAGTACTGGGACCGAATTGATCGAGACGATTTCCGATCATACGCAGAGTTCGTGAAGCAGACAACGTGGATCGAGCCGAGATGGGCCAGAGCAAAGGCGCGACGCCCTCCGCCGAGTCGCGAGGAGTCGCTCGCGAAAGAGTTCGCGTGGATCGGAAAATCCTCAGCAGCGACGAAAAATGGCTACACACCAAAACCGGCTGCGCGCACACAGTATAAAGCGCCTGCGCCGAGGATCGATGCAGTGGAAAGCGAGTCAGCTGATTCTGTGGAGCCTGCAGCAC
The DNA here is from genome assembly GCA_963970395.1 of Ephialtes manifestator. Classification (NCBI taxonomy): domain Eukaryota; kingdom Metazoa; phylum Arthropoda; class Insecta; order Hymenoptera; family Ichneumonidae; genus Ephialtes; species Ephialtes manifestator. The sequence continues at coordinate 15,780,030 of OZ019969.1, read as the reverse complement.
CAAAAAAGCGTCGACGACGAGCGAGACGCAAGAGTGGGGGCAATGAAGCGGCCGAAATCGAGCCAGCTACCGCACCACCAACGTACGCTCGAGCCGCCGCGCAGCAGCCACCTAGAGCCGCCGCTCCGCCGCCGAACCGAAGCAACGTGCCGCACCAGCCGCCGGCGAGACAGCCGCCCAGTGAGGGAAGCAACGGTAACGCACGCATGCAAGCGGGCCGTACCGAACAGGCTGGAGAAAATCGCCAAGCCTTCCCTCGAGGCCCACAGAGCTTCTACAGAAGACCCCTTTGCTCGAACTGTGGTGAAGCGGGCCACTTCGGGAGAGATTGCAGAAATCCCCGAGTGCAATTGTGTACAGCATGCGGCCGCCGAGATGTCAACAGTCCGACATGCGGCTGTACGTTGTCAAAAAACGCGAACCGGAACTGGCAACAGCGGGACAGCCAGCGAACCGAGTAGTAGAAGACCCGCAAGAAATACGAAGAGGATTCAGCGCAGTACCTCTCCGAACCAATCCCCTCCCTAATTCCTTCCAGAGTGCAGTTCACGTCGAGAGCCCGATTGTAAATAACCGCGTAAATGTAAGCGCGAGTACGTCGAGCACTCCGGGTACTTCTTTTTCAGCACGAGTCGAGGAAGTCGAAACAGGTGAGTCTCCTTGCAGGTCGACTGGTATCTGGACGCTGGATCGGTATAGTTCGGACGAATCCGAGAATGAAATAGAAATTGAAAATGAAATGAAAATGAAAGAGACCGGTAGAGATGTGGCCGCGACTCGCGCGAATAACGTACGTGACGCCGCGCGCGAAGACGGGAAAAAAAATAGAGCATCGTGAGAACGAGATCGCGATCGAGACAAGTCTGCCCGAGCACGCGAATTTCTTCGAATCGTTTCCCCCACCACCAGAGGAGTGGCAGCGCGAGACAGGACGAATTCGAATTTTCGTTGAGTTGCTTATCGGTGGGAAAGTACTCGAAGCGTTGATAGACACGGGTGCTACTATTTCGGTTTTCGGTCGCGTGGGAGGAGAAATAGTACGCGATTTAAGCTTGCCGCACTGAGAATATCCACCGAGTCGAAACGACTATGTGACGATGGCTAACGGTACGCCCGAGCGAGTGATCGGAGAGGCATTATTCCCGATCGAGCTTGACGGCGTGCAAAAATGGTTTCCGTCAATAATCGTTAAAAATTTAAAATCGAATTGCTTATTGGAAATGGATTTTATTTACGTCTTTGGAGTTAACGTGCACGGCGGTCGTAGCACGTGGTCGTTGGAAGAGGTAGGGGTAGAACACCCGATCGTACGCTCGAGCGACGAGCTCGCGACACTCGGTGTTTGTTTTGGTTTACAAGAGCTTGTCAGCACACAGCCGGATCGCTTAAAAGAGCTGCTCGCGGAGATAATACCGACCACGTCACAAGACTTCGAGATCGCGGTAACATTAACGCAGCATGTGATAGACGCGCCGAACGATAGAGCCGCGAAACAGCGAAGGTATCGGCGCTCTCCACAATTCGCGAAGGGATACGCCGATCCGTACGAAGTCGTGAGAGTCGTGTCGCCAAGCATGTGAAGGACCTGAAATTGGTGAGTAATGTGCCAACCCCGGAGCGCTCGACTGCTCAGTAATGTGTAAGAAGTAGTTTATAGCATGTTCGCCAAAGTAATGCGTAACGAAAAAAAAAAGGAAAAGGAGTGTAATTATTTTTTACTGATTTTTATGTTAATTTTTTTATTGAATTGCTCTGGAGACGCTCGAGAGGAGCGTAAAACTTTTTTTCCTATTCGTCAGTAAGAATTGTTGAGTTACGATATTGTTTTATTTTTATTTTTTGTATGACCCGCCGTCGCGTGCTGCCGACGTGAGGACACGCGGACACGCACGCGCGAGGAAAGCGAAAGAGAAATGAATTTGATTTTTTTGTTTAGTTGAGAAAAAAAGAGCCGCACGAGACGAAGTCTCTGCGGAAAGAAATGTTTTTGTTGATTGCCATTTTTTTAGTTTAATTTTGTACCGGCGTGGACCGCGACGGACGGCACGACCGAGGGAATTACAATTGGATTTAACTTTTGTATTGGTGTTGGAAATTTATTGAATATTTAATTACGGTGGAGGAAGTGCGAGACATGATTGAGGATCGATTCTGTAGCAAAGCGCGTTGCAAAGGTGTATCGGCGTGAGCCTACCTCGCGTTAGAGCGGGTAGTCTGGCCTAGTGGGGGGATGTGACGAGGCGTTAGTACACGCTCGCATCAACGCGCTGGGCCTAGGGTGCTCGTGCACCGAGGCCTCACGAAAGCCAGCGTAGCAACCGAATCGTTCCTCGTCGTGGTAAACTCGTAGCGTCTTACGAACGTTTGACTGCCGCGATTATTGTATTGCAGGATTCTCGGAATTAGAGCAAAGGGCCGGGTAGACGCTCGCGACGTCAGAGGATGGAAGGAGAGAGACAGCGGAACAACGCGACGATCGACGAAGTCGATCGATGGCAGGCCGTGATCCCCACCCCGGACGTCCGAGGCACGCGTAACCCGGCAATGCGTCCGATAATTACCGAAAAGATTTTAGTTAGCCCGGGAGCGTCCCACGAGAGACCCCGGTAAATGATTTAAGTTAGCTTTTGAGAGTGAGTACCTCAAGTTAGCCCGGGAGCGTCCCACGAGAGACCCCGGAAGAGTTAGAGAGTTTAGCTCCGAGCCGGGAGAAGAGACAGTAAGCCTCCAGCGAGTAACTCCAGTTCGAGATTTGAAAAAGGAAAGAATAGAAAGAAGATCGCGCTCGAGCAGTACTCGCGCATCTTCAATAGATTTTGATACCGCGTCGAGCGTGTTGTAACGTGTTTCCGCGAGTATTAGCGAAACGTGCGCGTGCCGACGGTAGGAGTAGTGATCGAAAGAATAATTGTTCGCGTGGAAGCCGCTACGCTAGAATTTTCGTGAGAAGCAGAGACTCGAGAGGACCGGCATCGCAGCGAGGATCGAGGCCAGAAGCGTAGGAAAAGGTAGGCGCACGTGGTACACCATTTGTATTATCCGCGTCTGTAGAATCATCCTCTGTTCTGTCGGCTTCCCCGAATAGGAAAAACAAATCATTGAAAAGTCGAAGCGTCGCGTGCGTAATAACCGTGAATCTTTGTTCGGACTCGAGTCACTTTGTGTAATTAATTTGTTGCGTGATAATTTCTTTATTGTTGAATAAATTATTGTTTTATGATTTTGGTAAATAGAGCTCGCGTTCGTTTAATTAATTTTGCATTTGCCTTGAACTGCTTATTTTGTGAAATGTTGTATTTTGTTGTGATGAGGGAAAAATAGTACGAACACGAACAATATTATTTTTATAATTTTTTTGGTACAAAATATTATTTTATATATTTTTTTTGTCTGTACATAGATTTTAGAATATAGACAATAAATGGTTTCTGAAGAGGCCCTGATCAGGGCGAAATGTTAAACCACAAAAAAGAAAAAAGTCATAAGCCGTCATTCGCCGAAGCACCTTATACCACATGTCGTTATATTTGGTCGGCGCTCCTCGTGAAGTCGCCGAAATACTTCCACGAGGGTCTCGTCACAGTATACAGTGAGGTTCAGGTGAAACTAGACACCCGACAGGCGCGTGCGCGTCAAAGCGACGGTTCTCAGCCGCGTCGCTTGCCCGTGCGGCTTCCGAGCTCGGCAAACGGTGGCATGGAAGGAGAGGCTTCGAAGAGAGGGGATCGGCGGACCCGACCGACTACGAATTCACGAAGCCCGAACACATTCAAGCGTAGCATGAGTGCTAAAAATTAGTTTTGTTCATTTCTGATGTCTTATCAATAGTGATGTACCAATGTGCCAAAGGGCAATCATAGCAACATTACAAATTACCCGTGTGGTGGTAATATCACCTGCTTTGAGTTTGATTAAGATTATTACAATATTAGTTAATAATTAATAATAAGCGTTTTTAATAATTAACAACTTGGGATTAGCTTTACTTATTTCTTGCATCGTTACTATAATAAAAGGTCCTATGGCATTTCCGTCTAGTTAAAAGTCTTCCATAATAAAAATGACGCGAGGGTTGGCGACACAACTCGCACGGGGATTTCTCGAAAAATCTTGATCATAAGACAAATTGAAAAAACCTTTTTTAATATAAAAAATGCAAGTAATTAAGATAAACAATTTTTAACTTAATTACTTTTTAATAATTTTAGTTAAATAATAAATGTTGTTGCCTATTTTCAACAATAATCATTTTATCAGTGGCCATTTATTTTACTGCATTTCCTGCATGGTTTTGAGAAAAAATCTTTTTGCATTCTTCGATAGAAGCAACAGTTTCAACTAATAATAACCCTGAAGAATTATGCACTAGCAAATTTTATAGTAACGACAGCGCTAACTTTCTAACTCTGCGTTAAATGAATTAATCTTGAAGGCAGATCTTTTCATTTTTAATTATCTAGTGGAGACTATTTTTTTTTGTTCAATGATCCTGAATAGTTGGAAATCATTTTTCTAATTTTCGCATTATTTCTAATTATTCATTCGCATAATTATTAATTCTCTGAAGCTCATTTTTCATTTTTTTATTATCTAGTAATGACTATTTTTATTTTTCATTCTTCCAATGATCCTGAAAAAAGCAGTCATTTTTTGCAGTCATTTAAAAAAAATAGTGCCAGCTGTACCTTCTCATCTGTTCGCGTAATAAACCTTTTTTTTAGGTTTACGAGTTAAGAACGCTTTTTTTGCGATTCTATCAATGCTACCAAAATTTTGTTAATGCTGCAAAAGTTTTGCAGTCAGCAACAATTTTTCGGAAATAAAAATCTTTAAAATAAGAATAAAAAAAAATAGATGTTACTAGATAAATAAAAAAATAAAAAAAGTACTTTCACTGCATTCGTTGCATTTAGAGAGCAAAAAGTCCTTCAGTATTTTTTGCTAAAACCTATTAAAAATAAACACATCGGAATCGGTGGCGACACAGCTTCCACGAGGATAACTATTAAAATCTTGCCCCTACAAAAAAGTGCAACAAGACCTTTACTACGCAAAAAATGCAAGGAATTAAGATAAACAAGTTGAAAGTTAAATACATGTTAATTGCATAAGTTAGACGATAATTAATTGCTAATTTTCAGCAACAATAATTTTGCCGGTGCGGGATTGATTTTAGTGTATGAAGGTAGTCTGAGCACATTGACTGACGTCGCATAAGTTCGAGAGAGTTTCAGAGCGAATTACGAACAGTTCTCGAAGAGATAAAAGTCTGAAAAAAAATCAAGGATATGGAAGGTGCTAAAGAGTTCACTTTGGACAATAATAATTTAAATAATGTTATTAACAATTCACTGAAATAAATAATTGTTCAACAATACATCCGGCAAACTAATTTCGTTTTTGTTATAAAAATGATTCTTTTAATTTTCTGCATACGTATGAATTTTTTTCAGAATTTTCTCCGATTTTTTATTTTAACATAAAAAAACGCGATTTTTAAACATCACACAAAATTCTGAAAAAATTTATACGTATGCAGAAAAATGAAAAGATCACTTTCATTACAAGAAAAATTGGGTTACCGGGTATTTTGTTGAACAATTCTTTATTTTCGTAATTTGTTAATAACATTTTTTAAATTATTATCGTCCAAAGTAATCTCTTTAGCACCTTCCATATGCTTGATTTTTTTTTCCAATTTTTATCTTATCGAGAACTGTTCGTAATTCTCTCTTAAACTCCCTCGAACTTATGCGACGTCAGTCAATGTGCTCAAACTACCTTAATTGCATCGTTTTGAGAAAAAACGTACTTTAGCGTTTTTCACTTCAAACAATAGTTTTTATAATAAACAAAATGAAATCGGTGACGACACAACTCCCACGCAGATTACTCTAAGAATCTAGCCCCTACGAAAAAGTTAAACACGACCTTTTCTACACAACAAAATGCAAGGAATCGAAACAAACAAGTAAAAAGTTAATAACTTGCTAATAACATTAGATAGTCAAGAATTTGTTGCTCATTTTCAACAACTATCATTTTGTCGGTTCTTTATTAATTTGACTACCTTCTTTGCAACGTTTTCAGACGAATACGTCCTTTAGTATTGTTTTGCTGAAAGCAATAATTTTGAAAATAAACTTTATGATCGGTGGAAGCACATCTTCCACGAGGATTACCTTAAACGTCTTACGCCAACAAGAGCTTTTCTACTCACTAAAATTCAACAGATCAAATGATTATTTTTAAGCAACAAATTGTTGTTTAGCTAATGCAATTAACAATTTATTGACTTGTAACTTGATTTTCTTTATTTCTTGCACATTTTGAAGTGACAAAGGTCCTGTTCAACTTTTTTGTAGGGTCAAGACTTTTAGAGTAATCAGCGTGGGTGTTTAATCGTAACCGATTTCGACGTGATTATTTTCAAAAGTATTACTTCTAGTAAAAAATACCGAAGCACGTTTTCCTCTTAAAATGTTGCAAGGAATGCAGAAAGCTAATTTTGCACAGATAAAATGATTTTTGTTGGAAATAGACAACAAATTGTTGTCTAAATAATGCAATTAACAAGTAATTAAGTTTTAACTTGTTTTTCTTTATTCCTTGCATAGTTAAAAGTAAAAAAAGTCCTCTTTAACTTTTTTGTAGGGACAAGACTTTTAGAGTAATCTGCGTAGGTGTTGTGTCGCAACCGATTTCGACGTGATCATTTTCAGAAGTATTGCTTCTAGTGAAAAATAGCAAAGCACATTTTCCTCTTAAAATGATACAAGGAATGCCGAATAATCAGTGCGGATCGATAAAATGTTTGTTCTTGAAAATAAGCAACAAATTGTTGTCGACCTAAAGCAATTAAGAGGTTATTCATTTTTAACTTGTTTGCAATAATGTTATCGGTGCGCAATTAATTTCACGACATTTCTTGCACCGTTTTAAGAGGAAAACGTCCTTTAGTATTTTCCGCTAAAAGCAATAGTTTTTAAAATAAATACGTCGAAATCAATGGCGACACAGCTTTCACGCAGGTTACATTAAAAGTCTAACTCCTACAAAAAAGTTTATCACGATATTTTTTACTCTAAACTGTGCAAGGAATGAATAAAAAAACAGTTAAAAGTTAATAACTTGTTAATTGCATTAGTTATACAACTATTTGTTGCTTATTTCCAACAACAATTATTTTATCGGTACGCAATTGATTTTACTGCATTCGTTGCACAATTTCAGGAGAAAAATGTCCTTTAGTATTTTTCACTAGAAGTAATACTTTTGAAAATAATCACGTTGAAATCGGTTGCGACTCAACACCCACGCAGATAACTCGAAAAGTCTTATCCCTACTCAAAAGTTTAACAGGACCTTTTTCACTTTAAACTATGCAAGGAATAAATAAATATAAGTTAAAAGTTAATAACTTGTTAATTGCATTAGTTAGACAACAATTTGTTGCGTATTTTCAACAACAATCATTTTATCGGTACGCAATTGATTTTACTGCATTCCTTGCACAATATTAAGAGGAAAACGTCTTTTGGTATTTTTCACTAGAAGCAATACTTTCGAAAATAATCACGTCGAAATCCGTTGCGACTCAACACCCACGCAGATAACTCTAAAAGTCTTATCCCTACTCAAAAGTTTAACAGGACCTTTTTCACTTTAAACTATGCAAGGGATAAATAAATATAAGTTAAAAGTTAATAACTTGTTGATTGCATTAGTTAGATAATAATTATCGGCTTCTTTCGTATGCCTTCTTCAGGCTTTTACGTTTCCCCTCTCCACTTTTCCCCGTTCCTTCATAGAGACCCCTCTAGAGTGTTGTCCGCAGCCACTCATCCTAATGCACTACTGTATCGCATTTGCACGAGGGCACAGGGAAACTGCGGAAAACTTGGCCGATACAGTTGGCTTTATTTTTACTGAATTTCTACTGTATGAGAATACATTGGAAACTCAGAAAAACTGCCTCCCGCTCCCCATCCAAGTTATGACTGCAAATAATGCTGCTTAACTCTGGGGACCGCCGAAGCCACACACTGACCGCACGTCCACTGCTGTCGGTTAGTTAGATAATAATTTGTTGCTTATTTTCAGCAACAATTATTTTATCTGTCCGCAATTGATTTTACTACATTCCTTGTATAGTTTAGAGTAAAAAAAAGTCGTAATCAACTTATTTGTAGGAGCAAGACTTTTAGAGTAATCTGCGTGGGTGTTGTGTCGCAACCGATTTCGAAATTATTATTTCCAAAATTATTGCTCCTAGTGAAAAATACCAAAGTACGTTATCCTCTTAAATGGTGCAAGGAAAGCAGAAAAATCAATTGCGTACCGATAAAATGATTGTTGTTGAAAATAAGCAACAAATTGTTGTCTAACTAATGCAATTAACAAGTTATTAACTTTCAACTTATATTTATTTATTACTTGCATAGTTTAAAGTGAAAAAGGTCCTGTTAAACTTTTTAGTAGGGATAAAACTTTTAGAGTTATCTGCGTGGGTGTTGAGTCGCAACTGATTTCGACGTGATTATTTTCGAAAGTATTGCTTCTAGTGAAAAATACCAAACGACGTTTTCTCTTAATATTGTGCAAGGAATGCAGTAAAATCAATTGCGTATCCATAAAATGATTGTTGTTGAAAATAAGCAACAAATTGTTGTCTAACTAATGCAATTAACAAATTATTAACTTTCACTTATATTTATTTATTCCTTGCATAGTTTAAAGTGAAAAAGGTCCTGTTAATCTTTTTTGTAGGGATAAGACTTTTAGAGTTATCTGCGTGGGTGTTAAGTCGCAACGGATTTCGACGTGATTATTTTCGAAGGTATTACTTCTAGTGAAAAATACCAAAAGACATTTTCCTCTTAATATTGTGCAAGGAATGCACTAAAATCAATTGCGTATCCATAAAATGATTGTTGTTGAAAATAAGCAACAAATTGTTGTCTAACTAATGCAATTAACAAATTATTAACTTTTAACTTATATTTATTTATTCCTTGCATAGTTTAAAGTGAAAAAGGTCCTGTTAAACTTTTTAGTAGGGATAAGACTTTTAGAGTTATCTGCGTGGGTGTTGAGTCGCAACTGATTTCGACGTGATTATTTTCGAAAGTATTGCTTCTAGTGAAAAATACCAAAAGACGTTTTCCTCTCAATACTGTGCAAGGAATGCAGTAAAATCAATTGCGTATCCATAAAATGATTGTTGTTGAAAATAAGCAACAAATTGTTGTCTAACTAATGCAATTAACAAATTATTAACTTTTAACTTATATTTATTTATTCCTTGCATAGTTTAAAGTGAAAAAGGTCCTGTTAAACTTTTTAGTAGGGATAAGACTTTTAGAGTTATCTGCGTGGGTGTTGAATCGCAACGGATTTCGACGTGATTATTTTAGAAAGTATTGCTTCTAGTGAAAAATACCAAAAGACGTTTTCCTCTTAATATTGTGCAAGGAATGCAGTAAAATCAATTGCGTACCCATAAAATGATTGTTGTTGAAAATAAGCAACAAATTGTTGTCTAACTAATGCAATTAACAAGTTATTAACTTTTAACTTATATTTATTTATTCCTTGCATAGTTTAAAGAGAAAAAGGTCCTGTTAAACTTTTTTGTAGGGATAAGACTTTTAGAGTTATCTGCGTGGGTGTTAAGTCGCAACGGATTTCGTCGTGATTATTTTCGAAGGTATTGCTTCTAGTGAAAAATACCAAAAGACGTTTTCCTCTTAATATTGTGCAAGGAATGCACTAAAATAAGCAACAAATTGTTGTATATCTAATGCAATTAACAAGTTATTAACTTTTAACTGATTTTTCTTTATTCCTTGCATAGTTTAAAGTAAAAAATGTCGTGATAAACTTTTTTGTAGGAGTTAGACTTTTAATGTAACCTGCGTGGAAGCTGTGTCGCCATTGATTTCGACGTATTTATTTTAAAAACGATTGCTTCTAGCGGAAAATACTAAAGGACATTTTCCACTAAAAAATGGGAAAGGAATGCAGTGAAATTAATTGCGCACCGATAAAATGACTGCAATCAAGTTAAAAGTTAATAACGTGTTAATTGCATTTGTTAGACAACAATTTTCTGCTTATTTTTAAGAACAATCATTTCATCAATCCACAACTGATTTTACTGCATTCCTTTCCCATTTTTTAGTGGAAAACGTCGTAAGGTATTTTCCACTAGAAGCAATAGTTTTGAAAATAATTGCGTCGAAATTCATGGCAACACAGCTTCTACGTCATGACGTTATTTTTTACTCTAAAGTATGCAATGAATAAAGATAAACAAATTAAAAGTTAATACTTATTTTCAACAACAATAAATTTATCGGTCTGCAATTGATTCCCCTGTATTCCTTGCATCGTTCTGGGAGGAAAACGTCCCTTGGTTCTTTTCGCTGGAAGTACTACTATTGAAAATAATTACGTTGAAATTCAAGGCAAAGTCTTACTCCTACAAAAAAGTTAAACAAGATCTTTTTTACTGCAAAAATAGTAATGAATCGATGCAAACTAGTTGAAAGTTAATTATCGTTAATTGCATTAATAAGGCAAGATTTTTTTGCTTATTTTTAACAACAATTATATTATCGGTGTGAAATGGATTTCACTCTATTTCTTTCACCGTTTAAAGAAGAAAATGCACTTTGGTATTTTGCGCCATACCCAATAGTTTTAGAATAACAGGCATTGAAATCGGTGGTGCCTCAGCCGTCAAGCAGATTACTCTAGAAGTCTTGGTTTTAGAAAACAGTTGATTACGACCTTTCTTAGTCTGAACTATGCAGGGCCGAATAAAAACAATTAAAAAGCTAGTAACTTGTTAATTGCATTAATTAGACAAAAATTTATTGCTTATTTTCAACAGCAATCATTTTATCGGTGTGCAATTTATTTCACTCCATTCTTTGCACGGTTTTAAGAGAAAAACATTGTTTGGTATTTTTCGATAGAGGCAATACTATTAAAAGTAAAATTGTCGAAATCGCAGATTACTTTTAAAGTCTTACTCGTATATAAAAGATGATTAAGGTCTTTTTTACATTAAACGAAGCAAGGAATACAGACAAACAAGTTAAAAGCTTATTATTTGTTAATTGCATTCGTTGGACAACAATTCGTCGGTTATTTAAAAAAAAAACATTTTATTCGTCCACAATTCATTTTATTGCATTCCTTGCACCGTTTTAAGAGGAAAACTTTATTTGATATTTTCCCCTAGAAGCAATAGATTGGAAAAAGTACGTCGAAATCATTTTCGATATAGTTTCCACGCAGATTGCTTTAAAAGTCTTGCTTCTACAAAAAAGTTGATCTCGTCCTTTCTTACTCTGAACTATGCCAGGAAAAAAGAAAAGTAAGTCAAACGTTAATAACTTGTTACTTGCGTTAATTAGACAACAATTCGTTTCTTATTTTTAACAACTATAACTTTATCGGTGTGTAATTGATTGTAATGCATTACTTGCATCGTTTTGAGAGGAAAATATCGTTATGTTTTTTTCGCTAGAAGCAATAGTTTTAAAATAAAACACGTTGAAATCGATGGTAATACAGCTTTTCTATTAAAAAAAAAATCACCCGAAAAAATGACTGTTTTTAAGCGACGAATTATTTTGTAACTAATGCAGTTAACAAGTTATTGACTTTCTACTTTTTTTTGTGATTCCTTGCATTGTTTACAGTAGAAAATGTGTTGTTGAACTTTGTTTTAGGTGCAAAACTTTTGAAGTAATCCTCGTGGAAGCGGTGTCGTCTCCGATTTGAACGTATTTATTTTCAAAACTGTTGCTTCTAGCGAAAAATACTATAGATCGTTTTTCTCTAAACACGATGCTAGGAATGTAGTGAAATCGATGGCGCACTGACAAAACTATTGTTGTTTAACTAATCCAATTAATAAGTTGTTTTGTTTTATCTCGTTTATTTCGTTTCTTTGTATTCTCATTCGTAAAAGACCCCTTTAGCATTCTTGTTGAAGAAAAGCTTAAAAAAAAATCGTGCAGTACTTGCACCGCCACTACGTCGACTTGTTTATTAATGAAAGGGTTTTGCCTAGCCAAGAATAACAGAGGACTTTTATCACTCAGAATGCTGTATTTTTGTCTCACGCACGAAGTAAGTACAAAACTAAATTTTGTGCAAATGTAGAGCCAGCAGTTGTAATGCGACCAGTTTCAATTGATAACATTTTACAGAAGTACTAAAAGAAAGGGGGCTTACCAGACGTTCCGGGGCAAGATAGTCCCCAGTAATTTGGTACCGCTAAAATCAGGGCTGCATAGTATTGTAACGTTCACACTTTTTGCGTCCCGCCAAATCGGTCGGATACGCCGTGTGTGTGAAACGTCGTGAGTTCTTGGGACAGGTGGATCAGAAGAAAATTATCATAAAAATAGAAAATTCTTAATTTATTCAATAAATCAAAATTATTTGCAAAATACAACCGTCTTATCTTTTATTTTATTCTTATTTGTCCCGCTGGACGTGACCAAAGGAAGATTTTAATGCTAAGAGCTCATTGAGGATCTGCTGCTTTCGTTTATTACAATAATTTAAAATGAAATGTGGTATGGACCAAATGGTTTGTTAACCAGTATTTTTAAAGGAAAAGGTAACCCAGACAGGAGCGGTCGCTAGCGTCTCCACTAGCAGTTGCCCGATGCTGGCGTTCGGAAAAGGAAATGATTCTATTTTTAATAAGGAAAAAAAACTAATTTGTGGTGAAGTATTGGTGACCAGACAGGAGCGGTCGCTAGCGTCTCCACTAGCAGTTGCCCGATGCTGGAGTATGGAAATCTTTAGGAATTTCAACAGAGTTTCGTAGTCAGAGACTAATAGAAATCTATTTAAGGCAGCAGACCATCAGAGCTTTCGCTAGGACTGTGTGCTCCGTAAGGGAGCCGACGAAAGGTGATTTTGGCTGCTCCGCAGCCCCTTTTATACCCGAAATCCGGGCTGATGCAATCTTGATCGCTGGTGGGGTCATCTCTCCCCACTCTTGTTGTCGTGTAGCGCCGGTGCTGGACGGCATCTCCCTGGACTCCCTCCTAGGACGGCCGGTAATGTCGGTCGCTTTATTTGTCCATTTGGTTCCTGGTAGATGTCGGCGTCGTCGCGGCGGTAGATTTGAAGTTCCTGGAGGCCGCGTGTGGCGGTTTTATGTTGCTGGAAGTTCCCGGAGACCGCGTGTGGCGGTATCATGTTGCTGGATGTTACTGGAGGTCGCGTTTGGCGGTTTTCTCGATGTACTTCTCACTTTTGGTGGTCGTGGCACTTTGATATCGTCTCAGTATACCCAAAAAATATCTAATATTTTCGGTCGTCGAATAAATCTCGGAGCGTTTGAATACTGGTGGAATTAAATAAAAAATGAAAAGCAAGAGAGGAGTTTTCATTTTTTTTGCGTGAACGCATAATTTTTCTGCGATAAATAATATGACTAATGTCGACGATGTTAATATTAATCTTTATGGAATATTTTTCTATTGTTTTTTCCTGTATTTTTGCAAAAAGGATCTTGCGGTTGACAAATAAATAATAATAATAAAATTGTAGTTGGATCGTAGACGAACGTAAGGACATAAAAATGTCAAGCATCAGTGAAATTTAACGTTTCCGCGTTTCTTCCTGTATGATTTTTTTTTTGAACTTCCATTATCGACCTTACAAATACGATTTCTGTGCGATAAACTATCCAGTTTATTTTGGAACAGAAGTAACTACACATTACGAGGAGCATTGTCGATAACCAAAAAAAATGAAAGAAAAAAAAAAAGAAAAATTGTAAATCTAAGAATCACGCCTGATTTCCAGATTTACGATTTTTCTTTTTTATGCCCATTATGCTTCGGACAATCATTTTTTTAACTTACAGAATCGATTACATTTTTTTGCGATAATTACACTGAAAAAAAATGTCATTGATTCAATAAATCCATCGTTTGCGGACTGCCAAAATCAAGCGGTATCAACTTAATTTGAATTCTAATTCCTCCAATTCCATACGAGATCCAAACAATAACTCTAAAATAAGCAAAATAATATTTTATTATTTCAATGTTGAAAGGGATTGAACGAATAAAAACTAAAGTTAATTCAAAAATACTTCTTTTTGGCAGCCCGCAAACGATGAATTTATTGAATCAATGACATTTTTTTCAGTGTAGTTCAATGTATCTTGGAGAATAAAATCTGGATACTCGGAAGATGGGTATACCATCGGTGCCAGGATACTTTTTTTTTCAGGTGCGTTAAAACGCACCTGATGACGCGCGAAGACGCATCTTTGTAGCGTCCCTATCTCCCTACCATGCCACTCTCCAGCCCTCTCCAACGCTACACGAGGACGTGGAAGCCGCTGCGTTGAGGAGCACTGCCGGTGAAAGGCCGCAGCCAATAAGATTTGAGAGTTCCCAAGCGCGCGCTTCGCTGGGTGTCTAGTTTCACCTGAACCTCACTGTATATATATACTAGGATTTTATTGTGGCTCGCGCGCTGCGCGCGCTCGCAATCGCCCCCCACCCAAGGGTGCCACCTCCGAAGGGTGCCCCCTCCCCCTCCCCCCTCAGGGACAGTCCCTGTATACGCAAAAAATACACTTATTTTCGGACATGTATATTTTTTCAATGACATCAAATTATTAGTGTTTTAAAGGACGGCCTTCATATCTATACCATTGATACAAAGCACTAAATACCAGCTCTATCATTAACTGAACGACGACCTATTCTATCTGGTCTGCAAGCTCACGTATTACGATCTTACTGAAAAATGTACGTAAAATAAAAGAAAATTCCTTTAAAGTCCCAGAAAATGACGTAAATAATCGAAATTCTCGACAAAAAAGCAGCTTTAACCAGCTAACTCCTCTGTTTTTCCCCAGCGGGCAGTGTATGTGTACATAAATGTGTACATAAATGAACGCACTGGATATAATTACTATTATATTACATTTCAGGGAGTTGATTATTTATTCTTATGGGAATAAAGCAAAGACTGTTTATTCAATATACCCAGAAATAATTGGACGTTCTATAAAAATCTATATGCCAAGTATGGTTCAATGTGTATGTTCTATCCCTGGAAAAAACCGCGCCGTCATCCAGTGAACACCTCTGTTTTTGCCCAAGGGGCAGTGACGTATAAATTGGATAGCTAAACCTTTTAACATGAAGTTATTAAAAACATTTATCAACCTTTTATCGTAAGAAGACTTAGTTATCGTTTTCATTGACCCGTCCATATGTAGTAGTTTCTTCGATTTAAGTCCCCGTAAATGCCCTTACACATATGGTATATATACGTGGGTGGGGCATGTGTACTTAAATGTACCCACAGAATATTACTTCTGTTATATAAGATTTGGAAAAGTTGAGAATTGATTTCACATAAATGTAGCCTCAGAAAAGGGCACATTCTGCATATATTTGTATGCCAATTATAGTTCAATTTGTTTGTCCTATTCCTAAAAAGAATTGCGGCATCAACCGGCGAATTCCTCTGTGCCTCGCGAGCAGTGGAGTATAAATTGGATAGCTAGAGAATTTTACACGAAGTAATTTAAAACATTGGTTGACTAATTTTTGTAAAAGCATTTAGATATCGTTTTCGTTCACGAGATGATTTGATTCGTTTCTTAGATATAAGTCCCCGAAACTGCCCTTAGACATATTGTATATACGTAAGAGTGGCAACTTTAGGGACAAAACAAAAAAAACATGTGTACCTGAATGATCTTACTCAATATTACCTCTGCTAGATTAGATTCGAGGATGCTGAAAATAAATCTTACTCAAATATGGCCTAAGAAAGTCGCAAATTATGAAAACATATGTACGCCAAATATAATACAATTTGTTTGTCGTATTTCTAAAAAGATGCGGTATCAACTGGCGAAGCACTCGGGTGCTTCCCAGCGAGCAGTTACATATAAATAAGATAACTAAAAAATTGTACATCAAGTCATTCAAACCATTCATTGGCCTATTTTTGTGGGATGAATCAGATTTCGTTATCGTTCGCCCAAGGTCATTCGATAGTATCTTTGATTAGGATCCCCGAAACTGCCCTTACACATTTGGTATATACGTGGGAGTGGCAGTTTTGGCGACAAACCCACAAAAATAAAAAAAGGTGTACCTGAATCATCTTACAGAGTATTACTTCTGCTAGATAAAATTTCGAGATGTTAAAAATAAATATTACACAAATATAGCCTGAGAAAGTCGCAGATGGTAGAAAAATATGTCTGCAAAATATGGTTCAATTTGTCTGTCGTATTCCCGAAAATTTGCGGCATCAATTGGCAAACTACTCTGCCAAATATGGTTCAATTTGTCTGTCGTATTCCCGAAAATTCGCGGCATCAACTGGCAAACTACTCTGGTGTTTCCCAGCGGGCAGTTACATAGAAATAAGATAACTAAAAAATTGTACATGAAGACATTCAAAACATTCATTGGCCTATTCTTGCGGGTTGACTCAGATTTCGTTACCGTTCGCCCAAGGTCATTCGATAGCATCTTTGATTAGGGTCCCCGAAATTACCCTTACACATTTGGTATATACGTAGGAGTGGAAGTTTTGGGGACAAACCCACAATAAAAAACATGTGTACCTCAATGACCTTACGGAACATTACTTCTGCTGGATAAAATTTGGAGATGTTAAACATAAATCTTACACAAATATAGCTTGAGAAAGTCGCAAATTGCGGAAAAATGTGTCTGCCAAATATGGTTCAATTTGTCTGTTGTATTCCTGAAAATTCGCGGCATCAACTGGCAAACTACTCTGGTGTTTCCCAGCGGGCAGTTCCATAGAAATAAGATAACTAAAAAATGTTACATAAAGTTGTCGTGTATGTGCGCTGCGGCTGGGATATGCGAGGCGGGAGGAGCGAGCACGAGTGCGGTCGTATGCGCAGGCGCGAAGGTATGAGTGAGAGCGTGGCTTGGGGCCGACGAATGGAACGAGGGACCGCAGAGCGTCTGGACGAGAGGCGCGGATAAGACGTTCGTAATAAAGATTCTATATATATATCGTATATCAGTTCGTGCTCATTGGCTCACGCGTCCCTGAATTCCTTGCAACCACGATGCTGAGAAATACATAGCAAAAGTCATTCAAAATATTCATTGGCCTATTTGTGTGGGATGAATCAGATTTCATTATCGTTCGCCTAAGGTCATTCGATAGCATCTTTGATTAGGGTCCCCGAAACTGCCATTACACATTTGGTATATACGTGGGAGTGGCAGTTTTGGGGACAAACCCACAAAAATAAAACCATGCGTACCTGAATGATCTTACAGAATATTACTTCTGCTAGATAAAATTTGGAGATGTTAAAAATAAATCTTACAAAAATAGAGCTTGAGAAAGTCGCACATTGTGGAAAAATGTGTCTACCAAATATGGTTCAATTTGTCTGTCGTATTCCCGAAAATTCGCGGCATCAACTGGCAAACTACTCTGGTGTTTCCCAGCGGGCAGTTACATATAAAAAGGTAACTAAAAAATGTTACATAAAGTCATTCAAAACATTCATTGGCCTATTTTTGTGGGATGACTCAGATTTCGTTACCGTTCGCCTAAGGTCATTCGATAGTATCTTTGATTAAGGTCCCCGAAACTGCCCTTACACATTTGGCATATACGTGGGAGTGGCAGTTTCGGGACAAATCCCAAAAAATGAAAACGTCTATGTGAATGATCTTACAGAATATTACTCCTGCTAGATTAGGTTTGGAAATGTTGAAAATTAATCTTACACAAATATACCCTGAGGAGGTCGCACATTGTGGAAAAATATGTCTGACAAATATGGTTTACTTTGTTTGTCGTTTTCCCGAAAGTTTGTGGCATCAACTGGCAAACTACTCTGATGTTTCCCTGCGGGCAATTACATATGATTAAAATAACTAAAAAAATTTACATAAAGTCATTAAAAACATTCAGTGGCCTATTTTTGTGGGATGACTCAGATTTTGTTACCCTTCGCCCATGGTCATTGGATAGTATCTTTTATTAAGGGGACCCGGTGGTCTAGACATTTCAAAAAATCGATTTTTTTTTGCGATATTTCGAAAGTATAGTATCTTAAGAATATACTGTCAAATTTTCATGGGGAAATTCCCAATATTATAGCGTCTACAGCCCATTGTCCAGGTATAGAGCGGTCCGCGCGCTCCTCATGGGTCTAGCGCTCGGAGCGCGGCAGTTGTCCCGACCCTACTCCGAATATATATACCTGTATGTAGTGTATACTATATACCTATATATACTCTTCCCTTCCCCGGAATTTGTATACCTATTGTCGAACATTTGTAAGGGTAACGGTCATTCGGCTTTATCGTGATTCGATCAGTACAACGTTTCGTCTTGACGGAGGAACATTGAACATTTTAAAATAAAATATCCGAAAATATGGATAGAAAGCAAGGCTGCGACTCTTCTAGAAGACCATCTTCTAGAGGGCGCAAACGATCTTTCAAAGGTAATCGATTCACTATCGAAAATACGAGTGATTATACGAGCACGTCTGCGAAAAAGTTGAAAGACAAAGAGGAATTGGACGTAAATGTCAATCCTACTTTCAGTTATTGCATCATCGAATTCAGTGCCATATTTTTAACGTTGCAACAGTTGTTAAAGTGCAAAGATTGTAACGGTGCAGTGACTTTTAGCAAAAACGGACAACGTGGCCTCGGATTCAAACTCTCTGTGAAGTGTGGGTGTAAAGAAACTTTTATTTTGTCTTTGCGTTAATCGATAAGGCGTTTGAAATCAACCGTCGACTTGTTCTCGCCCTGAGAATGCTTGGAGCAGGATTTGAAGGCATCACAAATTTCTGCGGTCTCATGGATCTTGGACAAGGAATTTGTAATAGCACGTATTACAGCATCGTGGACAATATAAAAATCGCTGCTCAAGCCGTCGCGGAAAATGTTTTCAAAAAAGCGTTGAAAGAAGTCGAGTTGAATGTAAAAGCGGGGCGTTCCGCGGATGAACTTTCTGTGTCTGGTGATGGATCGTGGGCGAAACGTGGATTCACATCGCTTCACGGTATTGTCTCATTAATAGGGAAACACAGCAATAAAATTTTAGACATTGTCGTCAAATACAGTATATGTCAAGGCTGCTCAAATTGGAAAGGCCAAGAGGGTACGATTGAATATAAAGAGTGGTATCGAGAGCATGAAGATCACTGTGACGCAAATCATACCGGAAGACATAATTCAAATTCCACTGAAGGGATGAGGAGCGAAATATAGGCCGCATATTATCATAAAATTTCAACGGATGAAAATACACAACACTCTTACTGTCCTCAAGGCTCCGAATCATGGTGCAAGTGGCGTCAAAGTGAGGCTGCAGGCACTTTAGACACATACGAGCATCCACCTGCTCTGAACGATGAAGCGCAGGAAATATTGATACCGATTTATGAAGAATTGACAGCAGAGAATTTATTGGAAAGGTGTATTGGCAGTAATACGCAGAATAATAACGAAAGTTTTAACTCTTGTGTGTGGCACCTTGCGCCGAAACATCTTTTTGCCGGCAAAAAAATCATCGATGTTGCCACCTATATTTCGGCATGCATCTTCAACGAAGGATTCGCATCGTTATTAAAAATAATGGAGACCATGGGGATAACAATCGGGCCACAAGCGGAGCAACTCGCGCGAAACCGAGACGGGCGGCGAGTCTCGAGCGCCAACCGTAGGAGCATCGACAACTCCAAAGAGGCTCGTACAGCTCGCAAAAATGAAAGGAGTGAGCAAGTCGAGGAGTACGAACGTTCCGAAGGGATCCTGCATGGTGCCGGAATCGCGGATTAACTGTAAGTATTCAAAATTTGCTAAAAAAAAAAAAATAACTATTCAACCGAATGACTTGAAATTTGGATATGTTGTTCACAACATGTATGGCTATCGTCGGAACTAGAATCATAATTTTATTTGAATAATTTCCTATTGTTTACACTTAAAAACTAGTGAAAAAGACCCAATTATACGAACTTTTTTTTTTCAAAAGCGCGCCATTTTGTCAATTTTTAATTTTTTCGATTCGTTCTAGTTCGGACCATAACTGCACTCTTTCTGATTAAGAACCTTTTTGAATTTTGTGTTTCAGATGAGTAGAAGTCTCAAAATCATCTACGCCGTCCGGGTCCGATTTTTCGAGAGGGTCATCTTCAGCGGCATTTTTTTTATAATAAATATTGTTTTTAAAATGAAAAAAAATTTTTTTGTATGCTCAATAAATACAGTAATAAGCCCGAAAAGTTAAAACATCGTTTTTAAAATTTTTAATGGCGAAAAAAAAGTCGTGAAAATAGGTCGAATTTTCGTGCTCTAGACCACCGGGTCCCCTTAAATAGACCTTTGTGATTTTTCTTATAATTATTTTCTTGTTTATTCTGTATTTTTCACTAACCCCTTCCCCCTCCTAATAAAAAGGGAAGCCACTTATAAATTGGCGCCCAACGTGGGGCCCGAAAAATTTCGCCCGCAGTTCCCAAAATCGCGCCGAAATTTATTAGTTTTTTTCTTCTTAGTGCTCACCTCGGTACCCTCCCCCCCATTGACCCCTCATAATATTTTTTGTATTTTATTTTTCTTTTCTATTCTTGTTTCTTTTTTTTTCCTCCCCCGATTAATTTATTTTTTTTTTAGCTAAGTTTTTTTTCTTTTGGCGTGATATTGAGTCACCCTCTTACCCATGTTTTTTTTGTATTTAGTTTTTCTATTATCCTCTTCGTTTTTATAGCCCAGCCCGTAGTATTATCATTATTATTCGTTTTTCTTTATTTTTTTTTTAATCCGTTATCTGCCCTGCTGATTCGAGTTTTTTTTTGTTTTTGCCCAAACCTAACCTCCCTTTTGCGTGATAATACGCCACCCTCACAGCCCTGCTTTTGCCTCTCGATTCTTTTTTTTTTTGTGATCATTAGCTGCCCGACCTATTGTTATCATTTCCCCTCAGCTAACCCTTAAATACAATTTTTAGTTTGCTTTTTATTTTTTTTTTTAGTTTATGAGTTTTTTTTTCTTTTGAACAGCGCCTCTATTACCCCTTGCTGGCGGCAACCATTAACCTAAAGACCCTTCCGTATTTTTCTTAGCCCTATCGAATATTCTTAGCGGTATTTTGGTTTTTTTTAAATCTTACAACCCCCTCACCAAGTACCCACAGACCAAATACCGTTGAGTTTTCACCCTTCCTAGACCCTCCTTTGGCTAATTGCTAAAAGTGACCCAACCTCCCTTTTGCGTAATTATACGCCACCCTTACATCCGTGTTTTGTACCCTTGGGGTTTTTTTTCCCTTACGGTTTAGCCCTAATATCTTCTCTTCGTTTTTTTTTTTGAGTTTTAAGACGTGATCAGACTCTAACCCTTTGTGTTCATATATATATTCATTATTTTTTGCAATCCTTACCCCTGGCCCCGCAAATAAGATTCCGTGATTTAAACCCCTTTAACCCTTTAACAGCCGAGTTTTTTTGGAGCATTTGGCAAAGTTGGTACATGGTGAATCTGAATTCATGAGCACCCAATTTGAGAAAAAAAATTATTCGAGAATTTTTCTACCCTCAGAAACTGCCCCCAAATGAAAAAACCACCCCAATCGCTTGAAAACATCTTAATTTCATTTCCCATCGTTCATTTCTGCCAGAAATTGAGGAAATGTCATTCCAGAACACGTAGTGGGATTCTGAAGAACTTACGCATCAATCAACCCTTATGAACTACCCCTCAATTGAAAGAAATTCACCCCTCAATGGATAAAATGTTATCATCTCATTTTCTGTTATTTTATCCTGATCTGAATCGAAATATGAGTGTTCCAGAACACATAAGCATATTCTGAAGGACTTATGGATAATTTGAAGCCTTATGAACAACCCTACAGTTGGGAAAAATTCACCCGCAATTCATAAAACGTTATTACTCATTTCCTATTATATCATCCTAATCTAAATCGGAATATGAGTATCCCAGAACACGTCAATATATTCTGAGGAATTTGCGGACCATTTCAACACTTATGAGCTGCCTCTCAATTGAGATGTTTAGCGTCCGTGGCTCCTACACTCTGCGAATAATACTACTGGTGTTATAACTCCGAATGTACATGTGCAAGACATTATTTCGTTCGCTTATTGTCAGACAACTTCCCTAAAAATACATCCACTTGATATATTCTCCAACATTTTGTTGTAAATATAGCAAACTGAAATGAACTTGCGAAAAAGATTGCAACGAAAAATACCAGATGAATGCGTATCATTGCCATCTGATCCAGATGATTCCGAAGTAGAAGGTGATCTAGAATCAGACGGGAATGAATCAAACAGTATTCCATCGAGCGATGAATCTCTTTTCGAAGATGAAGAAGTTTCATTATCTGAACCCGGAGTTGATAATGAAGGTGGGACACAGACGGTAGATGAGCTTGTTTTTTTCGATGCAGTAGAAAAAAAACCAGGAATAGTGATGGATGTAGGGAACGACAAATCAGAAATGAATTATTTCTTATCAATTTTCAGAGAAGAACTGTTAGATAAAATCGTTGTAGAAACTAACATCTACGCTATGCAAAAATGTCAGGGACCTTTAACACGAAGATCCTCGATAGCAAACACCATATGGACTGATATTACCAAAGAGGAGCTGAAAGCTTGGATTGGAATTCATATTCTGATGGCAATTCATCAGCTTCCTCAAGTAGATCTTTATTGGAGTTCGGATCTGGCTCTTAGAGTACATTACATTGCAAATATTATGATACGTGACCGTTTCAAATAGATCACTGCAATGATACATCTGAATGATAATAGGAGTAACCACACTAAAGAGGATCCAAACTACGATAAATTGCATAAGGTAAGGCCCGTCATTGAGGATCTGAATAAAGCCATCAGGGAGGTTTATAAGCCTTCGAATCTTGCTGCAGTCGATGAATCAATGATTCCATTCAAAGGGCGTTCTTCTTTGAAGCAATACAATCCGATGAAGCCTAGGAAGAGAGGATACAAAATTTGGTGTCGTGCAGATTCCAAGACGGGTTTCGTTTCCAAATTCGAAGTGTACACAGGGAAGTCGAATTCGAACACATCTGCAAAGGATACATTAGGAGAACGTGTGGTGTTGAATATGACACAAGATTTGCAACAAACTGGTGCCTTAGTTGCATTCGATTATTTTCTTACAACGGTGTCACTTATGTCTAATCTTCACAGCAAAGGAATCTTTTCTGTTGGTACTGTAAGGTCAAATCGAAAAGGACTTCCACCCATGTTGAAGGAAAAGAAGAAAATGCAAAGGGGTGATTATGAATTCCAAACTCAGGGTGTTGTTACAGCCATAAAATGGATGGATTCCAAACTTGGGACACTTTTGTCATCAGCGCATGATCCAACAGTGTTATCGGAAGTTTCAAGGAAGAATAAGAAGGGAGAAAGGCTCAAAGTCTCGTGTCCTCTTGCTATCGCATCTTATAATGAAATAATGGGAGCAGTTGACAAATTTGATCAGCTGAAGGAAAGGTACGTGATCGGTAGGCGTTCTCGGAAATGGTGGCATAGAATCTTCTACTTTTTGATTGATCTAGCCATTATCAATTCGTACATTATGTACAAGGTCGATCATGGGCAAGATACTTGCCAGAAACAACTTGATTTCCGCATTCATTTAGCTAAGCAGCTAATTGGAAACCGTTCTTTTCGAAAGAGAACTGGAAGACCAGTGAACTTCTTGTCGAAGAAGCAAAATTTCGTTCCGGATGATGTGAGAATCGTTAACGTTGGGAAGCATTTGTCTAAAACATTACAATCCCGAAGAAGGTGTCGACTATGTAGCACTGAAGGAGCAGAAGTGCGCACAAAGTTTCTTTGCGAAGTTTGCAACGTTCCTCTTTGCATTGATCCGTGTTTCCGAAGATTCCATGAAAAATGAGAATGCAACGTCAACATACACGTATCACCCCGATTCGTGAGAGGCAAGGGGACTCACGTTCAAAAAGCACCCCGATTCGTGAGAGGCAAGGGGACTCACGTTCAAAAAGCACCCCGATTCGTGAGAGGCCAGGGGACTCACGTTCAAAAAGCACCCCGATTCGTGAGAGGCAACGGGACTCACGTTCAAAAAGCACCCCGATTCGTGAGAGGCAAGGGGAGTCACGTTCAAAAAGCGTCCCGATTCGTGAGAGTCAATGGGGCTCACGTTCAAAAAGCACCCCGATTCGTGAGAGGCAAGGGGACTCACGTTCAAAAAGCACCCCGATTCGTGAGAGGCAAGGGGAGTCACGTTCAAAAAGCGTCCCGATTCGTGAGAGTCAAGGGGGCTCACGTTCAAAAAGCACCCCGATTCGTGAGAGGCAAGGGGACTCATGTTCAAAAAGCACCCCGATTCGTGAGAGGCAAGGGGACTCACGTTCAAAAAACACCCCGATTCGTGAGAGGCAAGGGGACTCACGTTCAGAAAGCACCCCGATTCGTGAGAGGCAAGGGGACTCACGTTCAAAAAGCCCCCCGACCTCACTAATGACAGTTGATTTTTAGGTGCATGACAACTTCTAGGGATAGTTTTCGATGTTTTGTTACTGTTGGGAGTAGTTTTCGAGTCAAATTTTCTTGCTACAAATTTTTCATGTGTTTTCAAAAATTTATATGAACTGAACATCAATAAGAGTGCATTTTCTGGCGTATCACCACTGCTGGGGGGCGGTGTTTGATGTTTTGATACTGCCAGGGGTAGTTTTTGAATCGGATGTTCTTGATACACATTTTCCATACGTTTTCGAATATATATATGAACTGAACATCATTTTTGGGCGTATCACCATTTCTAGGGGTGGTTATCGATATTTTAATACTGTTATGGGTGGTTTTTGGTCTGGACCTTTTTACTACAAATGTTTTATGTTATTTCAATGCACACACTTGAGATCGCGACTCTAAAAAAATTTTGCTTGAAAGTTATGCTCATTACTAATTTTTTTTCGCAGTTTCGCACTTTTTGACAGGGTGTGAAACTGAAGGGGTGCAACTCTTGCCTTTGCCGAATTTTTCATGATTAGATGCATCCTTCATCTTCAAAATGCGACCTTAGCGATGTCGATATGTTCATTTTTCTGGAAATTCCGATTTTTCAAAGTAGGTGGGACGTATGTGTCCCACCAGTCGTTAAAGGGTTAAACGAGAATGTCGGAAAAGATCTGGGATAGATTCTTTTCGCTTTCTCTAGACCTTTGAAAAAATTTGGAAAAGAATTAAGGGTAAATTCTATATGATTTTCCGAGTGAGAATCGCAAAAAGGATCTGGCATAGATTTTCTGACATCTCGTACAGAATCTGGAATAGATTCTCTGGAATCTCGTGAAAAATCTGGGATAGATTCTCTGGAATCTCGTGAAAAATCTAGGATAGATTCTCTGGAATCTCGTAAAGAACCTAGGATAGATTCTCTAGAATCTCGTACAGAATGTACGATAAATTCTCGGAAATCTCTTAAAGAATCTAGGATAGATTGTACCAATTTAAATAAACGATTTTCCAAAGACCCTCGGTAAGAAGCTAGGATAGATTCTCGAAAATCTCGGTAAGAAGCTGGGATAGATTCTCGAGAATCTCGTATAGAATCTGTAATAGTTTCTCTGGAATCTCAGGTATCTCTGAAAGAAGCATGCTGCGGGAACCATCGTTGACTCTCAAAGAGTTTCTCTGTGAGATTCTCGAAATTCTCGGCCAGATGCTCACCGAGATTCTTCCGAGAATCTCTCTGAGAATCTCAAATATACTACTTTTTTCTACGCGGGTAGTCGAACTCAGGACAGCTTTCCAGTCTTATATACGCTCAAGCTTCAAGTCACTTCCCACACAGAACATATCGACCATTGGACGTCTTTTGTACATCCACGGTAGATGAATCGATCATCCCGGGGACATCAATGGATATACAGTACATAACCACAGAACGTGTCAATCGGCACCAATTCTAGGTAATGTGGCCGGTCTTTTAACGTACCAGTAGGTACATAATAGACGTATATCAAATATCTTATGGATGTCACCGATTACGTGAAAACAGCTATCCATAAGACGTTGAATGAGCATATATTTTATAACATTTATACGTTCATATTATACATTCAGCGGATGTGAAATGTATGTCCAATAAACTTCTACGAGTATGTTCAAGGGACAACCATATTACATAGAATTGGTGCTGATTACTACTTACTGGAGATGTTCAGTGAATGCATATAAATGTCACCTGTATGTTTAGCTTTTCATTCAGATTAGACGTATAATGTAGAGGCAATGACCAGCCACACAACGATCTGACTTACATATACTATGTCATGTGTTGTAACGCGGCATTTCGCGTTACGCGGTGTCCGTTGCATCTCTCCCCCCTTCGACGTCGCCCGCGACATAGAAATGGTCCAGCCAGCAAGCCGGGATACGGCTGCAAGGCAAAATAGGGCAAAACTGCGGCGTCGCGTCAAATCGACCAGACCTACGCGAGATTATAGGAATTATTTATTGATTTCGTTTGGAACACATTTTACATATCACGGTCCCCGCTCCCACTGGCGATCAACGTTTCTTTCCTTCTACGAGTGAGGTACTGCATCAGTACCTCCAATCGGCATGGTCTTTGGGATCCAGGAGCTCAGAGGAAGAGGAGACGCCAGCAGCGAGGGCAGCTCCATGCATCCAGAAATCGGCACCGTGGCGGCAGTACATCTGCCTCCTATTTTGGAAATTCATACGCGAGCGTTTGGAACTCCCGCGTCGAATGGTAGTCTGTCTTCGCGACAGACCACTAATAAATGTGTCGCTGCGAAGGGATGCGTACCCTCCGCGCACTCCTCTCGTCCTCGAGCGATTTT
Source organism: Ephialtes manifestator (assembly GCA_963970395.1). Classification (NCBI taxonomy): domain Eukaryota; kingdom Metazoa; phylum Arthropoda; class Insecta; order Hymenoptera; family Ichneumonidae; genus Ephialtes; species Ephialtes manifestator. Next base: position 15,753,090 of record OZ019969.1, on the reverse strand, counting down.
GGCGAGTCCGGCACGCGCCGCGACTCGTCACTTGTTGGCTGGACACGCGTGCGAACAGTAGCGCACGAACCATTGTAATATATTGGAAACCGTATTGGAAATATTATATCGGAACATAGGAATTAATTGGAAAAGAAGGAAGGACGTTGTTTCGGTCCTTAACACGGAGCATCGCGTAATAGAGGTGGGTCAGTGCATTTTGATATTGTACTGTCAGGTGCCGTGATATACTAAATAGTTTTTTTGGTAATTATTGGAAGAAATTCAGGCCTTCTGCCACCACGAGGCGGGATCAGTTTTGTCTGGCCGATAGAGTATCTCGCGGGGTCTGCTCGGTTTGGCTACGGCCAACCGACCGAAAGAATCTAACTTTCGCAGAAAATTGTATTTATGGTATTTGATTTTGAATAGTTTTTTTGGGAATATTTAATTGATTGGAAAATACGAGACGTGTCTCAGCCGTCCCGTAGCCCAAGAGTGAGAGAGAAGACTCACTAGTTTGCGGCGTGACGCGTAGCGTTCACGCCCATTATTTGTGAAATTGTAATTCTTTTTGGAAATTTATTTTGGATTTATTAATAATAATTTATATTGTATAGAATCAGTTGTGCCAACGAGCACGGATTCCCCTTCCGGGAACCATTTTTTTTGTAAACCCGCATTTGGGAATATTGGAGGCTCCAAGCCTCCTATTGTACTCGCCAGTTATTTTATTTTGTTTAATTAAAGCGAGCACATTATACATTATATCGGTTTTTGGGTTTTGCAGTTATTTTTGAAGATTCCCCCCTCTTAAACCCCCACGACCTAGTCTCTCGGATTGAGCAGCTTGTGCGAAGAGTATTCGCGTCGCATAATTGATAGTTTTCTTCCTCTTGGCCCTTCAGGCAGTAAAAGAAGGGCCTGGCGCCCTAGTGCAGTTTTGGTGTATTTAAGGGTGTCGAATTTGTTGAGCGTTTCTCCGAGATAATTTTCCCGAATTATCTCGGAATAAAGAATCGTGTCACAGTGTACATATTTTGGCCGCATAGGGTGATGTCCATTCGAAATGCAACTGATATTCTTTGGATATGGAGGACAACGGCCGTTATGCACATGTCCAGCTGATGCACTAAACGGGCTGCTATTTAATGTGGTTTTTCGGATGTCTGGTGTATGTCCACTTAACGATCTTGCGAGACATTCATTCAGAGTCCTGCCGCGGCCATCCAAAAGACATTCCCTTTACGTCCATTAGGTACGTTTCCGCGAAGACGAAGTTTGAACATACATTAGATGTCCAGTTAACGTATTGACGGTGCAGCCATACAATGATGTCTTCTGGACGTTTAGTGTATGTCCACCTTATGGCCCTTAATGACGTTCATTTTTCATCATGCACAAATGATGGAATTGACGTTTTCATATAATCAAGGTATTCTACTTAATGTCCCATGCACGGAAACAAAGACTTGGTTGGTCTAACCAAGTCACTTGGTTGGTCTAACCAAATCACTTGGTTTACTTGGTTATCTCCGATGGCAGAATCTATCCTGGTGTCCATTATGGATTCTCGCCTGGACTGTACCGCAGTCCATCCCGGACTCCATTCTGGACGGTCTGCGAATCTCGGCTGCCCGATGGTAGAATCCATTCTAATGTCCATTATGGATTCTCGCCTGGATTGTCTCGTAGTCCATCCCGGACTCCATCCTGGACGGTCCGCGAATCTCGGCTGTTCGATGGCAGAATCCATCCTGGTTTCCATTATGGATTCTCGTCTGGACTGTCTCGCAGTCCATCCCGGACTCCATCCTGGATGATCCGGGTGTCCACCAGGAGGTTGACACCAGGACCAGACCGTGTCCGTCTTGAGCACCTTGCTGTCCAGACGATCCATATAGGACGACTCTTACTACGTCAACGGAGGGTAGGCCTCTCGTGTGTAGTCGAACTCAAAACAGCTTTCCAGTCTTATATACACTCAGGCTACAAGTCACTTGCGAGAAACGCTTTGACCGCTCACCATCTAGCGGAGCATTGTTCATCAGTGTTCCGCATAATGCCACTAGATGGCAAACTGACGCACCGTTTTATGGCGATCTCCGATCACGCCCGTTGAGAACCCGCCTTTATCTCACTCAACTTCCGCGGCACGAAACACCGGCGTCGCGCCAAAAATTCTCATTGGTTCAGCGCAGAGCCAATCCCCTCGCCTCGTGGCGACGCTCTCCTCGATGTATTCCCGAATACTTTCAGTTCTCCTGCGGCCATGCAACGTTACAGACGTACCTCGCAGTTTATAATCTTTTGTAATCAAAAATAAATAGTTTCGAGTGATATTTCTTATGAGAGGAGTTTTTTTATATGTCAGGGCAAATTACCCCCAACTAATCCCTACATAATTGGTGACCCCGACGTGATCGGAAGACCGGGCGTCCACAATGACGCCGTAGAAGCTAAAACGCAATCTCAACGTTCTCGTCTCTTTGTTTGCGAATCGTATTTCCCCGGACTATAAACGGCATCCGAGCCAAGCTCTGCCCAAAAAAGACTCTGTTCGTGTTCGAGTGTTCGGTCGCGCGCGTATCACGCTCACACGAGATCGTAATAAGTGGCCATTGTAGTGTCGTTAACTGTGTCGTTTCAACCGCCGCAATTCGTACGGCAAGCCCCGGCATTAGTCAGCTTATGAGTAGTGACGAAAGTGACGGAAGTGTCGAATATCATTTAGCACAAGAAGGCAACAACGACATGGCCGAAAATGGGGACCAGAACGTCGCAGGAGAAGTCGCTGCGTCACGAATCGCAAAGCTTCCCGCCTTCTGGAAGGAGGACCCCGAGCTTTGGTTTGTTCAAGTGGAAGCCTCTTTTACAATCGCGGGAATCACCACAGACGAACCAAGTATTTGTACCTCGTGACAAACCTAGACTCTAGCGTTCTTCCTTTCGTGGCTGATTTGATGCGAAATCCCCCGCCGGCAGACAAATACGAGACAATGAAAAAAAGGATCCTCTCCTCATTCGCCGAGTAGAGAGACAGCAAGCTTCGCCGTTTGTTACAAGGTGAGCGATTGGGTGATCAAAAGCCGTCCCACTTTTTGCAACACTTACGCAGCCTGTCGTCCGGTCAATGCACCGACGAATTTATCAAGGGACTCTTACTGGCTCAGCTTCCTACCCAGGTACGCCTCAATATAGCTGGCAACGCCGAAAAAGATTTATCGAAACTCGCAGCCATCGCAGACGTTTTGATGGAATATCAGCAACAACCTGGACAAATCCTCTCTCTGGGACAAAACGCAGCAGCAAATGCGCCAACCCCTTCGACCACGCCTTCTTATTCTGATTTGATCAGTCGAGTCGAAGCCTTATCGTTGAAGCTCGATAAGGTAAGCAAAAACAGACGAAAAAATCGTGGCAGATCCAAGTCGCCTTATCCTCGCAACAACAATAATAATAATAACAGCGATGGTGGCGATACTCAACATGTGATTTGTTACTACCATCTACGTTTCGGTGAGAAGGCAAAGAAATGCGAGAACAACTGCAAATGGCAGGAACTTTCCGCCCGACGCCAAAACGAATCTTCGGAAAACTAGTGTCGTCGTCAGAGATCTTGGCGGTCACTGGCGACGCCTCAGCTTCGGAAATCCGCCTCCTCATTTCGGACATGCGCACCGGCTTAACATTTTTAGTGGATTCGGGGGCAGTCGTCTCTGTACTCCCTCGGTCTGCTCTAACAAAATGGACGAACCAGCCATGCGATTTCCAGCTGTTCGCTGCAAATAATTCCGTCATCCCTACTTACGGTACTAAGTTCCTCGATCTGGACCTGAATTTGCGTCGACCATTCCCGTGGCTTTTCATTGTTGCGGATGTTTCCCGACCAATCTTAGGCGCCGATTTCATCCGCCATTACGGTTTGTGGATTGACCTGAAAAATGAGAGGTTAATTGACAGCATAACGCACCTCTTCTCGGTTGGAAAGACACTTAACGAAGCACCTCCTTCGATTCAGACAATCCAAGGGAATGACCAATATCAACAGCTCCTCAGAGAGTATATCGACATTACGATTCCTTCGAGGCCCACTGGACATGTGCAGAAGGACGTCGTACACCACATTTTGACGAAGGGACCTCCTGTCGCGGAACGAGCCCGCCGTCTCGCAGGAGAAAAACTCAAAGCAGCAAAAGCCGAGTTTGAATTCATGGTTGCCGAGGGAATCTGCCGCCCATCAAATAGCTCTTGGGCCAGCCCACTACATCTCGTGCAAAAACCAAACGGCGATTGGCGTCCGTGCGGTGATTACCGAAGACTCAATAGTATAACCGTTCCGGACAAATATCCAATCCCGCACTTGCAAGACTTTGCACACCGCCTCCGGGGGTGCACTGTTTTCTCAACGATCGATTTGGTTCGAGCCTATCACCAAATCCCCTTCGCACCAGAGGACCCACCGAAGACAGCCGTTATTACGCCTTTCGGCCTTTATGAGTTTTCTGTCATGACCTTCGGGTTGTGTAATGCGGCACAGACATTCCAACGTTTCATAGACTCTGCATTACGAGGACTAAAGTGTTGCTATGCATATATTGACGACATCTTGGTCGCGTCAAAAGACGCAGAAGAACACAAACAGCATCTCCAACAGGTTTTCGAGAGACTACAGCAGCATGGAATAACAGTGAACTGCGGCAAGTGCGTGTTCGGTCAACCTGCTGTCAGGTACTTGGGATACCTACTTGATGCCAATGGCACGAGACCACTCCCCCAACGTGTGGAGGCCATTCTCGCGTATGCCAAACCGACGAATATCACCGAACTCAGACGTTTCTTGGGCGTGATAAACTTTTATCGAAGACACGTGAGGAACGCCGCCGAATTTCAAGCTCCATTGAACGCTTTACTTATCGGCGCTAAGAAGAGAGATAAGAGGCAGATCGAGTGGACTCCAGACCTGGAACGGGCTTTCGAAAGAAGCAAACAGGCTCTCGCAGACGCGGCCTTATTGGCCCATCCTCTAGAAGGAGTGACGCTTTGTCTACAAACAGACGCCTCCGATACGGCGATGGGAGCCGTCCTGCAGCAGTTAAGCAACAGCGAATGGGAGCCTCTGGGGTTCTTTTCAAGAAAATTTAACGCAGCTCAAAAGAAGTACAGTACGTACGATCGAGAGCTCCTCGCCATTTATGAGAGCATCAAATATTTCCAATTTATGCTCGATGGACGACGAGTAATCGTAAAGACTGACCATAAGCCTTTAACCTTCGCTTTCCAACAAAACTCGGATAAGGCTTCACCACGACAAAGTCGTCACCTTGACTTCATTGGTCAATTCACGACCACTATCATTCACGTATCCGGAACCGACAATGCCGTGGCAGACGCCTTCTCACGACTAGAAAGCGTAGATATGCCTGTCATTGTCGGTACCACAGACATCGCAACAGCTCAGCAGAACGATGACGAGTTAAAACAAATCCTGGAATCGGAAACAGTGCTTCAACTTTAAAAACTTCGAGTCGACGATACAGAACAAGTCATTTACTGCGACGTTTCAACATCCGAAGTACGTCCGTACCTTCCAAAGGATCTCCGAAAACGAATCTTCGACAATGTGCACGGGTTATCTCACCCCAGTGGTCGCTCCACCAAGAAACTGATTCAGCAGCGTTTCATTTGGCCTGGTATGAGCAAGGACATTCAACATTGGGCGCGCACTTGTCTACCTTGTCAACGCAGTAAAATCCATAGGCGTACGAAGAACATTCCACAACATATCCCGATACCAGATACTCGTTTCTCACACGTACATCTCGATATTGTAGGACCACTCCCACAGTGCCAAGGATATCGATATTGCCTCACGATACTGGACCGTTTCTCTCGCTGGCCAGAGGCCATTCCGATGAAGGACATAACGGCCGACACAATTGTTTCCGCCTTTTTCAATGTCTGGGTGGCACGTTTTGGAGCCCCAACAACAATTACGACTGATCGCGGATCGCAATTCGAATCCCGCTTATTCCAAGCATTAGCAAGCCTCATTGGCAGTGAACGCACGCGAACCACGGCGTATCACCCTGCCTCTAACGGCATCCTTGAACGATGGCACAGATCGTTAAAGGTAGCAATTATGTGCCACCAAGAGAAAGACTGGGTTTCAATCCTACCAACCGTGTTATTGGGCCTACGCACCAGTTTTAAGGAGGACATCAAGGCTTCTGCAGCAGAAATGGTTTACGGCACGACTCTTAGACTCCCTGGCGAATTCTTTGTACAAGCGGACACGCCACCGGACCCACAAATCTTCGTGGAAAAATTCCGAGAAATTATGAGAGTCGTCCGTGCAAGACCTACAGCTCATCACAGTAAACATTCAAGTTTTGCACACGAAGATCTCTATACGTGTTCACACGTATTCGTCGAAGCCGGCGGAACAAAACGGCCATTAGAACCTCCATACGACGGACCATTCAAAATTCTACGACGCCTTTCAGACTTCGTTTTTGAAGTGGAGATAAACGGCGAGCCTGTTACCATTTCGACTGAAAGGGTAAAACCAGCCTTTTTCGAAATCACAACACCAGAAGAACCAGTGCTACCAACTGAACCGAACGCAGCTGTTCCAGGTACAGCTGGCCCAAGCACAGCCGATCATCCTGTAACCTTGAAGACTACGTCTCTCCGTACCTACGCGGGACCAAAGAAAAAAGTACATTTCGTGACTTAGGAAGTCACTAGGAGGGGAGTACTATGGCGATCTCCGCTCACGCCCGTTGAGAACCCGCTTTTATCTCACTCAACTTCCGCGGCACGAAACACCGGCGTCGCGCCAAAAATTCTCATTGGTTCAGCGCAGAGCCAATCCCCTCGCCTCGTGGCGACGCTCTCCTCGATGTATTCCCGAATACTTTCAGTTCTCCTGCGGCCATGCAACGTTACAGACGTACCTCGCAGTTTATAATCTTTTGTAATCAAAAATAAATAGTTTCGAGTGATATTTCTTATGAGAGGAGTTTTTTATATGTCAGGGCAAATTACCCCCAACTAATCCCTACAGTTTCTCGCAACCCACACAGATCGTACTGTCCATTGGACGTCCATGAATGGTCCATTGGTCCGTAAACGTCCACATCCACGGTAGACGATACATGTATTTCTATTTAACGTCTATAACGGTCTTGTAGGTGGACATATCACAGTGGATAAAAATGGGACATCGATTGGACATACATAATACGTACCACCTTGATCGGTCGGAATGGATATAAAATGGATGTCCACACAGAAAAAAAGGCTTAGTTGGAACAACCAAGTGCTATAGTTATATATGCCTGCGCAGAAAAAAGTAGTCCAGGATGGAGTCCCGGATGGAGTCCAGGATGGAGTCCCGGATGGAATCTTGGCAGTCCAGGATGGAGTCCCGGATGGAATCTTGACAGTCCAGGATGGAGTACCGGATGGAGTCTCAGATGGTGTCCGCCGAATCCGGCACTTAATCGGATCCCGGAGTCGGCGGTCTCCATCCTGGACGACCCACGAATCTCCGCTGTCCAATGGCAGAATCCATCCTGGTGTCCATTATGGATTCTCACCTGGACTGCCTTACAGTCCATTCCGGACTCCATACTGGACGACCCGTGAATCTCGGCTGTCCGATGGCAGAATCCATCCTGGTGTCCAAAATGGATTCTCACCTGAACTGTGTTACAGTCCATCCCGGGCTCCATCCTGGACGACCCGTGAATCTCGGCTGTCCGATGGCAGAATCCATCCTGGTGTCCATAATGGATTCTCGCCTGGACTGTCTCGCAGTCCATCCTGGACGGTCTGCGAATCTCGGCAGCCCGGTAGTAGAATCCGTCCTAATGTCCATTATGGATTCTCGCCTGGACTGTCCCGCAGTCCCTCCCGGACTCCATCCTCGACGGTCCGTGAATCTCAGCTGACCGGTGGCAGAATCCATTCTGTTGTGCATTATGGATTCTCGCCTGGACTGTCTCGCAGTTCATCCCGGACTCCATCCCGGACTCCATCCTGGATTCCATCCTGGACTCCATCCTGGACGATCCGGGTGTCCACTTTGGGCACCTTGGTGTCCAGACGATCCATGTTGGACCACTCTTATTACGTCAACGGAGGGCAAGCCTCTCGTGTGTAGTCGAACTCAAAACAGCTTTCCAGTCTTATATACGCTCAGGCTTCAAGTCACTTGCGAGAAACGCTTCGACCGCTCGCCATCTAGCGGAGCATTGTGTATCCGTGTTTCGCATGATGCCACTAGATGGCAAACGGACGCACCGTTTCTCGCAAGTAACTTGAAGCCTGAGCGTATTGTAGGGTGAAGTTAGGAATATCTATATAAATAATTTTTGCTACACAGATAAGAGAATGTCGAACGTTTATTGATAAAAATATATAACATGGGCTCGTAGTGCCTTCGATGCGTGTTGTCGCCTCAGCGTCTCAGCGACGAGTGAGTTACTCGCCACTCTCTCCCCTTCTTTCTGCCGCGACCGTTGCGCCATTCCGGGAAGCTCGACAACGGTTGGTCTTCGAGGAATTGCTATTCCGAGAAGCTCGGCAACAACAACAATTCTTAGAATTTAGCGCAGGTCTCGCGTTTTATTTCCTTTTATTTTTTTTATGCCTACAGTATATAAGACTAGAAAGCTGTCCCGAGTTTGACTACACACGAGGGGTCTACCCTCCGTTAACGTAGGAACAGTGGTCCAAAATGGACAGCCGAGATTCGCGGATCGTCCAGAATGGAGTCCGAGATGGACTGTAAGACAGTCCAGGTGAGAATCCATAATGGACACCAGAATGGATTCTGCCATTCTACAGCCGAGATTCGGGGGTCGTCCAGGATGGAGTCCGCCGACTCCGGGATCCGATTAAAAACCGGAGTCGGCGGACACCATCTGAGACTCCATCCGGTACTCCATCCTGGACTCTCAAAATTCCATCCGGGACTCCATCCTGGACTCCCAAGATTCCATCCGGGACTCCATCCTGGACTCCACCCGGGACTCCATCCTGGACTCCATCCGGAACTCCATCCTGGACTCCATCCGGAACTCCATCCTGGACTACTTTTTTCTGCGCGGCAGTCAAAACGTATTTTTTTACATGAAAACCACTCTCGCTCTCATCGAAGGAAAAATAAAAAATAATACCCTCCCTTCAGAATAAACCCGAAGGATTTTATTGTAAATAGCCCAACCGATTAGGCTGTCATTTACAAGTTCATTGCCCGGCTTGCTCTGAAAGCCCTTTCGAGTGCTTGTTTATTCCATGCTGCAGCCAAAAAAATATTTTTTTATTATAAGGATCACTCTCCCCTTCAGCGAAGAAAAGATTAAAAATAATGACTTCTTTTCAGGATAAACCTGAAGGATTTTTTATAAGTGGACCAATCAATTGGGTCAACAGGCTGCTTAGAAACCAAATTCATGAGTTTTTACACTGTGTCCATGATCCAGAGTAGCCTGCTCCAAGGATTGGTATTCGCTAGGTCATATACTCTTCGCAGTTACAATACGCACCACTTAAGCGGAGCACTTATTTTCAATGTTCCTTGCGGGGGACGAGTCAGTAAAAAAAGGTTTATTTGCTCATATGGACACTGTTTTCCCTCAGCGAAGAAAAAATTGTAAATAATGTCCTCCCTTCATGATGACACCGAAGGATTTTGTTGAAAATTGACCAGCCAATTTGGGCAACCAGTTACTTTGAAACTAGATTAATGAGTTTTACATAGTGCGCATGATGCAGAGAACACTGCTTCGAGGATTGGCCTTCGCTAGATCTCATTCTATTTGCAGTTGCACTGCACACCAATTAAAAGCAGCAGTTTTTTTAAAAGATCCTTATAACAGAGTCTATAGACAAGAACATAAAATGTCAGGATAATACTGACATAGCTCTTTAAAAAAATTTAAACATTTTTTTAAAAATTGCTCTGCTTAATTGGTGTGCAGTGTAACTGTGAGGAGAATGAGACTTAGCGAAGACCAATCCCTGAAGCAGTGTCCTCTAGATCACACCCAGAGTGTAAAACATCATGAACTTGGTTTTGAAGCAACCAGTTGACCCAATCAGCTGGTGCGTTTACAAAAAATCATTTGGCTCCAACCTGAAAGGGAGAATTATTTTTAATATTTTCTTCTATCAAGAGGAGAATTGTCCTCATAATAAAAAAAGACTTTCTTAACTACAGTGTTTAATTTAAAAACTGCTCGCAGTGGCTTCCTGAGCGAGCCGATCAATTAATTATAGTTTTTGATGCAGGGAATATACAGTGAATCAAAAACCAAAATCCATTGTCGGCTTGATCTGAAAGCCACTTCTAGTGCTTTTTCTGATGACGCTGCTTGTGATTTTAGAAAACAAATGGAAAAACGACCACAGTGACTTTCAGATCATGCTGGGAAATGCAATATAAATGTTGATGCAGAGAATATGCAGTTAGTCGAGAACAAAGATCCATTAACCAGCTTGATCCGAATGCTACTACAATTGCTTTTCCATATGACTCCACTTATGTTTACACCGATCAATGGATTTTGGTTTTTGACTCACTACATATTCTTTGCGTCGAAAACTGTAATCCACTGCTTACGGTTGGACCAGTAACTGGATTTGGTTTCTCGATTTAAGGAATGTGCATTGAGTCTAAAACCAAAATACTAGAATGACACCTAGCAAAGACCAATCCTTGAAGCAGTGTTCTTTGGATTACGCGCAGAGTATAACACTCATAAATTTGGTTTCAAAGCAACCGGTTGGTCCATTTACAAAAACATTCGTTGGGTTTATTCTGACGGGGGGAATTATTTATTATTTTTCCTTGAGTCAGGGAGAGAGTGGTCTTCATAATAAAAAAAATTCTTTCTTGACTGACCGTCCTCTTATGTATAATTGAAACTAAAACGAAGCGGTTTTAAAGTAAATAGTGTCTTTGCATTGCACTTACTTATTGGTGATTTATTGCGCCTCCGCAGTAGATCTTCAATCAAGCTCCCGCGCAGAAAAAAACAGTCCCGGATGGAGTCCCGGATGGAGTCCCGGCGGGAGTGCGGGCGGGAGTCCGGGCGGAAGTCCCGGCACTCCTGGCCTGACTCCCAGCCGGACTCCCGGATGGACTTCGGCAATTGGTCCGATGCCGAAGTCCGTCCGGGAGTCCGGCCGGGACTGCCGGGACTCCCGCCCGGACTTCCGCCGGGACTCCATCCGGGATCCCGAAAGCCCGCTCGGACTCCCGCCCGGACTCCTTCCGGGATCCCAAAAGCACTCCCGGACTCCTTCCGGGACTCCATCTCTAGAATCTCGGCGGGACTCGATCGATGCGGCCCGGACTCCCGCCCGGATTCCCGCTGGGACTCCATCCGGGATCCCAAAAGCCCTCCCGGACTCCCGCCCGGACTCCTTCCGGGACTCCATCTCTAGAATCTCAGCGGGACTCGATCGATCCGGCCCGGATTCCCGCCCGGATTCGCGCCGAGACTCCATGCGGGATCCCAAAAGCCCTCCCGGACTCCTTCAGGGACTCCATCTCTAGAATCTCGGCGGGACTCGATCGACCGGCCCGGACTCCTGCCGGGACTCCATCCGGGATCCCAAAAGTCCGCCCGAACTCCACCCGGGACTCCATCTCTAGAATCTCGGCGGGACTCGATCGATCCGGCCTGGACTCCCGCCGGGACTCCATCCGGGATCTCAAAAGTCCGCCCGGACTCCATCCGGAACTCCATCTCTAGAATCTCGGCGGGACTCGATCGAAGTGAACGGTTGAGCTCGAGTTAGAAACTCGAATAATTATAAGAACCCTTGTAATTTCAAGCAATAATTTGTGATAACAAATATTTTAATTCAATAAATATCTTTTTAATTGGCAATCACGTGGATTCTAATTCCTTAATCGGTAAAGATACCTTTATATTAAAATTCCCTTTCCACGACGACTTGATCACTCGTCGCCTTTCGAGCAAAATAAAAATAAAACAAGGATGCAAAGTAGAACCTTGCACATTGCTTCCTCATTATTTTTCGCATTTTACAAAGCTACCTCTATGAGGAAGTATGTTATTCAATTTTTGGCTTCCTCATAGAGGAAGCTTTGTAAAATGCAAAAAATAATGAGGAAGCAATGTGCAAGGTTCTACTTTGCATCCTTGTTTTAATTAGATAAATATACATGTTGTGGATTCGCTTTTTCTATTTCGTTATTGCGTTATTTCGTGATTATTAGAGCGTTTCCGAAGTGAATGTGATAATGTATATTTTTAAAAATAATTCAACATTCCATAAAATCAAAAATTTCATACCGTTCGTCACTAAATTATACATATATAATGGCTGAATATTGTTTTATTTATATACAAAATTTGAGCTCGCTATCTTCAGTTTTGCAAAAGTTACAATAGAGCGATAATGTCAATTTTTTGAAAAATTCAAAACATCATAAAATTTTTACGGCTCAACCGATCTTAACCAAATTCAATAGCGATCACCGGCATATGAAAGCTCAAAATCATACCAGTTTTTAGATCAATATCTCGAAAATTGAAAGAGTTATCGCGTAAACAGACATTTTTCAAAAAATTAAAAAACGCGTAATAATTTAACGATGAAGTGGATTTTAACAAAAATTTGCATGAACGATGAGGCTTGATACCTCTATCTATGGTCCAAATTTCAGCTTGATATCTCAAGGCATTCCCGAGTTATAAAGGTTTACATTTTTCGATTGTGTAACATACACACACACATACACACACACACACACATACACACACATACACACACACACACACGCACACACATACAGACATTTTTTCTAAATCACTTTTCTCGATGTTTTGGACCATTCTGAGTGTACTGACATGAAAATCTCGAAAAAAAAATTTTCACGAAAACAAAGCTTCCTCTATGAGGAAGCAAAAATAAAAAAATAACATATTTATAATATGGAATGACATTCAAACCTGTGAAAACTGAAAATAATTCACTATAACTATACCGTCGGTAGATTAAAGTTTTTTTAATTTTTTGCTACTTTGTAATTGACTTTCAAGCTCCCAATGACATGCATTGAAATAATGTGCCTCTTGGTGAAATTAAATATCAAAACTAATACAGAAATACTAATAATAGTGTTTTTAAATTTATATGCATAGCGAGTTTTATTTTTTTAATAACCTTAATAAAATCAGTGTTTTTTCAGTCATTAACTGGGATTTGCGTAATCCAGTTTTTTAATGCAACCTCATAATGACACTTAACATCATCTAGCCATATTGTCTGTTTATGTACTAAATTCAGTGACTTTCTATGTTTGTTGGTTGATTATTTACTCTTAAGCTTCTAATGTTATCTGGTAAAATTTAGTGGTTTCTATTTCTTTAAGCATAATTAAGTCATACGCAATCTCCCAAAGTCATTTGGTATGATGCTGAGTCGCTTGGTTTGACAAGTTATCACAACTGATACAGGAATAATAAAGTGTTTCTCAATTTCTATGTGTAACAAGTTTTATTAATTTATATATGTAACAAGTTTCATTGTTTAATATATTCATAAAAATCAGTGGTTATTCAGTAATTAACTGAAATTTGTGTACTTTAGTTTGTTCGAACCTGCAACCAACACCATACAGCAAAAAAGATGATTTATATTTGGTGATTTCTGTGAGTTTTATTCGTTGCTTCATGATTGACTCTGAGCTCACAATGTCATTCGATGAAATACTGGATTTTTTTATAAGAGAAGTTATGAGAACTGATAAAAAATTAATTAATAAAGTGTAGTAAATTTATATGTGTAAGAAGCTTCATTTTTAAATAAATTTGGTAAAGTTAGTGTCTATTCGGGATATAAGATAAATTATTGGAACAAACAGAGGTGGTGTGAAAAATGTATATTACAAGCCTTTGTAATATACATCTTTTTGCTAAATTTAAGTAGAGTAACAAAGTCACCTAGAAACACTTCATGTCAGTCTTAATTATATACAGGTCCTGAAATAATAACGATAGCACACATCACATGAAATTAATCAAAATGATCTGTATTGTTGATTTTGTAGTTCTCCATGAAAAAAAAACCTACAATTTTCATCTTGATATTTATACCATTTTTTAATGTGGCAGTGTTTTTAGAATTCTGACTGTGATTTTGAGGATGTTATGAGGATTTTGAGGAGACTTATAGTCTCAATTCTATAAATGTACTAATATGGAAAGATCGTTGTAGTTTATAGTAAAAAACTTGAACTGAATCAATGCTTTATTATTATTAATAATTTGAAAATCACTGTTAGCGGGACTGCTGTCTGAGTTGGTCGATCAACCGCTCGGCAGCAGCACCGCCTGGGCATACCACCGATAACCGCATTTCAGAGTTCGCGCATGCGCTCGAACGTTCTCGAGTCTCTGACTCGCTTTCCGGTTTCTTCTCGGTTCTCGTCAACGGTCTCAACTGGTCGCACGTACGGTCTCAACTGTTCTCACGCACGGGCTCAACTGGTCGCACGCAATGGTCGCACGCACGGACTCAACTGGTCGTACGCACATCGGCAATAGTTTTACTTCGCGGTCACCTCATCGTTTTCGGAAGTGTACAACGGTCAGCTCCGGGTAGCTCAACCAGTCAGCGCAAAGACATTACGTACGGGTTAAGTGAACGCGGGTTTATGTACACACCATCGATACACTCACGGGCGGTTTACTAAGCAACACGTGGTGGCACGTGTGCTTCGGCATAATTGGCATTATTGGCTAATTTTTGTCACTCGGACTATACAAGTGTTTTACGGACTGCTCCGGATATTTATGTGAATTTAACGGCTTACTCAATTAATTGTTGTTTTATGAAGTTTTGGTTAAAAATTAAAGTGTTTATTTCGAGTTATGTAATTCCTGCCTACGCCATTTATTAATCATATTTACAACACCTGATCCACTATCAACCATCCACGGCATTATTTTACATTTTGGTCCTTCGAGCCGGATAGTTGGATCACGGCAGGCGGAATTTGCATAAAACTTCATAAAACTCGGTGGGTTTGTGCTCAAATGGGAAGAATTTCACGGACATTCTCACAGTGTAAACAAAGGTGCAGCTCAAGAACTTTCTCAACGTTCAAACTGCTCAAGGACGTCTTCAACGCTCAGACTCGCAATATTTTCGTGCGCGAATGTTGTGAACTTTTTTCGGACATTGTTCTGCTCATTTCGAGGGAACGTTTTTTCAATTATTTTTTTGGTTTTTTCACTGTGTTGCGAGTGCATTTTTTGGACAACTCAGACGCTCAATATTTTCGTGCGCGAAGTTTGTGAACTTTTTTCGGACATTGTTCTGCTCATTTTGAGGGAAAGTTTTTTCAATTAATTTGGTTTTTTCCACTGTCTCGCGAGTGTTGTTCCCGGTCTACACAGACTCCCAATAATTTCGTGCGCGAATTTTGTGAACATTTGTCGGACTTTGTTCTGCTCATCACGAGGAACGGCTTTTCAATTATTTTGGTTTTTTTGGATTGGCATACGGACAGCTCAACATGTCAGACCCCAACGGAGACGATTCTGCAGCTCTCGTGGGACAAGATCAGCTCGCAGTTCCGGTGGACGTGATCAACAAGGTTGATGGGAAGAAAACAAGGGGAGGTTCACCAGCAAGGCTGGCACCGGAATTGAATCTGAAGGCTCAAACTCAGGTTGGCCGGATGCAACTCCTGAAGGAGTTTTCGGAACAACTACCCGCGGATCACACCGGTATATCCCTCGAGGAGCTGCGAGAGCTCGATAAGCAAACGGAAGAGGTTCATCGACTTTTTCAATTGGAGCACTCGTATCTGGAGTCGGTGTGGCCAGCAGCTCACTTGGATGACGAGTACTTTCGTGATTTAGTGCATCTCAAGTGCTGCCGGGCATACTCATCAGTTAAGATGGCTGCCGCACGACTCTGGAAAGATCTCATGCCCACACCCACGGAACGGACTGCTCATACAGATGATTTGCGCGAAGTTGCTCGCCTTCCGGGAATTAAGATTCCATCGTTCTCCGGTGATTATGCTGCTTGGCCAGCATTTGCAGACATGTTTACCAGTCTCATCCGGGAGCGAGCATCGATTACGGACGTTGAATGCCTACACTACTTGAGGGGTTGTTTGACAGGAACACCTGCACAACTGATTACAAGTTTGCCGCTCACGGGTGCATCATTTCAACCATCCTGGGAGGTTCTGGTGAGCCGCTATGAAAACAAGAGGCTCAACATCCAGTCTCATATTGACGCGATGTTCAAGATCGCGCCAATGCCAACCAAGAACGCCAAGGCGCTAAATCAGCTAATAACAACCGTGACTGAGGCATATACGGCTCTGGAATCTCTTGGGGTGGGAGAAAATCTTGGTGACTGCATACTGGTGCATCACATCACACGGAGTTTGGACCGCTCAACGAAGGAGGCCTGGGAAACTTCGCTAGGTACGCTGCAGACGTATCCTACGTACAAACAGCTTATAGAGTTTTTGACTGCTCGCGCTCGAGCTTTGGAAAGAGTGGAATACACCAGCGGTGGTCAACCCAGTGCACCACCAAAACGGACGGCTCATTCGGCGGTCAGCTCAAAACAAGGATCAGCTGAACAATCAGGGTCAGCTCACTCATCAACCAGCGCAAAAGGGGAGGATACGCGCTATGCCTGTGACTGTTGCCAAGGAGACCATTTCGTGGTAACATGCTCGCGGTTTAGAGCTCTTCATCCGAAGGCAAGACGTTAGTTCGCGATGGAAAAGCGTCTATGCTTTAACTGCCTTGGTCGTCACAGCGCACGGGACTGCCGGACCACCCAAGGATGCAAGGAGTGCAAAGAACGGCACCATACTATGCTCCATGGCTCCCGTGCTGTGCAGCAATGTGACGCACCTAAGGACAGCACAACGGTCGACACGCAATAGGTTGTTGGTGCAATCGTCCACACTGCGGTTCAGCTCAATTTGGTCAACTCAACATTGCTCGCCACGGCAGTTGCTCAGGTTATCTCATCGGTTGTAGCTCATACTGTTCGGATTCTGGTAGATCCAGGCTCTGAACTCACATTCAGTGGAACAGCTCATCGAGACTGCGCAACAGCTGATCCATTTGTGTGACGCGGGCGGATTCCCGCTAGCCAAGTGGCACTCAAATCAGCCGGATCTGCTCAAGGCAATCTCATCGGCGAGCATCTCAAACCAGAACGTACTCATGGACGATTGCGACACCACAGTTCTTGGAATACATTGGAATCCTCAGTAAGATCGGTTCAAGTTCCAATCAAAATTCTCAAAAATCTCTGGACGGCTCACAAAGCGACTCATTCTATCTGAGGTGGCTCAGATCTTTGATCCACTGGGATTTATCTCACCGGTCACTGTTCGAGCGAAGATGCTTTTGCAAGAGCTGTGGCTACACAAACTCGGCTGGGACGATCCTTTACCGTCTCAGATCTCAACAAGGTGGCTTACGCTCAGAGAAGATCTCACAAACCTAGCTAGGATTTCAGTGCCACGATGGATTAACACATGGAGCAACTCAACCATCGTCATTCATGGTTTCTCTGACGCGTCTCAACTGGCTATGTCGACGGCTATTTACATAACCGTAAACTCACCGTCCACCGGTGCCTGGGCACCGTTTTAGTGTGCTCCAAAACAAAGGTTGCACCTCTCAAAAGACTCACAATTCCACGGTTGGAACTCACAGCAGCGCTGCTACTCTCAACTCAACACAAGTACGTTCGAGCCACCCTCAGATTGAACGCGGATGAAACTCATTTGTGGACGGACTCACAGGTTGCACTCATGTGGATCAAGTCTCACCCGTCGCGATGGAAGGACTATGTCAGGAACAGAGTCACACAAAAGCAGGAGCTCACATCGCAGGCTAAGTGGTGGCATGTTCCTGGCACTAGTAACCCGGCGGATTGTGCCTCGAGAGGCATTTCGACAGCTCAGCTCACCGAGCACTCATTGTGGTGGACGGGACCACCCTGGATCACTCAACCGGAAGACTCATGGCCAGCTCAGCCTGCTATGGCGGACGGACTCAGTGCAACTGAAGTGCGTCCTGGGATTTCATTATTAGTGGCAGCTCCCAAGGTAGAGTACCATTGGGATCTTATCCACAAGGTATCGTCTCTCACAAGGTTGTTTCGACTTACGGCTATCTGCCGCAATGTTCTACTCAAGCTTCGTGGTCAGCTCACCTCTCCACCAATGGACCTCTCAACAGGGGATATGAACACCGCAAAGCAGTTTTGGATCCGGGCTACTCAAGCTGCGTACTTTTCGGCAGAGCTCAAGGTGTTCGGTTCAGGTTCGGTAGCACCAGCCGGTCATCCGTTTTCTCGATTGATTGCTTTCGTCGACGGGCAGGGCATCATTCGAGTTGGTGGACGTCTCACACACTCGACGCTGAGTGAGGAAGGAAAGCATCCTGCAATTCTGCCTCGATACTCACGGTTGTCAAGTATGATTATCGAACATGCTTACTTACGAACGCTTCACGGTGGCACTCAGCTCACGTTGGCTTATATTCGGAAAGCCTACTGGATTCTCGGAGGGAGAGCGCCGGTGAAATATCATATACTTCGGGGTGTGGTGTGTGCTCGGCAAAGAGGGGTCCGCGCTCAGCAAGCTGATGGGGCAACTACCTGTTTCTCGAGTAACACCCTCACGACCATTCCTGCATACAGGGGTGGATTACGCTGGACCGCTCACACTCAAAACTTGGAAGGGTCGGGGCGCAAAAACATACAGAGGTTGGATCTGTAGTGGGTGAGTCTCTTCTCACATTCGAAGAGCTCACCACACTACTTACGCAAATAGAGGCTACTCTCAATTCGGGACCCCTGGAACCGCCCACTGATGATCCTCAGGACGTGTCAGCTCTTACACCTGGATCATCTCATCGGCAGTGCTCTTACCACCTTACCAGAGTCTACGCTCCCAGGTCTGGAAACTTCGAAGCTGGTTCATTGGAAGCACATACAGCAACGGGTTCAAATGTTTTGGCGCCAATGGTCTGCTCACTATTTGCAACGGCAGCAGTCTATTTCAAAATGACATCATGCATCTAACGAGGTTAAGGTTGGTTCGCTCGTGTTAATCACGGACGAGCGTTACCCTCCTTGTAAATGGCCTCTTGCGAGGGTACTACAACTACACCCAGGGAAGGACGGACATGCCAGGGTGGCTACGCTCAAGACGGCAACAACCACGCTCACCCGACCACTCATCAAGCTCTCGTGTTTAAGGACCACTCCACCGGAAGACCAGGAGCATATTCATCAGCGACCTTCGCTGATGGCGGGCGGAAATGTTACCGGGACTGCTGTCTGAGTTGGTCGATCAACCGCTCGGCAGCAGCCCCGCCTGGGCATACCACCGATAACCGCATTTCAGAGTTCGGGCATGCGCTCGAACGTTCTCGAGTCTCTGACTCGCTTTCCGGTTTCTTCTCGGTTCTCGTCAACGGTCTCAACTGGTCGCACGCACGGTCTCAACTGTTCTCACGCACGGCCTCAACTGGTCGCACGCAATGGTCGCACGCACGGACTCAACTGGTCGTACGCACATCGGCAATAGTTTTACTTCGCGGTCACCTCATCGTTTTCGGAAGTGTACAACGGTCAGCTCCGGGTAGCTCAACCAGTCAGCGCAAAGACATTACGTACGGGTTAAGTGAACGCGGGTTTATGTACACACCATCGACATACTCACGGGCGGTTTACTAAGCAACACGTGGTGGCACGTGTGCTTCGGCATAATTGGCATTATTGGCTAATTTTTGTCACTCGGACTATACAAGTGTTTTACGGACTGCTCCGGATATTTATGTGAATTTAACGGCTTACTCAATTAATTGTTGTTTTATGAAGTTTTGGTTAAAAATTAAAGTGTTTATTTCGAGTTATGTAATTCCTGGCTACGCCATTTATTAATCATATTTACAACACCTGATCCACTATCAACCATCCACGGCATTATTTTACAATCACATTACTTTTATAAAATGTTATCCTCTTTTATTCTCTTTGGATGAACCAAGGATTGATGATGCAATATAGACTTTGCAAAAAGTGTTGAAATCCCCCCAAAAAACACAATGTGTAAAAAAATTGAGACAAGAACATTTACGTGAGTGGTATCAACACCCCAATAAAAAACAGTGTTTCAAAAACTTGAGCCATAAAAAATGTACCAGCACAAAAAGTTGTGAAATGAACTAAAAATATCTGCAGCAAGTCAAGTACATGTTGTTCAATATATAATATATAATCAATATATATATATATATTGTATATATATATATATATATATATATATATATATATATATATATTGTAACGTGGTAAAATTTTAAGGATGGATGCAAGCTCCTCGCGATACAAAGACTCCCGACAGATCCGTAGGGCCTCATAAGAACAACGAATGTTATTATTAATTCCCGCTTATTTTTATTTTTTTTTTTATCATGTACGAGAGACGAGGAGGCATCGACGTATACTCTTCGAATTTTCTACGCCATATTCCCTCCGAGCAGCGAGATAGAGTTGCTTACGAGACGTCACCCACTCCCTGAAACATCGAGGAAGTCGCCGTGCACGGGTGATGCCAGAACACCTAGGAAAACCACCGTCTATTGCGTTGCGTTACACGCCCTAATTTGGACTTCGCGCGCCAGAGGCGCCAACCGTTTATCGTTTACGGAAAGATCGCGAAAAGTTAGAGTTGGCCGCCTGATTTTTCGCCGGCGAATTAATTAGAGTAGGGATGAGAAGGCTCGTGCTTCCGTGAGCGACGCTTCTCGAGGCGGTGCCGAGGAAACCTTCGAGACGAGAGGAGCTTGCGACGTAGCATTGGGAAAAATTATTGTCGAGGTAAGCCCCGTCTCTTGGATGTCTCTATAGGAATAAATACCGGTGACGACGATACTTCGCGCGTGGAAGGAGCCCGCGAGCTTATTTGGTTCGTGATTTGGTATTGTTTAAGTCCCGCGTGGCTTTACGGCGAAGTCGTTGTTCCCGCGAGTGTATTAAATTAGTTATAAGCAATTATTACTGTCGGGAGTGTTACCCGGGACTAGCCATTTTCTATTTCTTTTTGTTACTTTCCCTCTTGTTTCGGGAATATTTTTGTGCGCGGGAACGATCGTGTTGTCCAGTGTGAGTGTGCTTCGCGTAAAACCTATTTTTTGGAAGCGGTGGACTGAGTAGCTGCATTTTTATCGGGGAGAGCGTGCGTGTCGCGAAAAGTATGTAAAGTTGTTTGACGCGAGTGTAAGAATCGTTCCCGTGGCACGCTGTAAGTGTGTGAGAGAGAGAGAGAGACGGTCGAGAGCGCGTCGCTTAGCGAGAATGAGAGAGAAGCGCGCGATCTCTTTTCCTTCAAGTAAAATATATTGTCTTAAATCGGATTTCCCTCGTTATTCCCTCGTTTTGGAGAGAGGATACTTGGGGTTTTTCATTGTATTGCTTATTTAACAAGTCAGGTGGATCCGCGGAGCCATCCTGAAAGAATTAGAAGCTATTAATCGTTTTGAGTATTTGCAAAATATAATTCCCGCTCTCTCTCGTGTGTGTGTCATAGCGTGTTGGTGCGAGTGTTGAGAGCCGCGCCGTGCGGTACCTCACAAAGGTCATCGAGGCCTATTGATAAAGTCGTGGGAGAATTATTTCCTTTCTCCCTCTTAATTTGTTAAATTAAAATAAAGAATATCTTTTGTTATTTTGGAACTCCCTCGAAAAGATTGACTAATGGTTGTTTTATTTCTGTCACGAGAAAAGTCTTAAGAATCCCGCCACTCTACATTTCTTGACGGCTGCGGCTAGTCCGGCAAAAGCAGCTTGGTCCCTGAACATCACGAGTTTTTCCCGGCGCGAAAGCGCCTGGCGCCCATTGAAAATAAAGGGGAAAACTCGGGACTTTAGCTTTGTAGTGTGTTTGGCATTTTTGGGGAAATTTACACTACAATATATATATATATATATATATATATATATATATATATATATATATATATATATATATATATATATGTATATTGTAACAATACAGATCTTGTTGAAATTCTAAATTTAGGAAATTTATTGATTTAGAAGAAGTTAAGGTTGTTTAACACGGAAAAATGCAGAGTTCGTGTACTGGACTCGAAAAATAACTTTGTTGTGAAAAGAAACCTCAGAATTTCATTTTTACAGTCAGGCAAAAATGAGTTCTCATCATCGGTTTTATTTACGAAGAGTTGAACTGACTGAAGTGCATTGCAAAAATATATGGCTTGTCCTCGATATTCTGCTTTTAATGACTTAGTACAGTAATTTATGCGGGTGAACCCGATTTATAGCAAAATTGAATGACTCTAATGTTCACGTAGTAAGCTGGCGACACTACGACGAGCGCAATGCTCATATGCAAGGAGTTTACTATGCGTGTTGTCACTTGTGGACACGCTCCAACAAAAATAAGGGAGGGATAATAGGTGAAAAGGTTTCCTCAGAGACCTACTCCAGGGAGCAGGTTATCTCATCATAGGAAGATAGATCGTTCGAGAAGAATGAAATCAAGCTGGAATTTTTTTTTTTTTTTTTAAATACTTTTATTTACTTCGTCGCATCAACTGCTTGGTTATTAGCGACGTAAAAAAAAAAAAAAAAAAAAAAAAAAAAAAAAAAAAAAAACAAAAAAAATGGAGAGGAAAATTTACATAGAGATGTTCCATGCGGTTACATAGTGGATTCTAATACATTGTATTATATTTCTTGGTAGATGTTTATTTCACTTAGGAACTTGAGTACGTCTTTCTGGCGATGAGGATCATTGAGTGCTTTTTCCGGCTCGTTGTCGAGTTTCATTGCCGTTCGAGTAGCCGCGTATTTGGTGCACTGGTGTAGAAGGTGATTTACTGATATCGCCACATTGCATGTGTCGCATAACTTTTGTTCTTCTCTGTTCAGAAGGAATTGGTGAGTGATTTTGGTGTGACCGATGCGTAGTCTGGTTATAATGGATTGTTCTCGGCGTTTGAGGTCCCCGGTGTTTAATTTATCTCTTGTATTTTTTCGATAGAAGTGCAGTTTACCATTGTTTCCCTGCTTCCACTCGTTGTCCCATTGTTCTTCAATTTTTTTTGTTATAAAGGTTTTAACGTCCTCCAAGGGCGTGGCAATATAGCTTATAGGTTCGGTGCTTGGAGCGGATTTTGCTGCGTCGCGAGCTCTCTTGTGATTATTAGCCTCGTGTTCATCAACGTTTGAGACTAATTCTATGCAAATTAATGTACCGCCTTCAATTAGACCTGCCAATTTTGTCTGAATTTCTTGCACTGTTGCATTGTCAGAATATTCGTTCTGTATAGCGGAGAGCGCGCCATCCGAATCACATATTAATCGGAAATGTGGTTCTCGGAGAGATTCAATCAGTTTTGTTGCTTCTAGGATTGCGTAAATCGATGTATTTTTCTTGGAGTATATTCCGGGTAGATGAATTTTCATTACGGTTTCATCCGTTACGATTGCTGCGCCGCAGTCGGATTGTCCATCTTTATAACTGCTGATATAGATTTTCGTGGGGTCTGTTAGTGTGGAATATAAGATGCGTTGTAGCAACCAAGGGGGGATTTCGTGGGTTTTCCGCAAAATTACGTCTGGCAAGGGATTATTGTTGTCCTCTAGATAGTTTTTAATACGGTGGTAGAAGGGTCGTGGCAGTCTCGGCCGCCTCAGAAGCCTTTCTCCGTATCGGTTTGCGTAGGTATTTTGGAAAGCTGGGTTACTCGGCGTAGTAGCAATATTAGCGGCATATCGAAGACTAAGGAGCTTCCTTCTGTATGATAGTGAAGTTTCTCGAGCCTCTCCTAGGATGCTGTTCGTTGGGCTCGTATGGAAAGCTCCTATGCTCATTCTGAGGCATCTGTTGTGGATAGGATTTAGTGAGTTAAGAATGTGGTCTTTGGCAGAGCTGTAGACTATTGAACCATAGTCTAGTTTGGAGCGGATCATTGCTTTATATGTGGTGATTAAAATTTTAGTATCTGCTCCCCAATTAGTGGATGCCAGGCATTTGATAATGTTTATCCGTTTCTTGCAGTCATTTTTGAGCTCTTTTATGTGAGTAGACCATGTCAGCTTAGAATCAAATGTGAGCCCCAGTAGTTTAATTGTCCTTACGTTTGGGAGTCTTTGGTTCCCAAGGTTCAATTCCAGTTGTTGATTCCTTAGTTTTTTCCTAGAGAAGGTAATGGACTGGCTTTTTTGAGGTGAAAATTTAAATCCGCTAGACTTGGCCCATTCATTAACTTCCGATAGAGTGTTTTGGAGGAGCTCTTGGATGGTGGTGAGATTCTTACCCTTGCAGTAGATGGTTAGGTCATCAGCGAATAGGCATTTTTTTACAGGAGAACTGACTCGCTTCGTGACGTCGTTGATGGCAATCAAGAACAGGGTGACACTGAGTACCGATCCTTGAGGTACTCCGTTTTGGATTTTCTTGCGATCTGAGAGCACTTGATTGCTTCTGACTCTTATGAAACGTTCCCTTAGGAAATTTTCTATGAAGGCTAACATATTACCGTTGACGTTCTTGTCTTTCAGCAGTTGCACTACACGATGGCGCCAGACCATATCATACGCTTTTTCGATGTCTAGGCACACCGCCGAAAGATGTTGTCCGTTGAGGAACGCCTCACAGATGTCTGTCTCCAAGTTGATGAGGTGATCTATTGTTGAATGATGTTGGCGGAATCCACTTTGGTAGATGGAGAGCGCGTTATTTTTCTCAAGGTGCCATTTTAATCGTTTGCTCACAATTTTTTCTGTGAGTTTACATATAGTACAGGTCAGAGCTATCGGTCTGTAGTTCCCTGCGTAGCGGTGGTCCTTGCCTGGTTTAGGGATTGGAACAACTATTGCTTCCCTCCATATGTCTGGGAATACTTGATGTATCCAAATGTGATTTATAATGTTGCGTAGGTAGGTTTGTCCAATCAGAGGTAGCTTTTTCAGGAACGCATTAGGGAGATCATCCGGTCCCGGGCTCGAGTTGTTACATCGATGTAGTGTAGATTGAAGTTCATGTAGAGTGATTTCGAAGTTCAGTGGGTTGTTTGGGTCGTTTCTGGTAGGGTTATTCTCAGATTGTTGTTCGACTTCGGTTTTTGTTTGTAGAAATTGTGGGTCGTAGTTGGCGTTACTCGAATTTCTTGCAAAGGTTTCTGCTAGGGTATCTGCGATTTCTTTGGGAGCTGTGATCGATTTATCGCCTGCTGTATTCTCAAGGAAGGTGATTCCAAAAGTGCTAGGGGATCCTTTTATTTTTTTTATTTTATTCCAGACTTCTTTGCATGGTGTGGTGTTAGTAATCGAAGATACGAATTCTGTCCAAGATTTCTGTTTACTTTCCTCAATTATTTTACGGGATTCAGCGCGAGCTTTTTTAAATGTAATCAAGTCATGTTCGTATTTATGTCTTTTGTAAACGTTGAAAGCGTGTTTGGTCTTTCGAATAGCATTGTCAACTTCATCGTTCCACCATGGTACTGGTTTGTGTTTCATCTGCCCCAATGATTTGGGGATACTCGCGTCCCCTGCATTGAGAAGGATATTTGTAAACTCCGATATTGTTCTATTTATACCTATTGTGCCGAATACTTCTGGTTTGGGAAGGGACTCGATTGTTGCTTCGATGGTATCCTGGAATTTCTCCCAATCTGCTTTTTCTAGTTTCCATTTTGGTGTATTTCCTTGACTTCTACTATTTGCTGCATCAGTTTCGATTTTCATAGCGATCGGAAAGTGATCACTGTGATATAAGTCCGGTAGCACGTCCCATGTTATTCGATCCGTTATAGAGGCGTCGCTGAAGGAAAGGTCGATCGCACTAAATGTTCCGTTGGATACATTAAAGTGTGTTGACTTGAAAGTATTGAGTATGGTTAGGTTTTCTAATACATCTAATACTCTTTCTATTTTCCTTCCTCTGGAATCGGTTTTATTTGATCCCCATGAAAAGCTGTGGCTGTTGAAATCCCCTACTATGATAAATGGTTTAGGAAGCTGATCTATTAGTTCTATTAGTTCTTCACATTTAAAGTCATAGTGGTTTGGGATGTAGATGTTGCATATACAAATTTTCGATGGTATTCGAGCAGATATCGCCACAGCTTCAAGGTTTGTATTTATTTGAACTCTCTCACAATGGAATTTATTATGCACGTAAATACAGACGCCTCCACTAGC
This sequence comes from Ephialtes manifestator, assembly GCA_963970395.1. Classification (NCBI taxonomy): domain Eukaryota; kingdom Metazoa; phylum Arthropoda; class Insecta; order Hymenoptera; family Ichneumonidae; genus Ephialtes; species Ephialtes manifestator. The sequence goes on along the minus strand of OZ019969.1, from coordinate 15,726,825 downwards.
GTGGATAGCGTTCGCTCGATTCTTATTCACTCCTTTATAGTTACGGATTTTAGCAATAAATTCGTTTTGAAAGTTAGTCTCTTGAAGACAGATTATTGCTGGTGAGATCTTATTTATTAATAGCTGAGTCTGTGCTAAATGGGTGAAAAACCCATTTAGATTCCACTGTATAATTACCTCTGAGTTCACGATTATTCGGTCATACCGTCCAGCGTACCATCCGGACATTCAGAGGACGCGTCATATTCTTCATTATCCTGTGTTGCATGTGGATCGAAGTCATCGCTTTCTTGGATAAATTTCTCCAGTTTGTTCCGAATTTTGGTAAATCTGCTTTTGATACTACGATCGGTGAGGTGGGGGTATATATCTTTCAACATTTTGGATAGTTTGTTTAAGTCTGACGTGTGTTCGAAGGCAATTGGAACAGGATTTGGAACTCCTTGAGCATTTTCTAGGAAGCTTTTAAGCTGTGTGTAGTTGAGTGCGTACTTCTCGGGATCCTGATCTAGTATGTCTTTTATTGGAGCAATCTGGCTCTCGACTGAATTTATTTTAGCGGTGATTTTGTCTTTTTGTTTTTTGTTTGTGTTTGTGAGCTTCTTTGTGCTATTAGCTTGGTCATCAGAAGATTCCTCAGCTCGTAGCTTCTTTTTTTCTATTGAGATTCTTGAGCCGTCGCTGGAGCTAGCCGGTAGTGGACGTTTACTTGGTAGATCGTTGTGTGGTGTGCTGTTCCCAGCCGCCGTATTGCTAGCGCTAGTTCCAGGCACGCGGGGTAGGGGGGTATTCACTATCTGAGTCATATTGGAGCTCTGTAAGTCCTCGATTATTTCTGCTGCAGTGCCTTTGTTGATGTTTGTTGATACTTGTGTGAGTGTCGCGGGATTTGCATTGCTAGAATTTGGGCATTGTTTGGCCATATGCCCGTCCTTCTTGCAAATAAAACAGGTAGCGTTGTCTGTGGATGGGTATATCCAGTATGTAGTGTCGTCATATTTAATTTGCAAGGCCGTCGGCACCTTTTCTGCGTCTTCCGGGTGGATATAAACTTGTCTGCGGAAACTGAGGATGTGGCCGAAGTTAGGGTTAGAAATTCCTATTCTGAGGAAGTTGATTTGCGATGCAGTCCTGATATTATATTTCTTGAGCTCTTCTTCAAGTGTCTCGTGGGGGATTATTGGGCATACGTTTGATAGTACCACTCGTACGCTTTGGTTAATGAGGGGCCGGATGTTGAGGAGTTCATTGCCGATTGGTAGCTTGGTTTGATTTTTTACAAGTTCTTCGACGGTCTGTTTACTGTTAAGATAACAACAGATCCTTCCGTTAGCGATCCTGGAGGCGAATCTAATGTTGTGTGGATTAGTGATTGCTCCCAGTGCTACAACATAGTCGTGGATAGAAATTCCTTCTATGGCCTCAATTACTATCGCCTGGTCCTTTTTGGGAAAGACATTGTTCTGTGCAACAGATGCGTAACTTTTTGGGGTAGTTTCAGGTGTTTTAGTGTTAGACTCATTTGGTTTGTTGGACAGTCCCTTGTGTTCAAGGGCTGCCATCACTAGGCTGTAGCCACAGTATTGTAGGACTCGTCGCTGGAGATCTTGGCTTGTTGATGTTATTAATTTACACTCACTCACGGTAATCACAACACGACACGTCTAGCTCGCACGAGCGTCGGAGACGAACTGGGAAGCTGGAATTATTACGTTGAATAATTCTCGTAAACAGTATTCCAAGTTTAAATAGAAATTTATTGGAATAAAGCAATGGGATAAGAGCGGATGCACAAAATGCAGTCTGCACGTCTCAAAGAGTGAGTTATTGCTTCTCTAGAATTGATAGTTTTTGACAGAGATGCACAAAATCCATCAAGGCGAGAATTTAATTTGAAATTCCGAATTTTAAATATTATATTTCCCTTTAAACTTTTCTTGGAAGGGATTGTCTCGATGTCGGGTCGTAGACACACAAAAACACTCAATCCCTTGTAATCCTGTTAGCTATTGAAAGGACCGGCACGTGTCTATATGGGATTACATTAATTAGTCATTACCGATGAATGATAGCTCGCGGAGGCTAAAGGGGTCCGCGAAGGTTTCAATGGTAGACGTATTTGGAGACAAGCAAAAACGTTAATTAGTTGGTTTAATATTTGCTTCCAAAAATGTTTAAAGATCGAGCTCGACCAAAGCCAGAGACTCGTATTGCCATATGTGTTTTCGAGACGCGGGCGAGTGTTGGAGCAGTTCCAAGCCAAGCGCGCATATACGGGATAGGTGTTTACCTTTTTTCTACTAGCTCGGAGGAGAGTCCGGGCTAGACGAGAATCGGTTAGTTCGATGATTCTAATAACGTATTATATGAAATAATACGCCGTTATAATCAAAGGTTAAATGGACCAGGAATAAGATGGATCTACGAGTGTTGATGCAGTATCAAGCCAAGTAGTTTTTGTAAGGCGTTTTGGAGTGTACGTGTTGGTGCAGTACCAAGCCGTACAGGTAATTTAGGATTTTATTTTGTAGTTAGTTTTATGACTGATGACAAGGAAATAGATGGATCTACATGTGCCGATGCCGTATCGAGCCAAGTAGTTTAAATAGCGGTATCTTGGAGTGTACGTGTTGATGCAGTATCAAGCCGTACAGGTTATTTGGGAATTTTAGATGACTATAATTGCTGAAAAAAAAAAGAATGTATGAGGAAAAGAAGGATCTACATGTGTTGATGCAGTATCAAGCCATGTAGTTAAATTGAGGAATTTTAGAGTATGCGTGCCGATGCAGTATCAGGCCGCACAGGTATTAGAGGTATTATTAATACATGTAACTATCAGAACATACAGGGAAGGAAAAGATGGAACTACATGTGTTGATGCGGTATCAAGCCATGTAGTTTAATTTAGGTGTTTTTCTTTTTAAGTACACGTGCTTATTTCTAAGAGATAGAGAAAGATGGTAGGTACGGTAGGTTTTTGAGGCCTAAAGGAGCTGGGCGTGCTCACGGAAGGAACCGTTTGTGTCAATGCAGTATTGAGCCAAAGGGGTGAGCTGGGCTGTGCTCAAGAATTCTTGCAAGTGTCGAAGCAGTTTCGAGCCAAGCAAGAATCGGAATAATTAATATTCGGAGGGTTCTTCCAGTAGGAGAGATAGATAAGAATTGAGACCAGTAGTGAAGAAGCGGCGGGCTTATATATGGTTGTCCCCACTGCCAGCTTTCCAAATTTCCGTTACTCGCGGTTCGGCTGCTCGAGGATCGCGAGTCGACGTAGTGGGCGTGAGCCACAGAACCGTTGGACGGACTCGACTTAATGCCTGGGTCGATCCTCTACGGTGGCGCGTCCTGTCAACAACGACTTTGTCGTTGGGGATATATCGTACCGTTACAATATATATATATATATAGACAGTATTTTTTAAGTAACCTAAAGAACCTTAAATAAATAACTCAAAGAACCTAAAGACCCTAAATCAACTAAAAAGAAATTCTCGCATTTAAAGGTGAAAAAATCAATAACAAAACCAAATCTTGGATTTTGAAGAAAAAAATGCAGATTACAAAAATCGAGAAAAGAAATTAGTGAAAAATAAATTTCAACATCTCAAAAAATTAAATGCAGTACTTGGCGAGTTTCTACGGTTAATATGAACAACATGTACTTGACTTGCTGCAGATATTTTTAGTTCATTTCACAACTTTTTGTGCTGATAAATTTTTTATGGCTCAAGTTTTTGAAACACTGTTTTTATTAGGGTGTTGATACCACTCACGTAAATGTTCTTGTCTCAATTTTTTTACACATTGTGTTTTTTGGGGGGATTCAAAATAATTGTCACGTTCTGAAAACACCGATTTTTTACCGGAAAACGGGGGTTATTTTTTTAAATTCAAAAACGGATATTTCTTTTGGGCTGAGAAAATTACAGAGTATTCCATGCACTTCAAAAAATATTCGCGTTTTTCCGATACAAACGCGTATGAATTTTGTAAAACTCGATATAGGAAATCGAAATTAATATGTTTGCATAGTAAATTTAATACAGACAAATGAATTTCAATAATCCAATGATTGGAAATTACAACACATGATTATCAAATCATTAATTACTAAATTAGTACAGGAAAATCAATATGCATTTTTGGAATTTTCGTACCCGATTTGAAATTTAATATACATTGTCGCATTGAATGTATGATCAAATTTACTCAAATTTCAGTTACTGATATTGAAAGATACCAAGCAAAGTATTTGCAATTTTATCCACATGGGTGTATTACTTTTTGCAAAATGTTTGTGTTCTTGCGACACAAAAGTGTGAGAAATTTACAAAACTCGCTGTAGGAAATAAACATTAATATAGTTGCATAGTAAATTTAGTATGTGTCTATGAATGTTACCAATCCGGTGATGTAAAATTACAACACATGGTTACTAAATCAATCATTACTAAAATAGTACATGAAAATCAAAATATATTTTTGGAATTTTAGTGACTGATTTGAAATTTAATACACATTTTCCAATAACGAAAAAACCCGCTAACATTTATCCTTTAGCATCGACTTCTGATAAGTTACTCAAGATTTTCAAAAACGATTTCTTTTAAACACTGGAGCATTTCGCGCTTCTATTGCGGCAAATTTGTTTGATTTATGTTTGCTGCTATACCTTCATAGGTCTGTGGATATACTTTTTTCGAAAATCCGGATACCTGAGCCTCTTCGTGAGAAAGAGATTCCGTTCATCCAAAAATTATGTTCACTTGAAAATATTTCCAACCCACTTCGCGCTCTGATTGCAACCAATTGAATATTTTGTTATGTCAATTATAAGTATGCTTGAGAGAATAATAGTTGTACAACACTTATGCCATTTGGACATCCAAAATTACTAAGTCGTTGATAGCGTAGTCGGTAGCGTGTGTGTGTTGTTAGGTACTTAGGTAGGCAGGTCGTAGGTTCAAACCCCAGTGTAAGCGAAAAATTTTCTGTGGCGAAAACCAATATCCAACAATTTCTGATGCAATTTTGCAATTGTGCAATTTTGTAAAGACATTCAGTGCACAAGAATGGTGTGAGATCAAAAGTAAAATTTTTCACTTGGCGTAGCTTTCAGACCAAACCGGTGAACCAATTTAAATGTTCGATGTCTTATTTTATCTGTCGAAGAGTGCTTTCTGTATTTAATATAGCGATTTTTGATGCAGTGAAAATTAGATTTACTGTAACCAATTGTTTAGCGAGTATTTAATAGAGAGATTTATTTATACAATTAAAATCATAGCTTTGTCATGAAGAACTGAAATAAGAATTCCTATATTCAATCCAGAATGCACTCTTCGACAGATAAAATAAGACATTGAACACTAGAATTCGTTCACTGGTTTGGTCTGAAACCTACAAGTGAAAAATTTTACTTTTTACCTTACACCATTTTGGTGCACTGTGTGTCTTTATTAAATTGCAGAATTATAATGCTCATTATGTATTTAATAAGGATTTTTAAGATTTTTTCATAGAATTTACACCATTTTTTTCTTATGACCTTTTTTAGGTGAGTGTTAATAATTCTCTCCTTTCAGGTTGGAGCCAAATGATTTTTTGTAAACGGACTAGCTAATTGGGTCAAATGGTTGCTTCAAAACCAAGTTCATGATATTTCACACTCTGGGTGTGATTTAGAGGACACTGCTTCAGGGATTGGCCTTCGTTATGTCTCATTCTCCTCGCAGTTACACTGCACACCAATTAGGCAGAGCAATTTTTTAAAAAATGTTAAAATTTTTTTAAAGATCTATGTCAGTATTATTCTGACATTTTATGTTCTTGTCTATAGACTCTGTTATAAGGATCTTTTAAAAAAACTGCTGCTTTTAATTGGTGTGCAGGGCAACTACAAATAGAATGAGATCTAGCGAAGGCCGGTCAATTTTCAACAAAATCCTTCGGTGTCATCATGAAGGGAGGACATTATTTAGATTTTTTTCTTCGCTGAGGGAAAACAGTGTCCTTGTGAACAAATAAAACTTTTTTTACTCACTCGTCCCCCGTAAGGACCATTGAAAAAAAGTGCTCCGCTTGAGTGGTGTGTAGTGTAACTGCGAAGAGTATGTGACCTAGCGAATACCAATCCTTGGAGCAGTCTTCTCTGGATCATGGATACAGTGTAAAAGCTGATGAATTTGGTTTCTATGTAGCCAGTTGACCCAATTGGTTGGTCCATTTATAAAAAATCCTTCAGGTTTATCCTGAAAAGAAGTAATTATTTTTTATCTTTTCTTCGCTGAAGGGGAGAGTGATCCTTATAATAAAAAAATACTTTTTTGGCTGCAGCATGGAATAAACAAGCACTCGAAAGGGCTTTCAGAGCAAGCCGGACAATGAATTTGTAAATGACAGCCTAATCGGTTGCTCTATTTACAAAAAAATCCTTCGGGTTTATTCTGAAGGGAGGGTATTATTTTTTATTTTTCCCTCGGTGAGAGCGAGAGTGGTCTTCATGTAAAAAAATACTTTTTCGACTGAATGTTCCACTTATGTATAATTGAAGATTTAAAAGTAAATAGTGTCTTTGTATTTTGTACTTACTTATTAATATTTATTGTCGTTATCTCACGATTTATTGCAAGGTTATCCATGTAGCACAAAGTCAAAATTATTATGAATGAGCATACGCTACTATATCAATATATATTCAGCTCGAGACGACGATACCAAACATTAGAAATATTATAATGTGAAGGCAACATTAATTTCTTTTTTAACTTGGCGTCGAGTCGCTACCGCGACTCTTGATAATTGCAGAATAATTGCAATTAGTTTCTAATTGAGAATAAAAATACTAATTCAGAACAAAAATACAAGTTTTCAGCAGAGTGTTCTTATGTCTACTATAATTGCGAGCCGGTTAGCAGATGTTCGCTGCAACTTCTTCGGGCTGCCGCTGCGGGCGCCCGGCGCCACCAGTTGTGTTATGTGACGAACTGCGCCGTCGCAGATCGTCGGTAAAATGGGAACCTATTAAATTGATATAAACGTGAACAATTACGTGGCGCGAATTCAAATATTAAAATTGAATATACCATGCCTCTACCCGGCAAAATTCTCGAGCATTGTATAATATTTCTACGATTTATTTTTAAGAGGAAATATAACAATAATATAGGAAGTCACGAGTTTGTCTCTGCAACAGCGTTACAAAAGTCACACACATTACTAATATTTTCAAGGATGTTATAAATCTCAGTAAGAGTTTTAGCCACATGCGAGCCTTTAGAATAAAAGGAACATACATTTGTAAACTCCTTTGGTTCGAACGCCCTTGGATTCTCAGAAACCCATAGAAAGTTATTTCCTATCTTTTGTTAAATACACGTGCAGAAATTACAGAAATCGAACGCCGAGCCTTTTTGAGTGTGGGAACCGAATTGTTGGTGGTCCATTTGGTAAAAGACGATTACCAGATGGCCCACCGACTTTTCGAAATTTAAAGTTTATGACCGTCGCCGGCTCAACGGTCTTCGAACGGTCTGGAACAAAAGGGGCTCGGTACTCGGTAAAAGAAAGTGCAGCGTTCGAACCAGGGTTGTGCCAAGCGAAATGCGCTACGTCTCCTGCGAGGGAAATGGAAATGCGTGGGCGTGTGTATGTATTTAAAGACGTGTATGATTGGTCAAATTAAACGCGAGACAAACTCATCCTCCCTTTTTTCCAGTTTCAGCGATAGACGCTGCAAGTATTTAGATTTTTCTTAGAAGATAGCAGATGGTGCTTGGCTCTCGTTGTCGTCGGATCGCGTTGTACTCTCGTTTCGAGAAGCCAAGACTAGTTATCGCGTTAAATTGTATTTTATTTTATATTTAGTATCTTCAATTTTGTATTATTAAAACTACAGTGAACGGAAATTCCTATTTTCAATTTCTTTAACTCAAAGTTCCCGGTCCCATTGTGCTATTTTTATAGATATTTACAGCAACGAATCCCGGACAATTTCGCGGCCTTCGAATGGCCAATCACGAACGCGTAAGATATACGCGACTCGGCGGACGTAACAAACTGGTGACAGCGGTGGGATAAGCTGTACTTTGGTGCCGGGAAAATTAATATAATTAAATTAAAATCAGGAAAATTAATAACGGAAAATTATTATCATATTTGACTTTCTTCTTAAGTAAATTTTTCGTATTGTGTAAAGTGTGTTTCTGTGTTTATCTTCACTGTTAACCTTTCGGACTGGTGACGTAAAAGTTTTACTAATCGAGAAAACTCTGCAACGTATACATACGAAGACCGTAAGAGTTTAATCACTCTAATCGTTCGAACTCAATCATTCAAATCCATATCGGCAATTCTTTCTGCGTCGGATCTCAGCCGGGTGGACTGAGTAGCTCGGTTGAACCGTACGGGAGGTCTCGCTGATAAGGAAAGAGAGCTTGAACGATCACCGTATTACCAATCAGCAAGGAGTTGATTACATCCTGACCAACGGCGGGAACGGGCTACATCGGATGACAATCAACCTGCAGTGCCGGAGGATATCTCTACCGACTACGATGGAAGGACGAAACATTCGCGGATAGACGACGACGTGAAATCACCGTAGGAAATTGTGATATTCAGTTATCGTGACTTTTTAGTGACTGTATAAAAGTTTTACTTACAGGTAGTCGCTGAGAGGAACCGCATAAGTAGTAAGTCAGCGATTCAAAGATTTATATTTGTAAAATTGTACGCAGTCCTTCCACAGGTTTTTGAGTCTTGGTTTTTCCTGTGGACTCTGGGCGAATGCCGGGACAATTATAATTATTGAAAGAGGTCCAAGAATTGCTAACTCCCTCATCAACGAATAGACAAAACGTATTGGTATAAATCATAATTATTAAGCATTAGCGTACAATAAAATGCCACGCGGTAGAAGGTCGGTTACTCTCGGGGGACGGGGTCGCTCTGCACCCGTAGCGGAGGGCGCGCTACCTGCTGCGACGAGCCAGCCAAGGATAGATCCTCATTTACCGATTTTAAATGTCTCAAGTGCTAGTAGTAGCGCTGCGGGTAGTAATATTTTGATTCCGGAAAATCCAAATATTGACATTCACTCTACAGCTGGCTCTTCTGCAGGTGACGGGCCGTCTGTTCTAGGCAAGGGTGCGAGCCCAGGTTATAAGTTAGCACTATCAATTATCCCGGAATACGATGTCGAAAACATGCCTGTATCAATGTTTATTGAACATTGTAGAGCCGCGGCAGAGGGTATAGAAGCGCATGAAATTAAATATTTAATTTTATACATACGGACCAAGGTAACGAAAGAAGCTCGGAAACATGTTTGGGGAAAAACGTTTGATACTTTAAAGTCACTTTTAAGACAACTTGAAAGATCCGCGCGTACAACTGACTCGACACAATTAATGCTAAAATGATCTAACAGCACGCGCAAACCGCGTGAAACAATTGCAGATTATGGTTCGCGAACTCTTGACCTCGTCACGGAAATTTGCAAATGCTTAGAACAAGGATATCCCGGGGGATTAGGGAAAAGCATGTCATTAGGGATGAAACAAGCAGCGATCAAACATTTTTTACGCGGGCTCGATGAGCAGACCCTTACCCGCATGGTAGGAAGGGAAGCTAAAGATTTAGATGAAGCAATAGATTTCGCAAGGAAAGCTGACGTCGAAGCAGAATGTTGGCGAGTATTGCATTTAGGAAATGAGAATAGAATTCCTACCTCATCCGAACAATTTCTGTCAGATAAAATTAAGTCAGTAGGAAAAGGACGCGTAGCTCATCTCCAATCAAACGTAAAGACCTCGGGAGGCTCACGGGGAAAATCTCTTAGCGGCACGCAGTGCTTCCATTGCAAGCAGTACGGACATGTAAAGCGCGACTGTCCGGACCTCCGTAAAGGTAAAGGAAAGCGCTCCGGAAGCCTCCGCGTTTGTAATTATTGCACATTCGAGGGTCATGTAGAAGAGGAATGTTTCTTAAAGCAGAGACATGATAAAGAACGAGGAGCCAGAATCGCGAAAGGGGCGCGAGCACAGGGAAAACAGGGCCATTTAAACTCCAAAGGGAACCGTCACTCCGACGCGGCGACAGTTCATGCTTTTCAGAAACGTTTAAACACAGATGTGTCCTCCACCTTCGCGACAACGACGGAGTCCAAGTCCCGGTAATATGTGTAGAGGACATAGTGTTTTATCGGGGGGAGGCTCGATTAATGGTAGACACGGGCTCAAATTTAAACTTGATTAAAGAAAGCGCAATAGACTCTCGAGCATGGATAAACAAAAAGAAAATTTATCATATCACAGGGATAGGTTCAGGCATGTATAAAACTATCGGAGAAATCAAGGTTTTTTATAAAGGGGATAGAAGCCTATTTTCAAATCGTGCCAAAGAATTTTCCAATCAAACAACAAGGAATTCTCGGGATGCAATTTTTAAAGAATAATAAAGCTATTCTAAATTTAAATAATGAGCAATTAACGTTCCACGACGAACATCTACCTCTCCTCGAATATCACACGATACGTCTACCGGCTAGAACTCGTAAACTCATTGTCATTCCCATCGCTAACACAGACGTGAAGGACGGTTATTTACGTAGAATACTAACGGGACCTGGAGTGTTTTTAGGCGAATCTTTAGTTTCCCAAAGGAACGGTTACGCAAAAACGTACGCGATAAATTCTAACTGTCATGATATCGATCTGACATTAGTGCCGATTGAACTTGAGTCCTGCCACGTGGTTCCACCACGTGCTCGCGTTGCGGCGACTCCCCACTCTGTTGTCGAGGCGGCAAAAACCGACGCGAAGCGATTTGCAACCCTCCTCGAAAATTTGAACCTAGGCGATTTAAACGGTGAAGAGAAGAAAAGTATACTACCTCTATTGTCCGATTATTGTTCTCAGTTTCATCTACCTGGCGACTCTCTCGGGCCTACGACAGTCCTTTCTCATAAAATCATAACTACCGACCAAAATCCCATAAATACGTGCCAATATCGTTTTCCACCGATTCATAAAGATGAAATTCGACGTCAGGTAGACGATCTAGTAAAGAAAGGGCTCGTACAGGCTTCAGAATCACCTTATAATTCTCCATTGTGGGTAGTGCCCAAGAAGCCTGACTCAAAGGGAAATAAACGGTGGAGATTAGTCATTGATTATCGCCAATTGAACGAGAAAACAGTTGGTGATGCTTATCCGCTACCGAATATCACTGACATTCTCGATCAATTGGGGGGATCAAAGTACTTCTCAGTACTAGATTTAGCGTCTGGTTTCCACCAGATCCCCATGGATCCGGATTCACAGGCAAAAACAGCGTTTTCTACCCCCTACGCGCATCTAGAATTCAATCGCATGCCGTTTGGATTTAAAAACGCACCTTCAACCTTCCAACGATTAATGGATAAAGTCCTCACGGGCCTTCAGGCAATCGAACTCTTCGTCTACATGGACGATATAGTCGTGTACGCAACTTCCCTGGAAGAACATGCTACCAAATTAAAAAAGCTTCTCGCACGATTAAAAGTTGCTAGCTTGGCTCTACAACCAGACAAATGCGCATTTTTAAGACGCGAAATCGTGTATCTAGGACACATCTTTACGGAAAAGGGAGTAAAGCCAGATCCTCGAAAAATTGAAGCCGTGAAAAATTTTCCGATACCTCAGAAAAAACGTAATATCAAACAATTTCTGGGTCTGATTGGCTACTACCGCCGATTCATTCCCGATTTTGCAAAAGTCGCGAAGCCTCTCACATTACTTCTCAAAAAACAAATCACGTTCGAGTGGACAATCGAACAACAGAACGCATTCGAGATTTTAAGAGACAAATTGTGTTCTGAACCGCTATTACAATATCCGGATTTTAACAAACCGTTCCTCGTAACTACAGATGCTTCAGATTTCGCTCTCGGCGCAGTACTTAGCCAAGGTCAGATAGGTCGTGATCTCCCGATTGCTTACGCGTCTCGTACATTAAACAAAGCAGAAACAAATTATTCAACAACTGAAAAAGAACTTCTAGCTATTGTCTTCGCGGTCAAACATTTCCGACCATACCTATACGGTCATAAATTTACGCTCGTTACAGACCATAGGCCGTTGCTGTGGTTGAACAGCCTAAGGGACCCCGTTTCGCGACTTGCTCGTTGGAGAATTAAATTAAGCGAATACGATTACGACATCGTAAATAAAAAGGGTATCGCCAACTCCAATGCGGATGCTCTGTCCAGAAATCCTCCGAATCTAAATGACGTGGACAATGAAACGACTGACACAATGCAGACTGAGCAGATACTAAGCATCGATGCTCAATTATCCGCTCTGCCGGCATTTGACTCGTACGAAGACGATGACGATACCATGGAGGAGGAGGAGGACTGGGGCGAGGATGTTACAAATAAAAGCGATGAAAAAATACAGGAACTTATTATGGAGGTATTCCTGGCATCCGGTGGGTTGGAAAACAATACGGAAAGCCTCGGGAACGACTCGGATAATGAGGTGTGGCCAATTGCCTCAGAGTCAGACGGCGAAAATAAAACCCCTGCTGGTTACCGGCGGCCTCGAGTATCACACAAGACGCTTAGCTCCCAGGGGGGTGTCTTAGGGACCCCGTTATCGCCCTTGCTCGACATCACGTTCGTAGGATCGGCCGAGGGGATGAGGCACGGGAGCCCCGGATTCGTTTTAAAAAATAATGAAGCCACAAGGTGCACAAGGTGAGGCCAGAGGCCTACGTGGAGGGGAGTCTGTCCCCGAAACGTGTCAACCCGGTGACGCTAGTCGACCACCGGGCACCCCATGTGACCGTGAACTAGTAGAGTATCAGGGACCCCAGGTACAGCTTGCCATGGCATCATATCCAGCGGGTACCTTGAATGGGCAGAGGGGTGAACGTGCCGGAGAAGGTACCTTGAAAGATGTGACCGTTAAGGGTCAGTCGGAGGCTACCGAAAGTAATAAAGAACCCGGAGAAGGATGCCAGAGTACAAGTGGAAAGAATAATAATAATTCCGAAGGATGCAACGCGGAAAGAGTTGACGATGCCCGCTTAACAGGCTCGGTTTACGTAATCGAAGACTCATGTATTGTAACCACAAATGATCGATTAACGATGGGCGCGGATCACAAATTAAATTTCATCTCCGCTGACTGTAAGTTTACTACCGCGAGTAGCAAGGAACTAGAGAACGCAGGCCTCGTTAACGCGGAGAAATTAAGACAGGCAAATCCACAGCTAGGTCAAGTTATTCTCTATTCTGAAAACGGTCGTTATACGTTTAACTTGGTAGTAAAAAATACGTATGATGAAAGGCCATATTTGAAGAACGTAATTGATACGATCGAATCTCTAAGGGAATATTTGGATCAGCTCAATGTAAAAACGGTCGATGTTTCAAAATCAGGTAACGGGTTAGATCGATTAACGTGGCTCTCTATCGAAAACGCTTTTCGAGAAATTTTTGCCGGTTCCGAATCAAAAATTAGAATTTGTACTGGTCGAATTAAATTCCCTACAGCCGACGAGCGACCCAAAATAATTCGCGAGTATCACGAAGCAGTGGTAGGAGGTCACAAGGGTATCTCAAAAACATTCAAACGAATCCGTGATGATTTCTTCTGGAGAGGCATGAAAGAGGATATTGCAAATTACATTCGTGCATGCAAAGATTGTCAAATTAATAAACTAGTGCGGGTAAAGACGCGACTTCCAATGAAAATCACGGATACCCCAACAGAACCTTTTGAGCGAGTACAAATTGATATTGTAGGACCTTTGCCCATAACCGAACGAAAAAATAAATACATTCTAACCATTCAGGATAACTTCTCAAAATATAGTGAAGCAATAGCATTGAAAGAGATTGACGCGGTTACCGTAGCACATGCGTTCGCAGAACGATTTATCACTCGATTTGGTTGTCCGCGGACACTTCATACCGATCAGGGAAGTAACTTCACGAGTAAATTATTTCGCACGATATGTAGAATCTTTCGCATAGACAAAATAGAGTCATCCGCTATTCATCCACAATCATTAGGTTCACTCGAAAGGAGTCATCACGCGTTAGTCGAATACCTAAAACAGTTTGGAAATAAACAAAATTGGGACTCTTGGCTCGCTTTCGCGATATTCTCGTATAACACCTCCGTACATGAAGCGACCGGATTTGAACCTCATACGCTCGTCTTTGGAAGAAAGGCAAATATCCCTACTAGCTTTGAAAACGGCCAACCCGAATTAACATACGTAGTATACTTAGACGACCTGCTAAAAAGACTCGCCGAGACACAATCTACAGCAGCACAAAGATTAATCACTGCGAAATGGAAATCGAAGAAATATTACGATCAGAAAACTAATATTAAGAAGTTTCGTGTCGGAGATAGCGTTTATCTCCTAAAAGAACCACGAACATCTAAATTCGACCCCCAATCGAATTGGTCCGCTGATCCGATGATCGAACACTGGTCCTTACCAACTCTCAAGATTGATCGGAGAGACCAATGCCGAAATACAATTAGATACTAACCGTTCAAAAATCGTGCATCTAAATAAACTGAAACTCGTTGCTCTTCCATTTAATCGCGACACACCGGAAAGAGATATACCTGAGGGAGATGCACCGGCATAAACGCGCGAATTATAGGTATAAGCATATTAGTGTCACATTTCATTAAAGTCACTCTTATAAAAGACGTTTTATTAAAAACGTCTTTTTATTGTAAGGGGGGAGGTGTGACGAACTGAGCCGTCGCAGATCGTCGGTAAAATGGGAACCTATTAAATTGATATAAACGTGAACAATTACATGGCGCGAATTCAAATATTAAAATTAAATATACCATGCCTCTGCCCGGCAAAATTCTCGAGCATTGTATAATATTTCTACGATTTATTTTTAAGAGGAAATATAACAATAATATAGGAAGTCACGAGTTTGTCTCTGCAACAGCGTTACAAAAGTCACACACATTACTAATATTTTCAAGGATGTTATAAATCTCAGTAAGAGTTTTAGCCACATGCGAGCCTTTAGAATAAAAGGAACATACATTTATAAACTCCTTTGGTTCGAACGCACTTGGATTCTCAGAGACCCATAGAAAGTTATTTCCTATCTTTCGTTAAATACACGTGCAGAAATTACAGAAATCGAACGCCGAGCCTTTGTGAGTGTGGGAACCGAATTGTTGGTGGTCCATTTGGTAAAAGACGATTACCAGATGGCCCACCGACTTTTCGAAATTTAAAGTTTATGACCGTCGCCGGCTCAAGGGTCTTCGAACGATCTGGAACAAAAGGGGCTCGGTACTCGGTAAAAGAAAGTGCAGCGTTCGAACCAGGGTTGTGCCAAGCGAAATGCGCTACGTCCCCTGCGAGGGAAAGGGAAATGCGTGGGCGTGTGTATGTATTTAAAGACGTGTATGATTGGTAAAATTAAACGCGAGACAAACTCATCCTCCCTTTTTTCCAGTTTCAGCGATAAACGCTGCAAGTATTTAGATTTTTCTTAGAAGATAGCAGATGGTGCTTGGCTCTCGTTGTCGTCGGATCGCGTTGTACTCTCGTTTCGAGAAGCCAAGACGCAGACTAGTTATCGCGTTAAATTGTATTTTATTTTATATTTTGTATCTTCAATTTTGTATTATTAAAACTACAGTGAACGGAAATTCCTATTTTCAATTTCTTTAACTCAAAGTTCCCGGTCCCATTGTGCTATTTTTATAGATATTTACAGCAACGAATCCCGGACAATTTCGCGGCCTTCGACTGGCCAATCACGAACGCGTAAGATATACGCGACTCGGCGGACGTAACAGTTATCTGTGCGTTTTTATTCACACGTATGCACACGTATATGCGATCGGACAAATCTGTTGCGATGTGTGCACACATAGTTTTGACTTTGTGCTACATGGATAACCTTGCAATAAATCGTGAGATAACGACAATAAATATCAATAAGTAAGTACAAAATACAAACACACTATTTACTTTTAAATTTTCAATTATACACAAGTGGAACATTCAGTCAAAAAAGTATTTTTTTACATGAAGACCACTCTCGCTCTCACCGAGGAAAAAATAAAGAATAATACCCTCCCTTCAGAATAAACCCGAAGGATTTTTTTGTAAATAGAGCAACGGATTAGGCTGTCATTTACAAATTCATTGTCCGGCTTGCTCTGAAAGCCCCTTCGAGTGCTTGTTTATTCCATGCTGCAGCCAAAAAAGTATTTTTTTTATTATAAGGATCACTCTCCCCTTCAGCGAAGAAAAGATAAAAAATAATGACTTCTTTTCAGGATAAATCTGAAGGATTTTTTATAAGTGGACCAACCAATTGGGTCAACTGGCTGCGTAGAAACCAAAGACTGCTCCAAGGATTGGTATTCGCTAGGTCACATACTCTTCGCAGTTACACTACACACCACTCAAGCGGAGCACTTTTTTTCAATGGTCCTTACGGGGGACGAGTAAGTAAAAAAAGTTTTATTTGCTCATAAGGACACCGTTTTCCCTCAGCAAAGAAAAAATTCTAAATAATGTCCTCCCTTCATGATGACACCGTGTCACAAATCAATTGGACACGTTTTTATGGGTTATAACTTTTGGAGTTTTATTTGTGTCATATTATAAAGATGGATATGTAGTCAAAATAGCTCATTGAGGAGGCGTTCTTTTTTTCTTGAGAGCTCGTGTACGGTTTTTATTGAAGTTTCGGGGTTGTAGGGAGGAAAGGTAATGTGCGAGGGAGTCAGCTCTATTTCGCGTTCGAGGCGGGAATAGAGCTCTTCAAATTCTTCCTCATCTCGCAGAGGAGACGCCCCGGAATATAATTCCCGATTTGGTGTATTGTTTGGTAGAGTGAGTGTAGGTTGAAGTTTTGTGTGGGTTTTGAAGTGTGTGGTTTTGTATGATTGGGGTGATTTGTGTGGTTAGGGGGTGATTGGTCGGGTATTTGTTGCGTCGTGGTGGTCGGGGTGGAAGGTCAATTTGGACGAGGCCCCATTCTCGTTGTAGGAATTCTGGAGCCACACTTGGAAGCAGAGGAACGGCTGGTGGTTCTATTTTCCCCTGTCTGGGATCAGGACGGTTGTGACGGGCGATCAGGACCTCCTGTCCGGGAAGACGGGATTGGGCTCGTCGTTGGAGTCGTCGGAGATAGGCAAGGTTTCTGTATTTTGGTATCGAGGGAAGAGGTTGTGATTAGTATTCCACATTGCGGTAGAAGATTAGAGGGGGGCAGGAAACTAATGCGTGTATGTGGCAGTAAAACACTGAATGAGATTAATGAATTTTATCAATTTATATCCACGTTACAGTAGAATATAAAGTGAGTAGTCCACCTCTCGGTAGGTTTGGAATGTCGTATACACGTTTCAGTAGAGTACGATTTATTTATGACAATTAATAAATTGAATTTATTTATTAACACCAATTTTTAAATTAATTTAACAAGAATGAGTTTAATGTTTTTTTTATTAATTTATATCCACGTTACAGTAGAGTATAAAGTAAGTAGTCCGCCTCTCGGTAGGTTAAGAATTTTGTATCCACGTTTCAGTAGAGCACGATTTATTTGAGGCAAGA
Organism: Ephialtes manifestator; assembly: GCA_963970395.1. Classification (NCBI taxonomy): domain Eukaryota; kingdom Metazoa; phylum Arthropoda; class Insecta; order Hymenoptera; family Ichneumonidae; genus Ephialtes; species Ephialtes manifestator. The sequence goes on along the minus strand of OZ019969.1, from coordinate 15,709,203 downwards.
AAATAAATTGAACACAAATTTTATTAGAAAGACGTTACGTCTTATCGGTTAAGATTCTCTCTTCAGAAATTTCTTGGGTGGTTAATCACTTCGCAGTAGTATAGCCGTCAAAAATTACCTTGGATTCCGTTATAGGAATCGTCGGTGTGATTCTGAATAAAACGGATTTATTCCTGCCTTATATGCACAGTCAGGTCTCCATTCTCTTGCGAGAAAACCGCATCGTCGTGGCCATCTGTCGGCCGAGTGGGAACTACGGGAGCTTTCGCGCGCTCAGGCGCGGATCGCCAACTCGGGGGGCTCGAGTCGTTATTCGAATTTCTTTTAATTTAGGATGGGGTTTTGGAATTCGCGTGTTATGACTATGAAACATAGCCGTAACATTTAGTATAAGTGTATTTTTTCGTGTGAGTGTTGTGTTCGTGTATTTGTAGGAGAGTTTATTAACCGGAAATTATGTATGGTAAGTATTTTTACGTTATTTGTTTTTTATGTATTTTTTCGGGTTTTATGTATTTCTTTTTTAATGTATTTTTCTTTCTTTCTTTTTTTCAGGTACATGTCATTGCAGTGGGTGATCTTCAGTCTTCTTGGTAAGTTGAGTTTTATGTTTAATTAGGTAATTGTAACTTTTATTAATATATGTTTTTTCTTTTATAGGTAGAAAACAAAATTGTAAGCCAGGAGGCAAACAGTTGGTCAGCATGCGGACAACAACCGAAGGATTTTGTTGAAATTTGACCAGCCAATTTGGTCAACCAGTTACTTTGAAACTAGATTAATGAGTTTTACACATTGCGCATGATGCAGAGAATACTGCTTCGAGGATTGGCCTTCGCTAGAACACATTCTATTTGCAGTTGCACTGCACACCAATTAAAAGCAGCAGTTTTTTTAAAAGATCCTTATAACAGAAACCACAGACAAGAACATAAAATGTCAGAATAATATTGACATAGATCTTTAAAAAAATTTAAATATTTTTTTAAAAATTGCTCTACTTAATTGGTGTGCAGTGTAACTGCGAGGAGAATGAGACTTAATGAAGGCCAATCCCTGAAGCAGTGTCCTCTAGATCACACCCAGAGTGTGAAATCTCATGAACTTGGTTTTGAAGCAACCAGTTGACCCAATCAGCTGGTCCGTTTACAAAAAATCATTTGGATCCAACCTGAAAGGAGAGAATTATTTATAAAAATTTCTTCTATGAAGAGGAGAATTGTCCTTATCCTTATAATAAAAAAAGACTTTCTTAACTGCAGTGTTTAATTTAAAAACTACTCGCAGTGGCTTTCTGACCAAGCCGGTCAATCAATTATAGTTATTGATGCAGGGAATATGCAGTGAATCGAAAACCAAAATCCATTGACGGCTTGATCTGAAAGCCACTTCTAGTGCTTTTTCATTTGACGATGCTAGTGATTTTAGAAAACAAATGGAAAAACGACCACAGTGACTTTGAGATCATGCTTCAGTCGCAGGCACGCCAAGTTTTTTGTAGAAAAACATCTTCATCTGTTGAATATCTAGCAAGGGGTTTGACTTGGCTAATAGGATTCGGTTTAATATTTTTGAAATAAATTGTTTTTTGCGAAAGATTCTTCAGAGAAGAACTTTTTGTTTTCAAGTGATTTATTTTATGAGATGGTTACACTTTTAATATTTGGCGTACCATTTTTGTTTTGAAAAAACATTTTTGGGTGGATTGTATGTGTTAAGACTAAAAGAATTATTATAGTCTATCGGAAAACCCTGATATAAATGAAACAGTTTTCTATCATTTATGTATAATAATTTCATGCTGATTGACTCGTTTTTCTTCTCTTCGGTTCACAGCTATAGAAAGTCTATCATAATGAATCTTGAATATGATAAATATTTGAGTCCAAAGATTTGTGAATGAAACCTTTTTTTATTGAAATATGTAATATTATTAATATTTTTTCTACGATCATATATTTTTATTATATAATTTAATAGAAAAATTATATAATTTATAATAATATTATGGGATATGGAAGAAATCATAGTACTTCGTAAATTTGTGAACCAAAGTCTGTATTCTGAACGGTAAGATTTTTTATAATAGTTTTCTGTCATTTATTTTTACCAGGGCAGTCACCTAAAAAAGGTCATAAGAAAAAAAATTTTGTAAATTCTTTTAAAAAATCTTAAAAATCCTTATTAAATACATAATGAGCATTATAATTCTGCAATTTAATAAAGACATACAGTGCACCAAAATGGTGTAAGGTAAAAAGTAAAATGTTTCACTCGTAGGTTTCAGACCAAACCAGTGAACGAATTCTAGTGTTCAATGTCTTATTTTATCTGTCGAAGAGTGCATTCTGGATTGAATATAGGAATTTTTTTTTCAGTTCTTTATGACAAAGCTATGATTTTAATTGTATAAATAAATCTCTCTATTAAAAACTCACTAAACAATTGGTTACAGTAATGTTACGTCCGGGTAACACAATGAATGCAATTGCCCTGTTTTGGACCTTAGCTAAAGCTAATTAATCCGGGATTCGGGCTAGAACGATTTGAGTTGATTTGGAATTGGATTAAGTGAGCAATTAGTTTTTGAGATTCCTTTTTAAAATAAAAGTTGAACCGTGGATCAGTGACTGGAATATACTTTGATTTGAGGAATTGAACGGTGAAATCGATTTTTATGAGTTTGTAGGAAATACAATGGGTCGAATTGATGTTAAGTGAGTTTAAATAATCTGTTGTTAAATACCCGTGTGAGCGGTTTCTCGAATAACCGTTCAATTCGGAGTTAAGCTTTCTTAGGTAGTTCTTCCTACCACCAGAGCGAGATTTACCCATTTGATAAAAAAAAACTGAATCAAGAAATTGTTGTGTGTGATGTGTTTACAAACTTTTGAGTTTGGAGAAATCGCGGCGGTCCGCGCAGAACTCCGTACTCATCAGCTTATTAAGACTTAGTGAGAAATCGCGGTGGTCCGCGCAAAACTCAGTCTTTGTGTACGTGAGAGCTCGCGGTGGTCCGCGCAAAACTCTATATATTGTGTGTGGTGTATTGGATTTAGAGGGATCGCGGCGGTCCGCGCAAGACTCTAAATATTGTGTGTTGTGTATTGGACTTAGAGAGATCGCGGTCGTCCGCGCAAAACTCCAAGTCGTGAGGTTTTTGAAAGGACTTAGAGAAATCGCGGTGGTCCGCGCAAGACTCTAGTCAATTCAAGAATGAAGAACTCAAATAATTCCTTCTAAGTCCAGGCTTACCACACTTTATTTGCTCCGTTGTACAAACTTCTTCTAGTGGATGTTGAATGGTGATTTGAAAAATATAAACTGACAAAAATACAAAAATCTGGTCCTTATATACTAATGCCGCGAACCTTCGGCGTTACGCAGGATTGAGAGAGGGCAGTTTCTTTACGCTCTAATTGGCTGAAAAAACTCCCGTCTCCCACTTCCAAAAAGATTTTCTTAGTTTTAGAGCTAGCGAGTAATTTTAAGTGTGAGAGAGGGTGAGCTTCTTGCCTCTGGTTGGTCCAAGATCACCATCTCCAACTTTCTTAGACTTGTGTGGAGCTTCCTCTAGTTTGCGGCCTAACGGAGGGCCTCACACCCCTACTATGCTACAGCCTTTTCCTTATTTTCTATTTTATCGACCACTGACTGCAGGGGCCCTTTTCCTAATTTTCCTACTTGTCGACCACCGACTGCAGGCCCCTTTTCCGGAACATACAGCGGTGCTCGGAGGGTTGCCTGCCTTCAGGGGTGAGGGTACGTCGGGACGTAACACCTCCCGCCTAAGATCTAATGTCGGTATAGATTAGTTAAGCAACATTTGATATTGAATAAAATGAAATTTCTTAATTAACCTTTGGTAATTATTTGGCATTGGTAAATTAAATTGCAATTTCAAAAGTAAAAATTCGGAACAAACATATCTTTGATTAAATCTAAATACAGAAATTCAACAAATTAAAATTAGAATTCAAACGTATCTCCAGTATTGACGGTTGTTGATCTCGATGTCAATCTTAGTTTCTTAGTGAAAAGGCGCCTGATGTTGCTGGTGGTTGTTCCGGTGAGGGTTCGTCTTGGGTGGTCGGCACGTGTATTTCTACTAGCTCGTGCGATTCCGTTGTGTCGATTGCCCGAGTCTGTGGATCACTGATGTTCCTCTTCAAATGAAGTAGGAGATGCGT
>OZ019969.1:15607513-15700013 GCA_963970395.1 Ephialtes manifestator | reverse complement strand
CACGCACGCACGCACGCACGCACGCACGCACGCACGCACGCACGCACGCACGCACGGACGCACGCACGCACGCACGCACGCACGCACGCACGCACGCACGCACGCACGCACGCACGCACGCACGCACGCACGCACGCACGCGCTTGCGTAAATCCTCCCAAAATCAAGTGCGCAAACGCGAATCAGTAGATGCCGAACAGATAGTCCGGGACACACCGTGTTTCGGCCTCTTTCTCTCCGGAACACCGTTGGATGACCACCTGCCTCGCAACCCCACCTTTGCTGGCTATTGGCAGTCAAGACGTCGTGCTGCACGTTGAGTGGAAAAGCCCGTATCGGGACCCATATATTCTGCTCGGCTTGGAGGGTTACTCCGAAGATTTCCAACCCGGAGAGAAAGTAGCCACCGAGTACTCAATCAAACGTGGACAGATGAGTAGTTCTCACATTATAATTTATGTATATTTCTGTTATTTGTTACGGTGATTGCCGCGCATTTCGGGTCATGTGGCGTGACGATTTCGACGTCAATATTGTATGAGAATGGATCGAATGAGTATGAGAGCAACGTGGAATATTGAATATTGATTTATATGTTATTGGGAAAAAGAATATTACTTATTTTTATATAATTTCGTAACAAAGAATTTGGACCAGAGTGGGATTATCTGGTGTATGATATATGTGTGATAAGATTGGCTCAAAGAAGGAGCGAAATTAAATGAGCGTGAATACTCAAATATTTATTATTTTTTATGTCCTATCGTTTATTTTATAATTCATTTAATCTTAAATAATACTGAAAATAAATAGTTATCACAAAACAAAGCTTCCTCTATGAGGAAGCAAAAATAAAATAAAATCTATTTGTGACTACCACAACAAAATTATTTTAGTGGCGTGATATAAGAGAGTCGCAATCTATTAATATTTACAACTCGTGATTTGTTTTTTATTTGTATTTTAATATTTCCTCTCTTATTTGTTTCTAAAACTTCATGAGGACCCGTGTAGTGATCCTCTAATTTTCCGGGCTTTGGCCCCTTTTGCAAAAATACAAAATCACCAATTTTTAAAGTTTGGGGTTTGATCTTTCGATCGTAAAACCCTTTTGATTTTATTTTTGCACTGATGAGGTTATTTCGAGCCAAACCTTGGAGTTCATGCAAACGGGTAACCAATTTCGTGAGATAACCATCATACGTGGTTTCTTCTTCTTCAATTGGCGGATCACTGGATGGAAGTCTCGCTAATTTCCCAAAAACTAATTCAAAAGGCGTATGCCTTGTGCCCTCATGGGTGCTCGTATTATAAGAGAAAGTAGCGAGCTCCAACCAATCATCCCATTCCTTGTCTTGATTTGCAAATTGTTTAAGGTATTCTCCGAGAATGTGATGGGATCTTTCAATGGATCCGTTGGATTGTGGATGGAAGGCAGTGGTTTTAAATTGTTGGATTTTAAATTGTTTGGCTAAACTTTTCAAAACTCTACTCAAAAAATTGCTACCTTGATCAGTCAGTACAGATCTTGGTGCTCCAAAAATGCAAATGAATCTTTTCACGAAGGCATTGCCTATAGTGATTGCTGTTGCGTTTGGGAGTGGAATGGCTAATGAATATTTTGTCAATTGATCCTGAATGGTGAATATATACTCATTATCGTTTTCGGTTTTTGCTAAAGGCCCAACGATATCCATTGCGACCTTATCAAATGCAGTTCTTGGCGTGTCTGTTATTATCATAGGATTTCTATTTTTAACACGAACTAACTTTTTCAGCTGACAAGCAAGACAACTGCGAATAAAACTTTGAATGTCTAACTTTATATTCTCCCAGTAATAACGCTGCCTGATTCTGCTATATGTTTTCGTTACTCCTTTATGTCCACCGATTGCGGATGAATGCTGTAACAGGAATAATCGTAGTTGCTGCAACGTCAAACCTTTCATCCTTCGAACATGATTATAATTAATTTATAAGAACTACAAGTTCAATAAGTCGATCGGGAAATAGATCGAGACATCGAGAAATTACCCGAAATGCCGTCGACGGCGCGACGTCACAGCGCAGGCGTCATAAGTTGTCGATCGAAGACGATAAATACGATAAGGAACTCACTCGACCCTTGGGCCTCGCGAGGTATACACGTCTCTCACGCAGCGACGGAGTTATTAGTACAAAGGAACAAATTCATCGATCAAAATCCGTTCAAAGTATCAACGGTATTTATCCAAGAGGAATTAAGTACGAACAAAAGTCGGTTCGTTGAAAGTTCTAGGAAGGAAGTCCCAAGATCGAGTCCGTTCGAAGCGTGAATATTATAAATTTTGTTGTAACTGAGCTTTGTTCATCGGACGTATGTAAGTACCTTGTAAATTACGCCTAAACTCTTTTGTTGAATATATTCCTGGAATTCGTAACGTAAAGAGTATCATTTATTTGGGTCTACCCTGTTACCCCCTTGAGAGGCTAATTGCCGGCACAATTAATATTAAACTTTATATAAAATTGTCGATAATCGATCGACTGGCGCCCAACTATTGTTCAAATAAAATTTATAAAATAAACTGCAGTGAGCCCTGTCAGCCACTGACCCAGGCCGCGTCAGGTGGGAATTCCTTTAATAATTATAGCGACCGTAAATATTGAAAAGTAAAAAGGAATTCTGTCTCAATGCATCTCTTTTATTACATCATTACGTCTACTTGGTTCGACGTACTGAATACTTCCATTGCAAATAATAATTTTTGTTGTTAGAATTTCACCGATTTTAGATAAATATTTCCGGACTATTCTTCATTCTATAGTCTCTATTTCATCTGTTTTAGCAATACTTATTGTTTTTAAGCTCTTTTGTCTTAAAATTTCTGACAAGCTTTGTAATGTCCCCTCTATATCTGACATTACGTCCGATAGCCCCTCTTAATAATATCGAATTGGCAACGCGATGTGAACTCGATTTTGTAGCTCCTTTGCTTGAGCTTCTCCTGCTACCAAATTATCAAATTTTGGAAATTCACCGCGTTTTTGAAGCTGTAGTGAACCTGTGTCACAAGGTTCTCCATTGACATAAACAAAGTACGCATTGTTGTCTTTACGCATAAACAATTGATCTTTTGAATCTAAAAGATTTTGCGTGATTTGATTTTTCTCTGAGCTATCAGATGTATTGGCCTCATTTATCATTTCTTTTTCTATTTCTCTTTCTTCCTCTTTTTCCCCTTCTTCCTCTTCTTCTTCTTCTTCGCTCGTCTCATTACTATCACTATCTGTGTTATCGTTGTTACTTGACTGATTTCTGATTTCGTTGAATTTATTTTTACGTTGTAAGACTTTCGATTTGCCTTTTGGCTTTTTACCTTCTTTTCTTTTCCTTACTTCTTCTACCTGCCTATCCAACTCATCTCGTAATCTCTGTGGTTCTTTTTTATTTCGTTTGCTTCTCCGCGGTTCTACTTCTATTGAAGGTGGCTCCTCGTGAATAATTGCTGTGGTAGTGATCATATTTTCTGAACTTTTAACTAAAAGGATATTCTGCTCAATCGGATTTCGAGATAAGGCATCAGCATTATCGTTCATTTTCCCGGCTTTGTAAATTATGTCATAATCGTGATCTTTTAATTTGAATCTCCATTTTGAAACTCGAGTAGTTGGATCTTTAGAAGTTTTAAACCATATTAAAGGCTTGTGATCGGTAATGATTGTAAATTTTCTTCCATATATATACGGATGAAATTGCTTAACGGCGTAAACTATGACGAGAGCCTCTTTCTCATATACTTCGTAATTTTTCTCAGCACCGGACAAAGTTCTAGAAATATAAGAAATCGGCAAATCCTTTCCTATTTCTCCTTGCGATAATATGCCTCCGATTGCATATCCTGACGCGTCTGTAGTGATTAGGAAAGGCTTAGTGAAATCCGGATGTTTTAATACCGGTTCCTTACAAAGAATTTCTATTAATTCTTCAAAAGCTGCCTGCTCCCTTTTTCCCCATAAAACACCGTATCCTTTTTCAACAGATTCGAGATGGGTTTCGCGATTTTTGAATAACCCTTAATAAAGCGTCGATAATACCCGGTCAACCTTAAAAATTGTCTGACTGTTTTAATGTTTTTCGGGGCCGGATAATTCCTAACTGCTTCGATTTTTTTCGGATCTGGCCTAGTGCCTTCTTCTGATATCAAGTGCCCAAGATAAACAACCTCTTTCCTTAAAAATTCACATTTATCGGGCTGTAACTTGAGATTTGCATCGGCTAAACGAGCTATTAATTTTCGATACTTGATTTTATGCTCCTGAAGTGAAGACGCATAAATGACTATATCATCCAGGTACACGAAAAGTTCTGTGCCCTGTAATCCGCTTAAAACACTGTCCATTAGCCTTTGGAAGGTTGCAGGAGCATTTTTCAACCCGAAAGGCATCCGAGAAAACTCGTAGTGTCCGAACGGCGTTGAAAAAGCTGTTTTATGACTATCGTCAGGTTTAAGCTGAATTTGGTGGAAACCCGATGCTAAATCAAATACCGAAAAATATTTGGCTCTACCTAACTGGTCGAGGATATCGGTTATATTAGGCAGAGGATATGAATCGCCTATTGTCTTGTCGTTTAATTCATGAAAGTCGAGAACCATTCTCCATCGCTTGTTTCCTTTGGAGTCCGGTTTTTTCGGCACAATCCACACGGGATTGTTATATGGCGACTGTGAGTCTTTAATGATTTTTCCGTCATAAAGCTCTTTTACCTGCCGCGTGATTTCTTCTTTATGAATCGGTGGATAACGATATTGACGTACGTGAATTGGTTTGTTATCCACCGCTGGAATCGGGTGATCAACCTTAGAGGTAAACCCTAGTTGTTCCCCGGGAATATAAAAGTGTTCTGCACTTTCTTGAAGTAATTCATCTACACTCTCTTTTTCCTCTGCGTTTAAGCTTTCGAGGCGGAGGAGACTCTTTACTTTTTGCACACGGTTATCTCGATCGGCATTTTGCGCGATTGCTAGACAGAGCGTGTTTGATTTAGAAGATTTAGAAGATTTAGAAGATTTGGAAGATTTGGAAGATTTAGAGAATTTAGAAGATTTAGTGGATTTTTGAGAATCTGAAGATTTTGAAGAATCAGGAAATTTATTTGATTCCGTTGAATTACAAAATTCAGCATTTTGGCACTCTTCAAACTCTTCAAGAGCGAGAGTAGGGACTTCGATGTGAATATCTTCGTCTCTAGAATTGAAAATTTTAGTGTAAGCCACACCGTGTAAATTTTTGACGAGCGCTTTTCCGAAATAGATTTTCTCTCCGATTTTATATTTTGGAAGATACCCTTCCGATATCTCATCGTTTTTTACTCTAATATAAAATGTTGACATGGAACGGGCTGGTACTGTTATTATTTCAGGACTCAAGAATTTTATTTTTATATCCTTCCAAGTCAAACAATGTCCCTTGTAATCGACTGCTGCTTTGTACCTCTGGAAAAATTCGTTACCCAAAATTCCTGCCTGATTGATCGGGAAATCATCTATCACAACATGGAAAACGACGGGACTTCCTAAGATGTCCACAGTAAATGACCCTAAGGTTTCTACAATATTTGAAGTTATGCCATGTAGTTCAAGAATATCTAATTCGTCAATTATATTTCCCGGTGCAACGTAGGCTTGCTTCACTGAATTAGGCTCAGAACCAGTGTCAACCAACAACTCGATTTGCGAAGCTAAATCCGCGGACTCTATTTGAACGGTCGGAGGTCGGAAGCGCTGTCTCAATTTAACGTGAGCTATTCGGAGTCTTCGGAGTCCTGCTTTTGCTGAATTAACATTGTTTTTTGTTGGGCCGCATTCTTTTGCGTCTCCTGGGATGGCCCGGGTTTCGGGAGACTGCGGGAGTTTCCCTGTGCTCTTTGCTTATTATTGTATTCCCGTTTCCTGCACTCGTCTATTGTATGACCAATTTTTTTACAATACCGGCAAGATTTGGGGTTGTCAGTCGTTGCGGGTCTCGGCTTAACCGGTGGTGCGCTAGCCTCTTGAGTCGACTGTTTATTGCCTTCTCTCGAGGGCCCAGCGCCCGGTTGCCTATGCCAGCATACAAGGGCCGTATGTCCCGGCCGTTGGCATATCTGACACGTTACAGCACCCTTACTGACAGTACCCACTATTTCTCGGCGGGGAGTAGGTTTGACTGCGCGCTGTGTTTTTCTCATATCGGCGATCGCGGCCTGTTTTTTGTCAATTTTTATGGCGTCAGTCGCAGCGTCAGTCAAAGAGTCATAAGAAATTTTCATTCGTAATTGAATTTCGGTTTTAAGACCGTCGAGAAAACATTCTACGCATTCCCTTTCTATTGCGTCAGCGTCAACGTCTCCTATTGTTCCTTCTGCGTTTTGATTTTTGTAGGCCTCAACTATATGGTTGCCTACCTCTCGTACACGATTTACATATTCAATAACGTCTTGGTTTTCATTTTGAATTAAACTACCTAGTTCGCGTCGCGTCTGGTTCACGGTTTTTGCAGGTGAATATAATTTTTTTAAAAACGTTGTTAACGCGCTTAATTTTTCAAATTTGTGACCCTGTATTGACTTTTTCGCTTGGCCCACGATTTTTGTGCGAATTAATTTCACTAGATTTTGTTCCGCATTTTGAGGTAACATGACTAACGCCTCTTCGCAACTTTCTATGAATTGAAAAATAGGAATGTTCTTCCCATCGAATTTTAAAACTACTTCGACTGCGTCTTTTAGTGAGACTATTTGACGATTTCCCAAAGGCATTGTGGGAAATGGTGGTGGAGCTGGAATCTGGGGATTTGTAACTGAGGATTAAGCTCTCAAATTTTCACCTCTATTAATGCTTGGTTGTGATTGATTTATTGACGATTTTTGCGGTGTATGGCCAACTGGCATGATAGATCAAATCGCTCCTTCAATCCCACCGCTGTCACCAAAAAGAAGACTATGTTACGTCCGGGTAACACAATGAATGCAATTGCCCTGTTTTGGACCTTAGCTAAAGCTAATTAATCCGGGATTCGGGCTAGAACGATTTGAGTTGATTTGGAATTGGATTTAGTGAGCAATTAGTTTTTGAGATTCCTTTTTAAAATAAAAGTTGAACCGTGGATCAGTGACTGGAATATACTTTGATTTGAGGAATTGAACGGTGAAATCGATTTTTATGAGTTTGTAGGAAATACAATGGGTCGAATTGATGTTAAGTGAGTTTAAATAATCTGTTGTTAAATACCCGTGTGAGCGGTTTCTCGAATAACTGTTCAATTCGGAGTTAAGCTTTCTTAGGAGTTCTTCCTACCACCAGAGCGAGATTTACCCATTTGATAAAAAAAAACTGAATCAAGAAATTGTTGTGTGTGATGTGTTTACAAACTTTTGAGTTTGGAGAAATCGCGGCGGTCCGCGCAGAACTCCGTACTCATCAGCTTATTAAGACTTAGTGAGAAATCGCGGTGGTCCGCGCAAAACTCAGTCTTTGTGTACGTAAGAGCTCGCGGTGGTCCGCGCAAAACTCTATATATTGTGTGTGGTGTATTGGATTTAGAGAGATCGCGGCGGTCCGCGCAAGACTCTAAATATTGTGTGATGTGTATTGGACTTAGAGAGATCGCGGTCGTCCGCGCAAAACTCCAAGTCGTGAGGTTTTTGAAAGGACTTAGAGAAATCGCGGTGGTCCGCGCAAGACTCTAGTCAATTCAAGAATGAAGAACTCAAATAATTCCTTCTAAGTCCAGGCTTACCACACTTTTATTTGCTCCGTTGTACAAACTTCTTCTAGTGGATGTTGAATGGTGATTTGAAAAATATAAACTGACAAAAATACAAAAATCTGGTCCTTATATACTAATGCCGCGAACCTTCGGCGTTACGCAGGATTGAGAGAGGGCAGTTTCTTTGCGCTCTAATTGGCTGAAAAAACTCCCGTCTCCCACTTCCAAAAAGATTTTCTTAGTTTTAGAGCTAGCGAGTAATTTTAAGTGTGAGAGAGGGTGAGCTTCTTGCCTCTGGTTGGTCCAAGATCACCATCTCCAACTTTCTTAGACTTGTGTGGAGCTTCCTCTAGTTTGCGGCCTAACGGAGGGCCTCACACCCCTACTATGCTACAGCCTTTTCCTTATTTTCTATTTTATCGACCACTGACTGCAGGGGCCCTTTTCCTAATTTTCCTACTTGTCGACCACCGACTGCAGGCCCCTTTTCCGGGACATACAGCGGTGCTCGGAGGGTTGCCTGCCTTCAGGGGTGAGGGTACGTCGGGACGTAACAGTAAATCTAATTTTCACTGCATCAAAAATCGCTATATTAAATATAGAATGCACTCTTCGATAGATAAAATAAGACATCGAACATTTAAATTGGTTCACTGGTTTGGTCTGAAAGCTACGCCAAGTGAAAAATTTTACTTTTGATCTCACTGTTACGTCTCGCGTAACTATAAGTATAACACTATCGTTAAGAAAGATTGCTGGCAACGCAGACGCGAGCCCCTCATCAAATGTCGCATGGTACTAGCAAGATTTCAAATAATACAAGTAAGAATCTCCTACAGACCACATAGAGTATACGTGCGCCGCAACCCTTCAAACGAAAAGTCTGCTGTTAACGAAATGTATATCAACTTTATATAAACACGCATGACACTTATTTCTACGTCTCGCGTAACTATAAGTATAGAAAGATTGCTGTCAACGCGGACGCGAGCCCCTCATCACCAAATAGTACAAGTAAGCATCTCCTACAGACCACATGTTGAACTGTAGAGTATATACGCGCCGCAACCTCTTCAAACGCAAGTCCGCGGTTAACGAAATGTATATCAATTTTATATAAACACGCATGACACCTATTTCCCATACGCCTCGCACCATAAATCTGGACCCTAATTCTCGAGTATCCCTACCACTTTATCTAAAATTCATTAGGGCGACAATAGTATATAAGCAGCGTATAATTATTTAAAAATCCAGTTATTCTCCGACCACCGACCTGCTGCATCACTTCGAAGGAGCGCGCAAAGCTCCTAGCAACGACATTAACCCTGCGTGGTTAATCTTTTCGAGTAATTTAAAGTCTGTATCTTCTGATCAACGTTACAACGAATAAAAAAATCGTGAGTACAAAAGAATATAAATATATATCTCTGCGATCGGAATTATTTTGCATTGCATGCTGGTCTTCCTACTTCGAGACTCTGTCTCCAAGTCTCCAGTCATCCCAAAGAAATATACAAATTGAGGTAGCGCATGGCGAGGTCTCCGTCCCCGATGTAAAGGGCCAACGCCTTGACTCGAAAGAGAGACCGCCGTTACGACTTCCAATAGGGCAACTCAGGAGAGTCTGCCGCCCGGACGTAACATCACACCATTCTTGTGCACTGAATGTCTTTACAAAATTGCAAAATTGCATCAGAAATTGTTGGATATTGGTTTTCGCCACAGAAAATTTTTCGATTACACTGGGGTTTGAACCTACGACCTGCCTACCTAAGTACCTAACAACACACACACGCTACCGACTACGCTATCAATGACTTAGTAATTTTGGATATCTAAATGGCATAAGTGTTGTACAACTATTATTCTCTCAAGCATACTTATAATTGACATAACAAAATATTCAATTGATTGCAATCAGAGCGCGAAGTGGGTTGGAAATATTTTCAAGTGAACATAATTTTTGGATGAACGGAATCTTTTTCTCACGAAGAGGCTCAGGTATCCGGATTTTCGAAAAAAGTATATCCACAGACCTATGAAGGTATAGCAGCAAACATAAATCAAACATAAATTTGCCACAATAGAAGCGCGAAATGCTCCAGTGTTTAAAAGAAATCGTTTTTGAAAATCTCGAGTAACTTATCTGTTGGAGAATCCCCCTCCAAACACGCGAATTGCTTGAGTGACCGCTGCTCGGCAGCACCTCGCGGCGACTTAATATCTACTGCCGACGCATGCGCTTCGCGCACCGCGCGCGCGACATGCTGCCACGTGGCAATGGCCGATTTACTTCTTCCGTTTCCGGATCGCGCAACGCTCACTTCGCTCCGTGTTACTCACTTACTTTTACAGTCTTCTCACCTCGAAATTCTCATTTATCGTGTGTCTCATCGAGTCGACAGCTCAATAACAACTGATCGATTCATTTCGGGACATTCTCAACGCTCAAATAATCGCGAATCTATTAATACAATCGGTTCGGTATCTCTCACGCTCAACGGTCAACTCATCGCCACCTTGCGTTCTCAAGTGTTTTTGTTTGAAGAATATACGAGATTACTGTTATGAAAACCTGTGTAGAGGAAACTTTATTTTTATCACCCGTTCCACCATCCGAGAAACCGCTCAAACGATTTCTCAAACATTTGGTCCTTCGAGCCGGATAGTGGAACATCCCGGCTACAGTGTTTCTGTGACAGTGTACAGTGACTCTCGAGGCAGCTCAACAGTGCGCGCTGTGCAGTGTGTTCGTGGCTCGCTCGCACGCACAGTCTCACTCAGACTTCTCATCGTCTTCTCTCTCTCGCACCCGCGTGTGCCGAGAGTCGTGTTCGCGTCTCACATCGACTCGTGCGCCGTGGATCGCGTTTCGCGTCTCGAGCGCGAGACGCAGCTGACTCTCGGACTCTACATCGACCGCGTGTGCTGGGATCGCGCAACGCTACGCTCGCGCGCGAATTATCCTTCGTGTGTGTCGATCGCGCTTCGCTGCCTCGCACGAGCGTCGGTGTCTAGGTTGAGCTCAACGGACTTCTCAGCATTGTGTAGTGTGTTCGAGCATCGTCTCTGTCGTGCACACAGTGACAATTGACTTCTCATCTCATACATTTTGTGCTCATCCGCGATAGAGATTTTCGCGCGTTTACCACCGCGTCGTTCGGTTCTCGTTCGTGTGGAAAAAACTCAGTGACTGTTCATCGGTGTCGCGCGTTACATTGCTCATCGTGCAAGAGCCACGTGTTCCTGCGCGACAGAGAATTATTTTTCGCGTGTTCTTCGAGCGTGTTTCTCGTTCGTTTGCCGAAAATTAATTGACTTCTCATCTCATACATTTTGTGCTCATCCGCGATAGAGATTTTCGCGCGTTTACTACCGCGTCGTTCGGTTCTCGTTCGTGTGGAAAAAACTCAGTGACTGTTCATCGGTGTCGCGCGTTACATTGCTCATCGTGCAAGAGCCACGTGTTCCTGCGCGACAGAGAATTATTTTTCGTGTGTTCTTCGAGCGTGTTTCTCGTTCGTTCGCCGAAAATTAATTGACTTCTCATCTCATACATTTTGTGCTCATCCGCGATAGAGATTTTCGCGCGTTTACTACCGCGTCGTTTGGTTCTCGTTCGTGTGGAAAAAACTCAGTGACTGTTCATCGGTGTCGCGCGTTACATTGCTGATCGTGCAAGAGCCACGTGTTCCTGCGCGACAGAGAATTATTTTTCGTGTGTTCTTCGAGCGTGTTTCTCGTTCGTTCGCCGAAAATTAATTGACTTCTCATCTCATACGTGTTGTGCTCATCCGCGATAGAGATTTTGGCGCGTTTGCTAACGCGTCGTTCGGTTCTCGTTTGGAAAAAAAACCTCTGTGACTGCTCATCGGTTTCGCGCGTCGCATTGAGAACGAATTTCTCGCAGATTTTTGCGTTTTTCCTCAAAACATGAAGGACGAGCTCACCGATTCGGAGGATAAGGCGACGGCGACGGCTCAGCCTGATCCGCCACCCACGCGTTCGACCGCGCCAACTCCAACTCTGACCGTACCAGGCGGGGAGGAGGGAGGTAATTCAAGGTCACCGCGCAGCTCATCACCATCGAAGCTGAACGCCGAGATCCAGCTCAAAATGCTCTCGCAACCTTGACCGCTCAACTAGGGAGGCGTGGGAGACTTCACTCGGATCGTCGCAGGATTATCCGAAATTCGAACAACTTGAGGTCTTCCTGACGTCGCGCATCCGCGCGCTAGAACGTGTCGAAACGGCTTGCCCTCCGACAGCTCACGCAAACAAGGCGCCTCTCAAGAAAACGACTGCTCATCAGGCCTCCGCCGCTGCTCACCCGACGTCCGCTCAATCAGGCAGCTCAACGAATATATCATCTGGTCGATACCCTTGCGATCTGTGCGGAGCAGAGCATTTTGTGGTGATGTGCCCTAAGTTTCGCGGACTTGGGATCGCAGACAGGAAGAAGGTAGCCGTGGACAAGAGACTTGTTATAATTGTCTCGGCAGACACAACGTGAGGATGTGCCGCTCCAAGCAAGGTTGCAAGGAGTGCAACTTACGACATCATTCGATGCTGCATGAAGGCGCACCTGCATCAGCAAGGTCGAACGATCCCTCGGCTGACTCAACTCGAAACACGGAGACGTCTCAGCCCGCGACGAATCCTCAATAGGAACTCGGTGCGGTCGTCAACTCAGCCGTGCCTACAGGCACATCTCACTCTACGCTGCTCGCCACAGCACTCGCTCACGTCGACTCATCACTGACTACTCAACGAATTCGATTGTTGGTTGATCCAGGATCTGAATTAACTTTCGTCTCAGAACAACTCATCGCTCAACTCAAGGTTCCACGACAGCAGTCGACAATCCCGATCCTCGGTATCGGAGGCCTGCAGTCAACTCAAACACGAGGTATTGCTCAACTTGTTTTACGCTCAGCTCACAAGGCACTCTCAGTCCCGGTCCAGGCTCACGTTTTGAGGACTGTCACGTCTATCTTGCCGTCCTGCGAGATTCCAGCTCAACGCTGGCCGCACTTAGAACATCTCACACTCGCGGACCCGGACTTTCTCACACCGAGGCCAATTGACGTAATACTCGGAGCCGATTATTACGGCCAAATTATCAAGCCAAATATTATCAAAGGATAGGATTCGATGCCGATTGCCCAACTCTCTATTTTCGGTTGGCTTGTCCTTGGACCCGTGTCTGTTCCTCAGACACACGTGTACCACTCACTCACTGCGTCGGCTCAGCGGGAAGATACTACTCTTCAAGAATTGCTCACCCAATTCTGGGTACAGGAAGAGATCCCGTCCGATAACTCAAGCCAGCTCACTTCAGACGAAGAGGAATGTGAGACTCATTTTCGCACAACTCACTCAAGAGACTCAACTGGACGATACACTGTCCGTATTCCCATGAAGATGGCACTCACTCATCTGGGTGAGTCTTATGGCGCAGCTCACCGCTGTTTGCGGCAGATGCTCAGAAGATACGAGCGGGATGCCGACTATCGCATCCTCTATCACCAATTCATGGAGGAGTACAGGCAACTCGGCCACATGGTCGAGGCGTCGACGAGTTCAGCTCAATGCGGCACTCATTATTATTTGCCGCATCATGGAGTTCTCAAGCCGGACAGCACAACAACGAAGCTGCGGGTGGTTTTCAACGGCTCATGTGCCACCACCTCAGGCTACTCCGTGAACGATCTCATGCACACGGGAGCCAAGCTTCAACTCAACATTCCTGACGTTCTCATCTGGATCAGGATCCATCGGCATCTCTTTGCCACCGACATCACGAAGATGTTTCGGCAAATAAGAGTACATCGGTACGACTGGGATCTGCAACGAATTTTGTGGATCGACGACCACGGCAACCCGGTGCCGTACCAGCTCACTACGGTGACGTACGGGACGAAAGCCGCGCCGTTCTTAGCAGTTCGGACGTTGCTACAATTAGCAGAAGACGAAGGTCATCAGTTTCCGCTGGCCTTGCCACCACTCACCCAGGGAAGATACGTGGACGATATATTCGGAGGAGCCGACTCATCCGCTCAACTCATTGAGATCGCTCACCAGCTGAAGAACTTGTGCGACGCGGGGTGTTTCCCGTTGGCCAAGTGGCACTCAACCGATCCAGAGTTGCTCAAGGAATTCTCACCGGCGAGCACAGCAAGTACATCAATCTCACTGGACGATTGCGCGACCAAGATACTCGGAATCAACTGGACGTCTCACGGGGATAAATTTGTGTTTTCCTCAAACATCTCAGCTCAACCCGGTAAGCTCACGAAGCGACTCATACTCTCAGAGGTGGCTCAAATCTTTGACCCTCTGGGGTTCATCTCACCGGTCACGATTCGAGCAAAAATGCTTTTGCAAGAATTGTGGCTGCACAAGGTCAATTGGGACGACGCCTTGCCGATGGACGTGTCGGGAAGGTGGCTCAAGCTCAGGGAAGATCTCTCAAACCTGGCCAGGATCTCACTCCCTCGTTGGCTCAACACATGGAGCAATTCGAAAATTGTTATTCATGGCTTCTCTGACGCATCTCAATTTGCAATGTCCGCGGTTATTTATATTACCGTGTTCTCACTGTCCACCGGCACTCAGGCTTCTCTGGTGTGCGCCAAAACCAAGGTCGCACCGCTCAAAAGGCTCACTATCCCGAGGTTGGAACTCACCGCAGCGCTGCTACTGGCAAAACTTGCCAAATACGTCCAAGCTACACTCAAGCTGGACACGGAAGAAACTCATCTGTGGACGGACTCGCTCATAACGCTCAGATGGATACGCTCTCACGCTTCTCACTGGAAGGATTTCGTGCGAAACAGAGTCACGCAAATCCAGGAACTCAAGCCAGATGCTCAGTGGCGCCATGTTCCTGGCACAAGCAATCCTGCGGATTGCGCATCTAGAGGCGTATCGACTGCTCAGCTCAGAGACCACTCACTATGGTGGACGGGACCACCATGGATGACGCAATTGCAAAGCTCATGGCCTGCTCAACCTCAGCTGCCGGAGAGTCTCAGCGCACATGAGGCTCGTCCCGGTATCTCACTTCTCGTGGCTGCTCCGAAAGTCGATTATCATTGGGACCTTATTTATCAGGTCTCGTCTGCTCACAAACTGTTTCGACTCACTGCCTTGTGTTTCAGACTCGCTCGGAAATTGCGCAAGGAGCTAGAGCAGCCGATTGTTCTCGTGCCGTCTGACGACATGGAGCAGGCCAGGTTGTTCTGGATCAAGGCCACTCAATCGGCATTTTTCTCATCGGAATTGAAAACGCTCACGTCGGGATCGACGTTGCCCAGCAGCCACCCGTTCGCTCGACTTACAGCCTTTGTCGACGGGCAAGGTGTTATTCGAGTTGGAGGAAGACTCACCCATTCTGCACTCACCACGGAAGGAAAGCATCCTGCGATCCTTCCACGACACGCAAGGCTCTCACTTCTACTCATCGAACAAGCTCACCAGAGAACCTTGCACGGAGAAACTCAGCTCACCCTGGCGCACGTCCGGCAAACATGCTGGATCATCGGAGGTCGAGCGCTAGTCAAATCGCACGTGTTAAGGTGTGTTGTGTGTGCTCGTCAGAGGGGGATCCGTGCCCAGCAACTGATGGGCCAACTACCTCTCTCGCGAGTTACTCCTTCACGTCCGTTTCTACACACGGGCGTTGACTACGCTGGACCGCTTACAGTCAAGAACATCAAAGGTCGAGGCTCTAAAACATACAAGGGCTGGATCGGCGTATTCGTGTGCTTCTCAACATCGGCTGTCCACCTGGAGGTGGTCGGCGACTACTCAACGGATGGGTTCATCGCTGCCTATCGGCGCTTCACTGCCCGACGGGGAATTCCTCACACCATGTATTCGGACTGCGGCACGAACTTTGTTGGTGCAGACGCAGCTCTACGTCGGCTGTTCAATCAGAGTTCGGAAGAACACCGAGTAATCACAGCGATCATCTCAAAGGATCACAGTCAGTGGAGGTTCAATCCCCCGGCTGCTCCACACATGGGCGGAAAGTGGGAAGCCGTCGTAAAATCCACCAAGTTCCATCTCCGGCGAACCGTGGGAGACACGTTGCTCACTTATGAGGAACTCACCACGATGCTCTCTCAGATCGAGGCGATTCTCAACTCTCGACCGCTCGAACCGCTCACCGACGACCCATCTGACGTCTCAGCTCTCACTCCGGGGCACTTCCTCATTGGGAGTGCGCTCACCACTTTGCCAGAGCCTTCGTTGCTGGATCTCAACACTGCTCGTCTTGCTCATTGGCAGCTCATTCAACAAAGAGTGCAATCTTTCTGGGCGCAGTGGTCTGCTCATTATCTGCAGAGACAACAATCGATCTCAAAATGGCATCATGCCTCTAACACCGTTAAGGTCGGCTCTCTTGTCTTACTTACAGATGAGCGTCTACCGCCATGCAAATGGCCACTCGCCAGAGTCATGGAACTCCACCAGGGCAAGGACGGACTCTCCAGGGTGGCGACCATTAAAACGGCTACCACCACTCTCACTCGGCCACTCAGCAAGCTCTCACCACTACCGACTTGTCAACCGGACCATGGCGACGACTCATCAGCAAACCATTGCTGATGGCGGGGAGAATGTTGGAGAATCCCCCTCCAAACACGCGAATTGCTTGAGTGACCGCTGCTCGGCAGCACCTCGCGGCGACTTAATATCTACTGCCGACGCATGCGCTTCGCGCACCGCGCGCGCGACATGCTGCCACGTGGCAATGGCCGATTTACTTCTTCCGTTTCCGGATCGCGCAACGCTCACTTCGCTCCGTGTTACGCACTTACTTTTACAGTCTTCTCACCTCGAAATTCTCATTTATCGTGTGTCTCATCGAGTCGACAGCTCAATAACAACTGATCGATTCATTTCGGGACATTCTCAACGCTCAAATAATCGCGAATCTATTAATACAATCGGTTCGGTATCTCTCACGCTCAACGGTCAACTCATCGCCACCTTGCGTTCTCAAGTGTTTTTGTTTGAAGAATATACGAGATTACTGTTATGAAAACCTGTGTAGAGGAAACTTTATTTTTATCACCCGTTCCACCATCCGAGAAACCGCTCAAACGATTTCTCAAACACTTATCAGAAGTCGATGCTAAATGATAAATGTTAGCGGGTTTTTTCGTTATTGGAAAATGTGTATTAAATTTCAAATCAGTCACTAAAATTCCAAAAATATATTTTGATTTTCATGTACTATTTTAGTAATGATTGATTTAGTAACCATGTGTTGTAATTTTACATCACCGGATTGGTAACATTCATAGACACATACTAAATGTACTATGCAACTATATTAATCTTTATTTCCTACAGCGAGTTTTGTAAATTTCTCACACTTTTGTGTTGCAAGAACACAAACATTTTGCAAAAAGTAATACACCCATGTGGATAAAATTGCAAATACTTTGCTTGGTATCTTTCAATATCAGTAACTGAAATTTGAGTAACTTTGATCTTACATTCAATGCGACAATGTATATTAAATTTCAAATTGGGTACGAAAATTCCAAAAATGCATATTGATTTTCCTGTACTAATTTAGTAATTAATGATTTGATAATCATGTGTTGTAATTTCCAATCATTGGATTATCGAAATTCATTTGTCTGTATTAAATTTACTATGCAAACATATTAATTTCGATTTCCTATACCGAGTTTTACAAAATTCATACGCGTTTGTATCGGAAAAACGTTAATATTTTTTACAGTGCATGGAATACTCTGTAATTTTCTCACCCCAAAAGAAATATCCGTTTTTGAATTTAAAAAAATAACCCCCGTTTTTCGGTAAAAAATCGGTGTTATCAGAACGTGATAATTATTTTGAATGTTCTATTCAAAAGTTGACACAAAACTACAAATTTTATGTAAAAACATTTTTTTCACTAACTTCAAGTTTCCGAGATATCTTCACTTAAAAAAAATGGGGTTTAAAAA
This sequence comes from Ephialtes manifestator, assembly GCA_963970395.1. NCBI lineage: Eukaryota > Metazoa > Arthropoda > Insecta > Hymenoptera > Ichneumonidae > Ephialtes > Ephialtes manifestator. The sequence continues at coordinate 15,682,287 of OZ019969.1, read as the reverse complement.
AAATTATTGTATTAAAAAATCTGGATAAATTCATATAGAGTGCCTTTTAGAGGTACTTTGGTATGACCAATTATGCGGCAGATCTGAGATGCCCGAAAAGTAGTGTCTGTACCGAAAAAAAATACTTGATATAATAATGTTCTACCGACGGTATAGTTATAGTGAATTATTTTCGGTTTTCACAGGTTTGAATGTCATTCCATATTATAAATATGTTATTTTTTTATTTTTTTAATTTTTATTTTGCTCGAAAGGCGACGAGTGATGAAGTCGTCGTGGAAAGGGAATTTTAATATAAAGGTATCTTTACCGATTAAGGAATTAGAATCCACGCGATTGCTAATTAAAAAGATATTTATTGAATTAAAATATTTGTTATCACAAATTATTGCTTGAAATTACAAGGATTCTTATAATTGTTCGAGTCTCTAACTCGAGCTCAACCGTTCGCTTCGAATATTCCGTTAAGACTGACGTGAATTACCGTGATTTCCAGCCATTCACCTAAAATCGGTGCGTATGCATTTATTGCTCGCGATCCTTCGATACTGACTCAGACCTGAGTCAGCAGGCAAGTTTGTTCAAAATCGTTCGACTGCTTGATTTTAATATACGAAAATAATTATCATTGGAATTCTTTTCGAATATTTAAAAAATAGAATTTCAATGAAAATTTGGGGCGCAACATCACTAAGCGCCCCACTGGGTTAAAAGTGGTCTTATATTACAGACAATCGTCCGGAGATGTTAAGACCCCAAAGTTTCATTCGTGTAGCTCTTATAGCTTCAGAGTGTTGTGCCCAGAATTATTTAAGGAAATTGTTCGGTCGTTGACCGAACATGTTTAGTGCACCGCTTAAGCTTCGCCACGGAGCGAGCTAGAAATACGAAACCACGTTTATTCGTCAGATGTTTTTGGAGCAATTGGGCAATCGAACGATTTCGAAAGAGCTCGCGCTTTGACTCAGCGCGGAGTCGGTATCGTTCGATGAAGCAATGTACGCGGAAGCAATAAATGCATACGCACCGATTTGTAGGCAAATTGCTGGGAATTAATCGGGAATAAGTTTAGTCTTCAATCGAACATCAAAGTGACCAGTCGGTCTTGGGTCAGACTCGCCCATAAGTAACAGAATCGAGACGAGCTCGATATTGTAATACACTATATTGTTATTTGTTTAAATAAATCTTCTTAACTTTACGTTATTTACTTGAGTCCAACTCTTTATTGGCAAACGATCCCAATAAATAAAATATATGTTAAATTGACCCCCCTGCGGGCATAACAAGAGATACCAGCCTCTGTATTTGGGGGCGCAACAAACTGAAAAAAAATAGAATCAAGTCTCGGCCTATTCTGGCTCTGATATCGAAAACCGTTATATTTGATACGAGATGTTTGAGAATTTTTGCAGTTGCTTAAATTTGGGCTAAAAATATTTTCAATTTGAAAAAATGTAGCTAATTCAAATTTGAAATAAATTTCACACTCTTTTTAGCGGGAGTCCGGGCCGGATCGATCGAGTCCCGCCGAGATTCTAGAGATGGAGTCCTGGATGGAGTCCGGGCCGGATCGATCGAGTCCCGCCGAGATTCTAGAGATGGAGTCCCGGATGGAGCCCGGGCGGGCGTCCGGGAGGGCTCTTGGGATCCCGGATGGAGTCGCGGCGGGAGTCCGGGCCGGTCGATCGAGTCCCGCCGAGATTCTAGAGATGGAGTCCCGGAAGGAGTCCGGGCGGGCTTTCCGGATCCCGGATGGAGTTCCGGCGCAAGTCCGGGCGGGAGTCCCGGCAGTCCCGGCCGGACTCCCGCCGGGACTCCATCCGGGACTCCATTCGGGACTCCATCCGGGACTGTTTTTTTCTGCGCGGGCTTGTATTGATTACAAATTAAATGACAAATATTTTAAATAAATGAAGCAAAAATAATAAACAAAACTATCAGCATTAAATCAGTGCCTACATCTTCAGAGAAAGTCAACGATCATAATTATAAAGATACGAGTGTGATATCGATATGGTGAGAATGAAAATAAAATGTATTCACATTGATTCACTTGGATACTCATCGACGATTTAACAGTTGAACAGGGGAATTGGCCTCGTAATTCTAAAGACGCGTAGATATAATTTTTAGAACGAACGAAAAAGTGATAACGTTGCTTAACATCTTTTTAATGCAATGTTATGCCTGCAGGGGGGTCAATTTAACATATATTTTATTTATTGGGATCGTTTGCCAATAAAGAGTTGGACTCAAGTAAATAACGCAAAGTTGAGAAGATTTATTTAAACAAATAACAATATAGTGTATTACAATATCGAGATCGTCTCGATTCTGTTACTTATGGGCGAGTCTGACCCAAGACCGACTGGTCACTTTGATGTTCGATTGAAGACTAAACTTATTCCCCATTAATTCCCAGCAATTTGCCTAAAATCGGTGCGTATGCATTTATTGCTTCCGCGTACATTGCTTCATCGAACGATACCGACTCCGCGCTGAGTCAAAGCGCGAGCTCTTTCGAAATCGTTCGATTGCCCAATTGCTCCAAAAACGTCTGACGAATAAACGTGGTTTCGTATTTCTAGCTCGCTCCGTGGCGAAGCTTAAGCGGTGCACTAAACATGTTCCTTAAATAATTCTGGGCACAACAGCAACGTTATCACTTTTCAGCGCCTATATTAAGGCTATTGTCAGTCGTTCCAATTATTAGACGAAGCATCTTTTAAAATTCCTCTTGCAGCCTATATACATTTAGTATATAGGCTTGTCCTTGTATACATTTAGTAGAGTCTAGTGAACTTTATTTACTGATTACTGTAAATGAACTTAACATGTTTTTTTTCATGACGTTTTGACTTTCAAAAAGACAGCAAATCCACCCAAAAATGTTTTTTCAAAACATAAATGGTACGCCAAGTATTAAAAGTGTAACCATCCCATAAAAAAATCATTTGAAAACAAAAAGTTCTTCGCTGAAGAATCCTGCGCAAAAAAAAATTCTTTCAAAAATATTAAACCGAATCCTATTAGCCAAGTGAAACCCCTTGGTAGATATTCAACAGATGAAGATGTTTTTCTACAAAAAACTTGGCGTGCCTGCGACTAGCTCCCGTACATAGTCCATTGAAATCAGGACGGGAGGACAGCGTGTCTCCAATTATGATTATTCGTTGAATGATTATCAATGTTCTGAAAAAGATCCAAGTGGTCAGTTTCAGAAAGAAAGAATAACCAACTGAGATTAAAGGCGGCAGATATCGTAAGGGAAGAAAACCGTACCGCTGCGGAATACATGACTTTTCAACATTTATTAGACGACATAAGAATTCCTAAGTACTTTGTTAAGAAATTATTGGCAATACATCCTGAGTTGAAACTGGACCCGTAAAAAACCTTCGTTAAATCAAAACGAGTATAATCCCAATCGATGAGGCCTACGAAATAACTAGCAGAGAAAACATAGTTATATTGTAATTAAAAATTGTCGTCTCCTGCACTTACTCCAACTTTAAGATCTAATTCATTTGTCATGCTAGTTGTATAAATCTTTTGTTGACTATTTTTTTTCAGTATCTACAATAGGATATTATATTGCTGTGGTATTAAAAAATTGCAGAAAGTTGTGAAATCCCCCCAAAAAAAAACAACCGGTGTTAAAAACTTGGGGCAAGAACATTGACAGTTACATCTGATGTATGAAAGAAGTTTTGAAATAAACTAAAGACATGTACGTGTATGTTGTTAATTATTTTTATATATAGGGAACCTGTACATTATAAACTTAGAAAAAAATATTGCTTGTGGCAATAATAATATATATACTGGAAAGAAAGCAAAATTATGTTTGTTATTATTGAGTAATTCAATTGTAAAGAAAAATTGAACCTCGGTCCTTGGCGAGTTTGTGAAATGCACTGAATTGATTTTACTGTATTAACTCGCCAAGTACTGAGGTACAATTATTCTTTACAATTAATTTGCTCAATAATAAGAAATACAATTTTGCTTTCATTAGTTTATATATTTTTAGTATTACAAGCAATATTATTTTTTCAAGATTATAATGCACAGGTTCCCTATATATATAAACTAGGATTTTATTGTGGCTCGCGCGCTGCGCGCGCTCGCAATCGCCCTCTACCAAGGGTGCCACCTCCGAAGGGTGCCCCCCCGAAGGGTGCCCCCCCCCCCCCCCCGAAGGGTGCCCCCTCCCCTCCCCACCCCCCTCCCCTCCCCCATCCCCCCCTTCCGCCAAGCCCTCAGCCCGAATTATTCTAAGTCCCTCGATTCTTGACGGCGGCGGCGGCGGCGGCGAGATCTCTTTATAATGTAGAGAGATAATTATGTACATAAATAATACATAAATACATACATAAATACTTAACAACGTACTTGTACACTTACATGTTTTTAGTTTATTTTAAAACTTCTTGTATACATCGAATGTGACTGATGTGAATGTACTTGTCCCAAGGTTTTTTACACATGGTGCTTTTATGGGGGATTTCACAACCTTTTGCAATTTTTTAATACCACAGCAAAATAATATCCTATCGTAGTTTCTTAAAAAAATGTCAATGAAAGATTTATATAAACAGCATGACAAATAAATTAAAAGTTATAATTTCTCTGAAATATATATCAATATTATAACAATGCCGATGAGTGCTTGGCAAATAATCGGAAATAGGACAGTAAAAAAAACATGAGGTTCTCATGTCAGACTTGATGATATTAAAACCTGATACCTTTAAGTTCAATCCGATGCCAGAGTCTCATTGGCAAATAATTAACTAACTTATCAAGAGTCGCGGTAGCGACTCGACGCCAAGTTAAAAAAAGAAATGAATGTTACATTCACACGACGGTTTGTCTGTCTGATCTTGACTGGACGGGCTGTTACTCCTGACTTCACGGTCGCTACTGCTACTCTATTTATTCCGAAGGCGGCCACTCACCGACCGTTTTCAAATTGTAACTCGAATTATGTTTGACCACACGTCTAGAACGGAAGATGTGTCAGGTTCAATATTTTTAATTTATTTTTCTCTTTCAAATGAGACCTGCGGCAAGGAAATCTGTTCCTTTAATGCTGGTATCTGGCATCTTAGTAATTCTGGCCGTGCGATTTTATGTTCTTCTCGCGCTGCCGCACTCACACAACTTTAAATGTCCCAACCTGTACGTACCGATGTATTATCTCTGACCACACGTCGCAAACGAAAAGTGTATCATGATCAATATTTTCAATTTTTTTCTTTCGAATGAGACCTGTCACAAGAAAATCGGTTCATTTATCGCTGGTGTCTGGTCATTTAAAAGTTTTTCGCGTTGTCGGTGCAGTATTATAATTGCTACAACTAATCGAGTTTTCTCTATATTTAACGTGATGTACTACTGCTCGGTCGGTAACAAAAACTGTAAAGCGTTGTTCTTGGTCACAATTGATGTTTCAGGCAAAATACGAGAGGTACTGACTATGTTTTGGCACTCTGTAGTCAGTACTTCTCGACTTTTATTCGAAAAATCAACCGTGGCGAAGAATAACGCTTCGGGAAGATTCAGCTATCTCACTCGCACTTATGGCGATATGAGAGAGACAGACGATATGTAACACATCACCTTAAAAAAGAATTAATTCTAATTAAAGTGTGATATCAAGGTTTTTATTCGTACCATAGACCATTTCTTTTCTATCAATATATTAAAAGATATGGTTTTTTAAAAATCATATTTGACTACGATTTCGTCACTAAATTTTAAGCCTTTCGTTTATCGAATGAAAATTTCTCAAACTCTGAAAAGAATCCTACAAGTACTTAGAGATCTTATCTATGGAAGGGTGTACAGAAAATTTTGAATTATTGAGTTTTTTATTTTATTATTAACAAAATACAAAATTTCACGATCCTCGCTGTCAATAATGATAGAAAAAATTTTATATGCTTAAAATTCATTAAAAAAATTAACGAATGCAAAACGGTAACCAAAATAATTTTTAATGTTTCAGATTGCAATTAATAACGATATTTATAAAACCCGCTTTTAGCTCCACGTACGTGTATATGCACGAAGTAACCAAAGCTACTCAAAGTAAAAAATCATAACTTTATTGCTGTTCATGAAAAGTTCTAATTCTTTACATGCTAGATATATCTATTAGGGTGTTTCAAAAAAAGACGAATTTTTTTTTTTTCTTTTGGTGTCCAAAAATTGATAGTATACCTAAAAACAAAAATTTTGGCGCCCATGTGAGCTCTTAATATCAATAGTAAGATTCGCCTGTATCCATTTCTTTATTTTCCATTTAAATAACACGGGAAAATTTTTTTTTAATTTTTTAATTTTTATTACTTTGGAACGGTTCATCGTAACAACAATCTGAAAAATGATGTTTGTAGGAAATTTTACGCTCTACAAAAAATGTTTGAAGACCAAAGTTCCTCAGATTAACGGCTTCAAAGATATCCGCGGTCAAAGATAACACTAATAAAAAATTTCAAATATTTTCCAATAAAAATACAAAAAAATATCATATGCCATATTTTTATTATTTTTTATGTAAAATTACTTTAATTCCGTTAACCTGAGACTGTAAACTTTTTTTTTAACTCATTAATTCAATACTTAACTTACGAAATGCACTAATATATAAATATAAACGTTAAAAATATCTTATAAATGATTTTTTGGTCTCTCTTATAACGAATTTATTTTTTTCTTTACTAAATATTAAGAAATTTAATTGAACAATTAATTCTTTATAACAAAACACTATATTTACAACTTATTACAACAATTTTTCAACTTGAAAATATTACAGTTTTATAAAATTACTTTTATTGCAATTAGGATATTGTTTTCTATGTTCTGTCACTACTTGCAACAAATATTGAAGCTGTTCTTCATCTTTCGTTAAGCATCGATTATACTGCTCTATCAATGCCACGCCGCGTTCTGCTACATCATTCACAACTTGAAGTTTCCCGAAATACTCCAAGTTTTCTAAGAAATTCGGATTCTGAGGCCACAAAGTAACATCCTCATCAATGAACTCATACGACAAATCAAACAATTCAAATATATTAATCGATCTCATAGACACAAATTGACTAAGATCTTTATTTAATAATGACTCTAAATTTTTCTTGTCTATTATAAAGCGATTTGTTGTAGTTTCATTGGCTTTACAGTTTTTAAGAGCATGAACTATTCTTTTTTTTGTTCCAACTGAAACATTTTTATCAAAGAGAGATAAAACAGACAGTCTCTCTTTGATAAAAATGTTTCAGTTGGAACAAAAAAAAGAATAGTTCATGCTCTTAAAAACTGTAAAGCCAATGAAACTACAACAAATCGCTTTATAATAGATAAGAAAAATTTAGAGTCATTATTAAATAAAGATCTTAGTCAATTTGTGTCTATGAGATCGATTAATATATTTGAATTGTTTGATTTGTCGTATGAGTTCATTGATGAGGATGTTACTTTGTGGCCTCAGAATCCGAATTTCTTAGAAAACTTGGAGTATTTCGGGAAACTTCAAGTTGTGAATGATGTAGCAGAACGCGGCGTGGCATTGATAGAGCAGTATAATCGATGCTTAACGAAAGATGAAGAACAGCTTCAATATTTGTTGCAAGTAGTGACAGAACATAGAAAACAATATCCTAATTGCAATAAAAGTAATTTTATAAAACTGTAATATTTTCAAGTTGAAAAATTGTTGTAATAAGTTGTAAATATAGTGTTTTGTTATAAAGAATTAATTGTTCAATTAAATTTCTTAATATTTAGTAAAGAAAAAAATAAATTCGTTATAAGAGAGACCAAAAAATCATTTATAAGATATTTTTAACGTTTATATTTATATATTAGTGCATTTCGTAAGTTAAGTATTGAATTAATGAGTTAAAAAAAAAGTTTACAGTCTCAGGTTAACGGAATTAAAGTAATTTTACATAAAAAATAATAAAAATATGGCATATGATATTTTTTTGTATTTTTATTGGAAAATATTTGAAATTTTTTATTAGTGTTATCTTTGACCGCGGATATCTTTGAAGCCGTTAATCTGAGGAACTTTGGTCTTCAAACATTTTTTGTAGAGCGTAAAATTTCCTACAAATATCATTTTTCAGATTGTTGTTACGATGAACCGTTCCAAAGTAATAAAAATTTAAAAATTTAAAAAAAAATTTCCCGTGTTATTTAAATGGAAAATAAAGAAATGGATACAGGCGAATCTTACTATTGATATTAAGAGCTCACATGGGCGCCAAAATTTTTGTTTTTAGGTATACTATCAATTTTTGGACACCAAAAGAAAAAAAAAAAAATTCGTCTTTTTTTGAAACACCCTAATATCTATCTTTAAAAAATATTTTCTGTTATTTTATTCTTATACGTCTCATCGTTTTTGAGATAATATGCAAAGTTTCATCGATCAAGACGCCAAGTATTAAAAAAAAATTTGTATGCCTTACGAGACTCCTCACGACCGCGACGCTAGCGCTACTCTTATTATTTGGACTTTCGCTCTTTTTCGTCTGCTACGAAATTCTAGCTGCAATTATCGCAGTCGATTTTTCTTATCTAGGCGACTAATTTTATTTTGTCCGTTAGGATAATCTTAAAAATCGTTGAGAAATATATTCGAACGAATAATTGGATGTAATTCGTCCGGGAAACCTTCAAAATCGAAAAAAAACATGTCCGGATAAATAACTGAGTGTAATTCGTCCAGGTAATGCTAAAAAATGTAAAAAAAACCATAAAAAATACTTTAAAATAATTGCTCACAAACAAAATCTCTTGCAAAAATATTAAGCCAAATCCCATATATTAGCCAAGTAAAACTCGCTACAAAAAAAACTTGGCGCGCCAGCGACTAGCTCGCGTACATAATCCATTAAAGTAAGTGCAGGAGAAAACAATTCCTATTATTTCGAGTTTCGTAATATCGAAACTGCAGCATGAGCTCGAGTTGCACACCGTACCTTACTTATTACTTTTGTCTAATTTATCAGTCAGTACCTCTACTTCCTTTTCACCTCATTTAATCTAATATCTTGATATATATAAATCTTTGTAAGATTGTTGTTCGTACTATCGGGGGCCTGGCCCCCCGAACGCCCCACCGGGGCTTCGCCCCTGCACCCTGCTACTTTTAGAATCCCCTCCTCCCCCACCGAAAACTCGTACTGCAGCTCTGTTAGACCTTCCCGAACAAACTTCTCATTTCTCACGAGCATGAAAAAAAATTTACTTTTCATTTCACAGAAAATGTTTCTCGGTATTCAAAGCATCTGACAACGTAATACACTTTCTATTGTCTGATACTCAATTATCTATTCAGTTCCTAGTATTGCAGGTTTCATATATAAATCTTTAAAAAATTGTTTTTCTTTATTGCGCCCCCCCCCCTTCCGCCGCCTCAGGGCTTCGCCCCTCGGCCTCACCCACGTGGTGGTACCCTTAAAATCACATAAGCGAAGGGTTTTAAAGGTCAACCATAATTGGAAGTACGTTGTCTTCCCGTCCTTACTTCAATGGACTATGTACGGGAGCTAGTCACTGGCACGCCAAGTTTTTTTTGTAGCGAGTTTTACTTGGCTAATATATGGGATTTGGCTTAATATTTTTGCAAGAAATTTTGTTTGTGAGCAATTTTTTTAAAGTATTTTTTTGTACGTCTTTTTTCACTTGGCGTACAATTTTTGTTTTGAGAAAACTTTTTTGGTTGTATTTGCTGCTTCATCCGCCCCCCGCCCCCCGCCAGCGTGCTCAATTATATGCCTTTTTTAACAAAAAAATATTAGAGGGGGGGTTCAAAGGTACGCACGTAGAGGAACAGCATACAATAACATACGATTATTCGTCATAATAGATGTCAAGAATCTTACAAACATATATGCCGACGAACAACATACGAGTTTATGTCAGAATATGGTTTTTTTTAAACATTTTTTAGCATTACCTGGACGAATTACTCTCAGTTATTCGTCCGGATATTTTTTTGAACGATTTTGAAGGTTTCCCGGACGAATTAAATGCAATTATTCGTTCGATACTTCGTTGAATAAACTAATTTTCTTGCCATCGGAGATATATGAGGTAACACTTATTATAAAACGTAGTATGTTGTGCGATGAATGTGTAAGTGCGGGATGTTTTGGGCCACCCGTTCCTTTATTATCGATTTTTAAATGATTAAAAGTATGATCCACCCAAAAATGTTTTTTCAAAACGAAAATGGTACGCCAAGTATTAAAAGTGTAACCATCCCATAAAAAAGTCACTTGAAAACAAAAAGTTCTTCGCTGAAGAATCTTTCGCAAAAAAAAAATTTGTTTCAAAAATATTAAACCGAATCCTATTAGCCAAGTCAAACCGCTTGGTAGATATTCAACAGATGAAGATGTTTTTCTAGAAAAAACTTGGCGTGCCTCCAACTAGCTCCTGTCCATAGATCTTAAAGTTTCTCCAAAATATATGTTAATAATATATTTACAGACAGAAAGAAGAAACAAACCAAAAAACGAATTACGAAGAACTATTATTGCTTACGTATTCGCGGCATGAAAAGTAGAAATCGTCGAACCTTGGAGCGAGGCACCGCGCTACGTTAAGGGAGAGTGTCAGGTAAAAAATTAAATTTGAAAATTCAATATCATCCAAATTCTCTTGCATATAAAAATGACCAGCGAACTATATTGTTGATACTCGATCAAGGCTTTTTTTTACTGTTGTCTGACTTGCATATGCCTTTCAGTATTATCTTAAGCAATGTTTTTAAGCTTTCCACTCTGTCCGTGATTCAGATCACACTGCTAGGCAGATTGGGCTAGTTGACGTCTCATTTTCTTCTTCACAAAACGAGACACCGGCTAAGCGGAGCAAGCTATTTTTTTTTAAATTCTGAAAGCAAAGATAATCATTGATTTAGAAAATAGCATAAAATTTAGTTAGTAATAATTATGTGACTTAAAAAATATTACCTTTTATTAACATTTGTATCTTTTCATGAAGAAGAAAATGAGGCGTCAACTAGTTCAATTTGTCTAGCAGTTTGGTCTGAATCACTCGCAGAATAGGTTTAAAACCAAGTTTCAACAAATGGCATCTGAAGTTTATCGCTAAAAAAAATGTATTGCGCTGCTTTCATCTTTGGGACAAGTTAGTACCTTTAATGAAAAAAAATCAATATTATTTACAACTCAGATTCCAGAATATTAGTAATTATTTGTTTAATAAATGTTTTTTTTATTAACAAACAAATAAGTAAATTTTTTTTTATGTTGCATTTCCCCCCGTCTGCAGGCATTACTCCTATTACAGGGTCAGCCCGGATCAGTAGCCAGTCCCCCCAGGGGGTCTGGTCCGGATCAGTAACCAGGCCCCCAAGCGGCCGCATCCGACTTCCCCCTCTATATCGCATTTGCCATAGCATTTCTGCTATGGGCATATAGTCCAGACGCCAGAGGGGGTTCTGTGTGCCATTCGAGGTCCGCGAAATATTCTTGATGCAGATGATAGGTTTTGACCTCCTGAACATGAATATATAAGGTGTTTTGCGGAAAACCCGGTCGTTTAGTTATTAATCGCAATTGTTTATTAACAATAGAAGTTGTTGTTGTTTTGAACTCGGATATTTTTTTTTTGTATAGTCCTGTCAATTCTGAGACGAAAAGGTCCCATACAATTTTGCTCTACAATCCACAGATTTGGAGCAATAAATTGTTGAAAGTTGCAATTAGACCAAAATTGCTCTTCTTAACAAATTAGTAGCTTCGAAAATATAAGTCGTAAAAAAAATGTAAAGGAACTGATTTTGCCCAATGAACCGAGGAATATGAAAAAAGAAATGCGAACACGAGCAGAACAAAAAATTATTATTTATGAAGATTCGCGAAACGGTATTTTTTCTCTCATAACATACGGTCGATCGTTTTCTCCGGCCGGCAAGATAAAATTTCGTTCGCGACGGATAATTATAGTCGGCGCAACAACTTTATGGCATTCCCTAGGTTTCCTTTTGCCAGATACGAATATCTGAGGTGACAGTTTGCAAACCCGCTCCTTCACTATGTTATAAACAAATGTTTATATCAATCTATTTTTTTTTTTTTCGCTTCGAATATTTTTCGACTTGGCGTCGAGTCGCTACCGCGACTCTTGATATAGTTGCATAGTAAATTTAGTATGTGTCTACGAATGTTACCAATCCGGTGATGTAAAATTACAACACATGGTTACTAAATCAATCATTACTAAAATAGTACATGAAAATCAAAATATATTTTTGGAATTTTAGTGACTGATTTGAAATTTAATACACATTTTCCATTAACGAAAAAACCCGCTAACATTTATCATTTAGCATCGGCTTCTGATAAGTTACTCAAGATTTTCAAAAACGATTTCTTTTAAACACTGGAGCATTTCGCGCTTCTATTGCGGCAAATTTATGTTTGTTTTATGTTTGCTGCTATACCTGCATAGGTCTGTGGATATACTTTTTTTCGAAAATCCGGATACCTGAGCCGCTTCGTGAGAAAAAGATTCCGTTCATCCAAAAATTATGTTCACTTGAAAATATTTCCAACCCACTTCGCGCTCTGATTGCAATCAATTGAATATTTTGTTATGTCAATTATAAGTATGCTTGAGAGAATAATAGTTGTACAACACTTATGCCATTTAGACATCCAAAATTACTAAGTCGTTGATAGCGTAGTCGGTAGCGTGTGTGTGTTGTTAGGTACTTAGGTAGGCAGGTCGTAGGTTCAAACCCCAGTGTAAGCGAAAAATTTTCTGTGGCGAAAACCAATATCCAACAATTTCTGATGCAATTTTGCAATTGTGCAATTTTGTAAAGACATTCAGTGCACAAGAATGGTGTGAGATCAAAAGTAAAATTTTTCACTTGGCGTAGCTTTCAGACCAAACTGGTGAACCAATTTAAATGTTCGATGTCTTATTTTATCTGTCGAAGAGTGCTTTCTGTATTTAATATAGCGATTTTTGATGCAGTGAAAATTAGATTTACTGTAACCAATTGTTTAGCGAGTTTTTAATAGAGAGATTTATTTATACAATTAAAATCATAGCTTTGTCATGAAGAACTGAAATAAAAATTCCTATATTCAATCCAGAATGCACTCTTCGACAGATAAAATAAGACATTGAACACTAGAATTCGTTCACTGGTTTGGTCTGAAACCTACAAGTGAAAAATTTTACATTTTACCTTACACCATTTTGGTGTACTGTATGTATTTATTAAATTAGAGAATTATAATGCTCATTATGTATTTAATAAGGATTTTTGAAATTTTTTAAAAGAATTTACACCATTTTTTTTTCTTATGACCTTTTTTAGGTGAGTGTTAATAATTCTCTCCTTTCAGGTTGGAGCCAAATGATTTTTTGTAAGCGGACCAGCTGATTGGGTCAACTGGTTGCTTCAAAACCAAGTTCATGATAATTCACACTCTGGGTGTGATCTAGAGGACACTGCTTCAAGGATTGGCCTTCGTTAAGTCTCATTCTCCTCGCAGTTACACTGCACACCAATTAAGCAACGCAATTTTTAAAGAAATGTTTCAATTTTTTTAAAGATCTATGTCAGTATTATTCTGACATTTTATGTTCTTGTCTATGGACTCTGTTATAAGGATCTTTTAAAAAAACTGCTTCTTATAATTGGTGTGCAGTTCAACTGCAAATAGAATGAGATCTAGCGAAGGCCAATCCTCGAAGCAGTGTTCTCTGCATCATGCGCACTGTGTAAAACTCATTAATCTAGTTTCAAAGTAACTGGTTGACCAAATTGGCTGGCCAATTTTCAACAAAATCCTTCGGTGTCATCATGAAGGGAGGACATTATTTAGAATTTTTTCTTCGCTGAGGGAAAACAGTGTCCTTATGAGCAAATAAAACTTTTTTTACTCACTCGTCCACCGTAAGGACCATTGAAAAAAAGTGCTCCGCTTGAGTGGTGTGTAGTGTAACTGCGAAGAGTATGTGACCTAGCGAATACCAATCCTTGGAGCAGTCTTCTCTGGATCATGGATACAGTGTAAAAACTGATGAATTTGGTTTCTACGCAGCCAGTTGACCCAATTGGTTGGTCCACTTATAAAAAATCCTTCAGGTTTATCCTGAAAAGAAGTCATTATTTTTTATCTTTTCTTCGCTGAAGGGGAGAGTGATCCTTATAATAAAAAAATACTTTTTTGGCTGCAGCATGGAATAAACAAGCACTCGAAAGGGCTTTCAGAGCAAGCCGGACAATGAATTTGTAAATGACAGCCTAATCGGTTGCTCTATTTACAAAAAAATCCTTCAAGTTTATTCTGAAGGAAGGGTATTATTTTTTATTTTTCCCTCGGTGAGAGCGAGAGTAGTCTTCATGTAAAAAAAATACTTTTTTGACTCAATGTTCCACATATGTATAATTGAAAATTTAAAAGTAAATAGTGTCTTTGTATTTTGTACTTACTTATTGATATTTATTGTCGTTATCTCACGATTTATTGCAAGGTTATCCATGTAGCACAAAGTCAAAATTATTATGAATGAGCATGCGCTACTATATCTATATATATTCAGCTCGAGACGTTGATACCAAACATTACAAATATTATAATATTGCAAAATAATTGCAATTAGTTTCTCATTGAGAATAAAAATACTAATTCAGAATAAAAATACAAGTTTTCAGCAGACTGTTCTTGTGTCTACTATAATTGCGAGCCGGTTAGCAGATGATCGCCGCAACTTCTTCGGGCTGCCGCTGCGGGCGCCCGGCGCCACCAGTTGTGTTATGTGTGCGTTTTTATTCACACGTATGCACACGTATACGCGATCGGACAAATCTGTTTCGATGTGTGCACACATAGTTTTGACTTTGTGCTACATAGATAACCTTGCAATAAATCGTGAGATAACGACAATAAATATCAATAAGTAAGTACAAAATACAAAGACACTATTTACTTTTAAATTTTCAATTATACATAAGTGGAACATTCAGTCAAAAAAGTATTTTTTTACATGAAGACCACTCTCGCTCTCACCGAGGGAAAAATAAAGAATAATACCCTCCCTTCAGAATAAACCCGAAGGAATTTTTTGTAAATAGAGCAACGGATTAGGCTGTCATTTACAAATTCATTGTCCGGCTTGCTTTGAAAGCCCCTTCGAGTGCTTGTTTATTCCATGCTGCAGCCAAAAAAGTATTTTTTTTATTATAAGGATCACTCTCCCCTTCAGCGAAGAAAAGATAAAAAATAATGACTTCTTTTCAGGATAAACCTGAAGGATTTTTTATAAGTGGACCAACCAATTGGGTCAACTGGCTGCGTAGAAACCAAAGACTGCTCCAAGGATTGGTATTCGCTAGGTCACATACTCTTCGCAGTTACACTACACACCACTCAAGCGGAGCACTTTTTTTCAATGGTCCTTACGGGGGACGAGTGAGTAAAAAAAGTTTTATTTGCTCATAAGGACACTGTTTTCCCTCAGCAAAGAAAAAATTCTAAATAATGTCCTCCCTTCATGATTACACCGAAGGATTTTGTTGAAAATTGACCAGCCAATTTGGTCAACCAGTTTTACACAGTGCGCATGATGCAGAGAACACTACTTCGAGGATTAGCCTTCGCTAGATCTCATTCTATTTGCAGTTGCACTGCACACCAATTAAAAGCAGCAGTTTTTTTAAAAGATCCTTATAACAGAGTCTAACGACAAGAACATAAAATTTCAGAATAATACTGACATAGATCTTTAAAAAAATTTAAACATTTTTTTTTAAATTGCACTGCTTAGTTGGTGTGCAGTGTAACTGCGAGAAGAATGAGACTTAACGAAGGCCAATCCCTAAAGCAGTATCCTCTAGATCACACCCAGAGTGTGAAATATCATGAACTTGGTTTTGAAGCAACCAGTTGACCCAATCAGCTGGTCCGTTTACAAGAAATCATTTGGCTCCAACCTGAAAGGAGAGAATTATTAACACTCACCTAAAAAATGTCATAAGAAAAAAAATGGTGTAAATTCTTTTAAAGAATCTTAAAAATCCTTATTAAATACTGTTACGGCACAGATCCGTTTTTCCCGAAAATTCACTCTAGGCAAAGGAGAGTGAGGCTCTCCCTGTTACGCTAGATTACAGGTGAATTGAAAGGGCGGATGGGTGTTATGGGCCTTGTTTAGAGCCTACCCTCTCGGGCAAAAGCTCGGGAAAAGGCCGAAGGGTGTTTCTTCGACTTTGATAATAAATAAAAGAACTTGACTTACCGGTACTGCTGTAAAGCCGATGGGTAGATGTAAAAACGGTGGGCTGTTAGGTGGAAACAGTGGTGCAACGACGACGGTGACAGGAAACATCAGCGGGAACTTCAACAGGAGTCGGTTGTAGGGTGGTCGTTGAGTGCAGCAAATGAATTAATGCCACAACACTTAATAGATTTTTAAAACACTTTGATTTATTTAGGAAAAAGAAACTGAGTTGAAACAAAAAAAATTAACAATGAATTTTGCACTTTAAAATAATTAAAAATGAATAAAGACCGGGGAACGACGGACTCGAACTTTAACTCACGCGCGCTACGACAGAGTATCAAAATTTGACTTCCACACAGGCTCGGGTAACCAGTGTGACTCTGAGCGGCGAATGAACCTTATGCGCGAAAAAATTGTAGACCGCGACTAACTCGAAGCTTTAAGGGCTCCATCTTTTATAGACAGTCAAAGATATACAAATGGTACCCCTTGGGAGGGGGCACACACTATGAGTTCATTCAGCCGTCCCCACCATGCCTTTTGTCTTAGAGCTGGCTTATTAACACTATGATCTCAATATTAATAATTAACAATTATCGATTATGGATAAATTAAACGATCTATGGTAAATAATGCAAATCTCATTTGCATAAATCTCCTGAACTTCCAAGGCAACGTTTTGTTAATTGACAATTAATAATTATTGAAAACGATAAACAATGACATATATTTTCAAAGATAATGATTTCGATCTCGACAACTTATACATGCGGATTTACTTTTGTAAATTAACAACTTCATTTAAAGAATTAAATTTATTAATTTAGAGAACTCTCGATCTTTGAAATAATTTAAATTATTAATTAACAATATCCTGAAGCTAATGGAGTAAACTCTAAATTTAGCCAATAACTATAATATGAATATACATATAATTATGTGAAGATATATATATAGTTTAAACAATTATTATTTCAATCTTTTTGTTCCTAAATCGTAGTAGTCATCAAGGGGACGTCGGGGTATCTATCGGCAGAGAAGGAGAGTTTCCATAGTTCCGTCGCCTTCCCTCTGCTGCTCGTAGGCCTATGATGCTGTCCTCCCGCTTCCGCCTTGCATAGCTTCCTTATTCTTCATTCTCTTCTTACGCCCGTGCTGTGGTGTGCCCTCGCTGTAGCGGTGTTAGTAGTAGGCTGCAACGCTCCATCCTCTTCTGGCCCACTGCAATCTTCATAGCCTCGATACGCCTTCCGTCTCAGTTGCACTGTGTCGGTACGGTCGTCTTCTGAGAAGTTTTGGCTCTAACGAAAGGTGATCTCACTGGTCGCGTTGGTATATAAAATCGTCGCCGGTTGATTATTTGTCATCTAGTGACCGATGACATATTTATAATTATATTCAATAGCATTCGTTCGCGATATAGCCCTTTCTACCTAGGATTGTATATGGTCGACAAACGAACTGTATATACTGGAGTTAACACCGAAAATAAAACAAGTCGACGGACGAGGGCTTTCGCGGGATTGACAATCCATCCTTTGTCTGTGATCTCACGTACCTATCTTATTTAAAACATTCGAAGCCCATGTGTGACTCCCAACGTCGCATTGCAAAGGTTATGGTTCTCAGATTTATCGACTCTTCACAAAAAACGACGCAGACGTCTAGGCGGCTTTAGGTACAAGGACCCCTTAGTGGTTAGGTCATTCCTGTAAACATCTCGATATCATAGTTCGCGGACGCTCTGTCTTCTGTATGAAGCCGAAGTCGAATTACCCACGGTCCGTCGATCCTAATTTAGATGTTTAAATAATAATCTAGGTCGATATATTGGACACGCGAGCTCCAACTCTCGTAGTTTGAGGGCCCACCCAGACCCGCGCTAAATGCTCATAGACACTCAATCGCACGTCGTAGATGTAGCGGCCCTCCAGGCTCCCGAGCGTCCATCCCGATATGCGCCCCTATTTGCCTGCCCCAGCATCTTGACGCAAGTTCTCTTTTAAGGATGTAGGACCCAAAAGTTACGGGACGTAACAATACATAATGAGCATTATAATTCTGCAATTTAATAAAGACATATAGTGCACCAAAATGGTGTAAGGTAAAAAGTAAAATTTTTCACTTGTAGGTTTCAGACCAAACCAGTGAACGAATTCTAGTGTTCAATATCTTATTTTATCTGTCGAAGAGTGCATTTTGGATTGAATATCGGAATTTTTATTTCAGTTCTTCATGACAAAGCTATGATTTTAATTGTATAAATAAATCTCTCTATTAAAAACTCGCTAAACAATTGGTTACAGTAAATCTAATTTTCACTGCATCAAAAATCGCTATATTAAATACAGAAAGCACTCTTCGACAGATAAAATAAGACATCGAACATTTAAATTGGTTCACCGGTTTGGTCTGAAAGCTACGCCAAGTGAAAAATTTTACTTTTGATCTCACACCATTCTTGTGCGATGAATGTCTTTACAAAATTGCACAATTGCAAAATTGCATCAGAAATTGTTGGATATTGGTTTTCGCCACAGAAAATTTTTCGCTTACACTGGGGTTTGAACCTACGACCTGCCTACCTAAGTACCTAACAACACACACACGCTACCGACTACGCTATCAACGACTTAGTAATTTTGGATGTCCAAATGGCATAAGTGTTGTACAACTATTATTCTCTCAAGCATACTTATAATTGACATAACAAAATATTCAATTGGTTGCAATCAGAGCGCGAAGTGGGTTGGAAATATTTTCAAGTGAACATAATTTTTGGATGAACGGAATCTCTTTCTCACGAAGCGGCTCAGGTATCCGGATTTTCGAAAAAAGTATATCCACAGACCTATGAAGGTATAGCAGCAAACATAAATCAAACAAATTTGCCGCAATAGAAGCGCGAAATGCTCCAGTGTTTAAAAGAAATCGTTTTTGAAAATCTTGAGTAACTTATCAGAAGTCGATGCTAAAGGATAAATGTTAGCGGGTTTTTTCGTTATTGGAAAATGTGTATTAAATTTCAAATCAGTCACTAAAATTCCAAAAATATATTTTGATTTTCATGTACTATTTCAGTAATGATTGATTTAGTAACCATGTGTTGTAATTTTACATCACCGGATTGGTAACATTCATAGACACATACTAAATTTACTATGCAACTATATCAAGAGTCGCGGTAGCGACTTGACGCCAAGTTAAAAAAGAAATTAATGTTGCCTTCACACTACGATTTGTCTGTCTGACTGGACGGGCTGTTACTCCTGACGCGACGATAGCTACTGCTACTCTATTTATTCCGAAGGCCGGACTCCCGGCCGTTTTCAAATTATAACTCGATTAATGTTTATTTCCTACAGCGAGTTTCGTAAATTTCTCACACTTTTGTGTCGCAAGAACACAAACATTTTGCAAAAAGTAATACACCCATGTGGATAAAATTGCAAATACTTTGTTTGGTATCTTTCAATATCAGTAACTGAAATTTGAATAACTTTGATCTTACATTCAATGCGACAATGTATATTAAATTTCAAATTGGGTACGAAAATTCCAAAAATGCATATTGATTTTCCTGTACTAATTTAGTAATTAATGGTTTGATAATCATGTGTTGTAATTTCCAATCATTGGATTATCGAAATTCATTTGTCTGTATTAAATTTACTATGCAAACATATTAATTTCGATTTCCTATATCGAGTTTTACAAAATTCATACGCGTTTGTATCGGAAAAACGCGAATATTTAATTACAGTGCATCGAATACTCTGTAATTTTCTCAGCCCAAAAGAAATATCCGTTTTTTAATTTAAAAAAATAACCCCCGTTTTTCGGTAAAAAATCGGTGTACTGCCGTTTAATTTTTTGAGATGTTGACATTTATTTTTCACTAATTTCTTTTCTCGATTTTTGTACTCTGCATTTTTTTTCTTCAAAATCCAAGATTTTGTTTTCTTACTGATTTTTTCACCTTTAAATGCGAGAATTTCTTTTTAGTTGATTTAGGTTCTTTAGGTTCTTTGAGTTATTTATTTAAGGTTCTTTAGGTTACTTAAAAATACTGTCTATATACATATATATATATATATATACATATGTATATATATATATATATATATATATATATATATATATATATATATATATATATATATATATATATACTGTATATATATATATATATATATATATATATATATATATATATATATATATATATATATATATATACAGTGAGGTTCAGGTGAAACTAGACACCCAGCGAAGCGCGCGCTTGGGAACTCTCAAATCTTATTGGCTGCGGCCTTTCACCGGCAGTGCTCCTCAACGCAGTGGCTCCCACGTCCTCGTGTAGCATCGGAGAGGGCTGAAGAGTGGCATGGTAGGGAGATAGGGACGCTACAAAGATGCGTCTTCGCGCGTCATCAGGTGCGTTTTAACGCACCTGAAAAAAAAGTATCCTGGCACCGATGGTATACCCATTTTCCGAGTATCCAGATTTTATTCTTCAAGATACATTGAACTACACTGAAAAAAAATGTCATTGATTCAATAAATCCATCGTTTGCGTGCTGCCAAAAAGAAGTATTTTTGAATTAACTTTAGTTCTTATTCGTTCAATCCCTTTCAACATTGAAATAATAAAATATTATTTTGCTTATTTTAGAGTTATTGTTTTGATCTCGTATGGAATTGGAGGAATTAGAATTCAAATTAAGTTGATACCACTTGATTTTGGCAGCCCGCAAACGATGGATTTATTGAATCAATTAAATTTTTTTTCAGTGTAATTATCGCAAAAAAATGTAAACGATTCTGTAAGTTAAAAAAATGATTGTCCGAAGCATAATGGGCATAAAAAAGAAAAATCGTAAATCTGGAAATCAGGCGTGATTCTTAGATTTACAATTTTTTTTTTTTTTTTTTTTTTCTTTCATTTTTTTGGTTATCGACAATGCTCCTCGTAATGTGTAGTTACTTCTGTTCCAAAATAAACTGGATAGCTTATCGCACAGAAATCGTATTTGTAAGGTCGATAATAGAAGTTCAAAAAAAAAATCGTACAGGAAGAAACGCGGAAACGTTAAATTTCACTGATGCTTGACATTTTTATGTCCTTACGTTCGTCTACGATCCAACTACAATTTTATTATTATTATTTATTTGTCAACCGCAAGATCCTTTTTGCAAAAATACAGGAAAAAACAATAGAAAAATATTCCATAAAGATTAATATTAACATCGTCGACATTAGTCATATTATTTATCGCAGAAAAATTATGCGTTCACGCAAAAAAAATGAAAACTCCTCTCTTGCTTTTCATTTTTTATTTAATTCCACCAGTATTCAAACGCTCCGAGATTAATTCGACGACCGAAAATATTAGATATTTTTTGGGTATACTATGCAGCCCTGATTTTAGCGGTACCAAATTTCTGGGAACTGCTATCTTGCCCCGGAATGTCTGGTAAGCCCCCTTTCTTTTAGTACTTCTGTAAAATGTCATCAATTGAAACTGGTCGCATTACAACTGCTGGCTCTACACTTGCACAAAATTTAGTTTTGTACTTACTTCGCGCGTGAGACAAAAATACAGCATTCTGAGTGATAAAAGTCTTCTGTTATACTTGGCTAGGCACAACCCTTTCATTAATAAACAAGTCGACGTAGTGGCGGTGTAAGTACTGCACGATTTTTTTTAAGCTTTTCTTCAACAAGAATGCTAAAGGGGTCTTTTACGAATGAGAATACAAAGAAACGAAATAAACGAGATAAAACAAAACAACTTATTAATTGGATTAGTTAAACGACAATAGTTTTGTCAGTGCGCCATCGATTTCACTACATTCCTAGCATCGTGTTTAGAGAAAAACGCCCTATAGTATTTTTCGCTAGAAGCAACAGTTTTGAAAATAAATACGTTCAAATCGGAGACGACACCGCTTCCACGAGGATTACTTCAAAAGTTTTGCACCTACAACAAAGTTCAACAACACATTTTCTACTGTAAACAATGCAAGGAATCACAAAAAAAAGTAGAAAGTCAATAACTTGTTAATTGCATTAGTTACAAAATAATTCGTCGCTTAAAAACAGTCATTTTTTCGGGTGATTTTTTTTTAATAGAAAAGCAGTATTACCATCGATTTCAACGTGTTTTATTTTAAAACTATTGCTTCTAGCGAAAAAAACATAACGATATTTTCCTCTCAAAACGATGCAAGTAATGCATTACAATCAATTACACACCGATAAAGTTATAGTTGTTAAAAATAAGAAACGAATTGTTGTCTAATTACCGCAAGTAACAAGTTAATAACGTTTGACTTACTTTTCTTTTTTCCTGGCATAGTTCACAGTAAGAAAGGTCGAGATCAACTTATTTGTAGAAGCAAGACTTTTAAAGTAATCTGCGTGGAAACTGTATCGAAAATGATTTCGACGTACTTTTTCCAATCTATTGCTTCTAGGGGAAAATATCAAATAAAGTTTTCCTCTTAAAACGGTGCAAGGAATGCAATAAAATGAATTGTGGACGAATAAAATGTTTTTTTTTTAAATAACCGACGAATTGTTGTCCAACTAATGCAATTAACAAATAATAAGCTTTTAACTTGTTTGTCTGTATTCCTTGCTTCGTTTAAAGTAAAAAAGACCTTAATCATCTTTTTTATACGAGTAAGACTTTAAAAGTAATCTGCGATTTCGACAATTTTACTTTTAATAGTATTGCTTCTATCGAAAAATACCAAACAATGTTTATCTCTTAAAACCGTGCAAAGAATGGAGTGAAATAAATTGCACACCGATAAAATGATTGCTGTTGAAAATAAGCAACAAATTTTTGTCTAATTAATGCAATTAACAAGTTACTAGCTTTTTAATTGTTTTTATTTGGCCTTGCATAGTTCAGACTAAGAAAGGTCGTAATCAACTGTTTTCTAAAACCAAGACTTCTAGAGTAATCTGTTTGACGGCTGAGGCACCACCGATTTCAATGCATGTTATTCTAAAACTATTGGGTATAGCGGAAAATACCAAAGTGCATTTTCTTCTTAAAACGGTGAAAGAAATAGAGTGCAATCCATTTCACACCGATAATATAATTGTTGTTAAAAATAAGCAAAAAATTCTTGCCTTATTAATGCAATTAAGGATAATTAACTTTCAACTAGTTTGCATCGATTCATTACTATTTTTGCAGTAAAAAAGATCTTGTTTAACTTTTTTGTAGGAGTAAGACTTTGCCTTGAATTTCAACGTAATTATTTTCAATAGTAGTACTTCCAGCGAAAAGAACCAAGGGAACGTCCCTTGGTTCCGCCCAGAACGATGCAAGGAATACAGGGGAATCAATTGCAGACCGATAAATTTATTGTTGTTGAAAATAAGTATTAACTTTTAATTTGTTTATCTTTATTCATTGCATACTTTAGAGTAAAAAATAAAATCATGACGTAGAAGCTGTGTTGCCATGAATTTCGACGCAATTATTTTCAAAACTATTGCTTCTAGTGGAAAATACCTTACGACGTTTTCCACTAAAAAATGGGAAAGGAATGCAGTAAAATCAGTTGTGGATCGATGAAATGATTGTTCTTAAAAATAAGCAGAAAATTGTTGTCTAACAAATGCAATTAACACGTTATTAACTTTTAACTTGATTGCAGTCATTTTATCGGTGCGCAATTAATTTCACTGCATTCCTTTCCCATTTTTTAGTGGAAAACGTCCTTTAGTATTTTCCGCTAGAAGCAATAGTTTTTAAAATAAATACGTCGAAATCAATGGCGACACAGCTTCCACGCAGGTTACATTAAAAGTCTAACTCCTACAAAAAAGTTTATCACGACATTTCTTACTCTAAACTATGCAAGGAATAAAGGAAAATCAGTTAAAAGTTCATAACTTGTTAATTGCATTAGATATACGACAATTTGTTGCTTATTTTAGTGCATTCCTTGCACAATATTAAGAGGAAAACGTCTTTTGGTATTTTTCACTAGAAGCAATACTTTCGAAAATAATCACGTCGAAATCCGTTGCGACTCAACACCCACGCAGATAACTCTAAAATTCTTATCCCTACAAAAAAGTTTAACAGGACCTTTTTCACTTTAAACTATGCAAGGAATAAATAAATATAAGTTAAAAGTTAATAACTTGTTAATTGCATTAGTTAGACAACAATTTGTTGCTTATTTTCAACAACAATCATTTTATCGGTACGCAATTGATTTTACTGCATTCCTTGCACAATATTAAGAGGAAAACGTCTTTTGGTATTTTTCACTATAAGCAATACTTTCTAAAATAATCACGTCGAAATCAGTTGCGACTCAACACCCACGCAGATAACTCTAAAAGTCTTATCCCTACTAAAAAGTTTAACAGGACCTTCTTCACTTTAAACTATGCAAGGAATAAATAAATATAAGTTAAAAGTTAATAACTTGTTAATTGCATTAGTTAGACAACAATTTGTTGCTTATTTTCAACAACAATCATTTTATGGATACGCAATTGATTTTACTGCATTCCTTGCACAATATTAAGAGGAAAACGTCTTTTGGTATTTTTCACTAGAAGTAATGCTTTCGAAAATAATCACGTCGAAATCCGTTGCGATTCAACACCCACGCAGATAACTCTAAAAGTCTTATCCCTACTAAAAAGATTAACAGGACCTTCTTCACTTTAAACTATGTAAGGAATAAATAAATATAAGTTAAAAGTTAATAACTTGTTAATTGCATTAGTTAGACAACAATTTGTTGCTTATTTTCAACAACAATCATTTTATGGATACGCAATTGATTTTACTGCATTCCTTGCACAATATTAAGAGGAAAACGTCTTTTGGTATTTTTCACTAGAAGCAATACTTTCGAAAATAATCACGTCGAAATCCGTTGCGACTCAACACCCACGCAGATAACTCTAAAAGTCTTATCCCTACAAAAAAGTTTAACAGGACCTTTTTCACTTTAAACTATGCAAGGAATAAATAAATATAAGTTAAAAGTTAATAACTTGTTAATTGCATTAGTTAGACAACAATTTGTTGCTTATTTTCAACAACAAGCATTTTATGGATACGCAATTGATTTTACTGCATTCCTTGCACAATATTAAGAGGAAAACGTCTTTTGGTATTTTTCACTAGAAGCAATACTTTCTAAAATAATCACGTTGAAATCCGTTGCGATTCAACACCCACGCAGATAACTCTAAAAGTCTTATCCCTACTAAAAAGTTTAACAGGACCTTTTTCACTTTAAACTATGCAAGGAATAAATAAATATAAGTTAAAAGTTAATAATTTGTTAATTGCATTAGTTAGACAACAATTTGTTGCTTATTTTCAACAACAATCATTTTATGGATACGCAATTGATTTTACTGCATTCCTTGCACAATATTAAGAGGAAAACGTCTTTTGGTATTTTTCACTAGAAGCAATACTTTCGAAAATAATCACGTCGAAATCCGTTGCGACTCAACACCCACGCAGATAACTCTAAAAGTCTTATCCCTACAAAAAAGTTTAACAGGACCTTTTTCACTTTAAACTATGCAAGGAATAAATAAATATAAGTTAAAAGTTAATAACTTGATAATTGCATTAGTTAGACAACAATTTGTTGCTTATTTTCAACAACAATCATTTTATGGGTACGCATTTGATTTTACTGCATTCCTTGCACAATATTAAGAGGAAAACGTCTTTTGGTATTTTTCACTAGAAGCAATACTTTATAAAATAATCACGTTGAAATCCGTTGCGATTCAACACCCACGCAGATAACTCTAAAAGTCTTATCCCTACTAAAAAGTTTAACAGGACCTTTTTCACTTTAAGCTATGCCAGGAATAAATAAATATAAGTTAAAAGTTAATAATTTGTTAATTGCATTAGTTAGACAACAATTTGTTGCTTATTTTCAACAACAATCATTTTATGGATACGCAATTGATTTTACTGCATTCCGTGCACAATATTAAGAGGAAAACGTCTTTTGGTATTTTTCACTAGAAGCAATACTTTCGAAAATAATCACGACGAAATCCGTTGCGACTTAACACCCACGCAGATAACTCTAAAAGTCATATCCCTACTCAAAAGTTTAACAGGACCTTTTTCACTTTAAACTATGCAAGGAATAAATAAATATAAGTTAAAAGTTAATAACTTGTTAATTGCATTAGTTAGACAACAATTTGTTGCTTATTTTCAACAACAATCATTTTATCGGTACGCAATTGATTTTACTGCATTCCGTGCACAATATTAAGAGGAAAACGTCTTTTGGTATTTTTCACTAGAAGCAATACTTTCTAAAAGAATCACGTCGAAATCCGTTGCGACTCAACACCCACGCAGATAACTCTAAAAGTCTTGTCCCTACTAAAAAGTTTAACAGGACCTTTTTCACTTTAAACTATGCAAGGAATAAATAAATATAAGTTAAAAGTTAATAACTTGTTAATTGCATTAGTTAGACAACAATTTGTTGCTTATTTTCAACAACAATCATTTTATGGATACGCAATTGATTTTACTGCATTCCTTGCACAATATTAAGAGGAAAACGTCTTTTGGTATTTTTCACTAGAAGCAATACTTTCTAAAATAATCACGTCGAAATCCGTTGCGACTCAACACCCACGCAGATAACTCTAAAAGTCTTGTCCCTACTAAAAAGTTTAACAGGACCTTTTTCACTTTAAACTATGCAAGGAATAAATAAATATAAGTTAAAAGTTAATAACTTGTTAATTGCATTAGTTAGACAACAATTTGTTGCTTATTTTCAACAACAATCATTTTATGGATACGCAATTGATTTTACTGCATTCCTTGCACAATATTAAGAGGAAAACGTCTTTTGGTATTTTTCACTAGAAGCAATACTTTCTAAAATAATCACGTTGAAATCCGTTGCGATTCAACACCCACGCAGATAACTCTAAAAGTCTTATCCCTACAAAAAAGTTTAACAGGACCTTTTTCACTTTAAACTGTGCAAGGAATAAATAAATATAAGTTAAAAGTTAATAACTTGTTAATTGCATTAGTTAGACAACAATTTGTTGCTTTTTTTCAACAACAATCATTTTATGGGTACGCATTTGATTTTACTGCATTCCTTGCACAATATTAAGAGGAAAACGTCTTTTGGTATTTTTCACTAGAAGCAATACTTTCTAAAATAATCACGTTGAAATCCGTTGCGATTCAACACCCACGCAGATAACTCTAAAAGTCTTATCCCTACAAAAAAGTTTAACAGGACCTTTTTCACTTTAAACTGTGCAAGGAATAAATAAATATAAGTTAAAAGTTAATAACTTGTTAATTGCATTAGTTAGACATCAATTTGTTGCTTATTTTCAACAACAATCATTTTATGGGTACGCATTTGATTTTACTGCATTCCTTGCACAATATTAAGAGGAAAACGTCTTTTGGTATTTTTCACTAGAAGCAATACTTTCTAAAATAATCACGTTGAAATCCGTTGCGATTCAACACCCACGCAGATAACTCTAAAAGTCTTATCCCTACTAAAAAGTTTAACAGGACCTTTTTCACTTTAAACTATGCAAGGAATAAATAAATATAAGTTAAAAGTTAATAATTTGTTAATTGCATTAGTTAGACAACAATTTGTTGCTTATTTTCAACAACAATCATTTTATGGATACGCAATTGATTTTACTGCATTCCTTGCACAATATTAAGAGGAAAACGTCTTTTGGTATTTTTCACTAGAAGCAATACTTTCGAAAATAATCACGTCGAAATCCGTTGCGACTCAACACCCACGCAGATAACTCTAAAACTCTTATCCCTACAAAAAAGTTTAACAGGACCTTTTTCACTTTAAACTATGCAAGGAATAAATAAATATAAGTTAAAAGTTAATAACTTGTTAATTGCATTAGTTAGACAACAATTTGTTGCTTATTTTCAACAACAATCATTTTATGGGTACGCATTTGATTTTACTGCATTCCTTGCACAATATTAAGAGGAAAACGTCTTTTGGTATTTTTCACTAGAAGCAATACTTTATAAAATAATCACGTTGAAATCCGTTGCGATTCAACACCCACGCAGATAACTCTAAAAGTCTTATCCCTACTAAAAAGTTTAACAGGACCTTTTTCACTTTAAACTATGCAAGGAATAAATAAATATAAGTTAAAAGTTAATAATTTGTTAATTGCATTAGTTAGACAACAATTTGTTGCTTATTTTCAACAACAATCATTTTATGGATACGCAATTGATTTTACTGCATTCCTTGCACAATATTAAGAGGAAAACGTCTTTTGGTATTTTTCACTAGAAGCAATACTTTCGAAAATAATCACGTCGAAATCCGTTGCGACTCAACACCCACGCAGATAACTCTAAAAGTCTTATCCCTACAAAAAAGTTTAACAGGACCGTTTTCACTTTAAACTATGCAAGGAATAAATAAATATAAGTTAAAAGTAAATAACTTGTTAATTGCATTAGTTAGACAACAATTTGTTGCTTATTTTCAACAACAATCATTTTATGGGTACGCATTTGATTTTACTGCATTCCTTGCACAGTATTAAGAGGAAAACGTCTTTTGGTATTTTTCACTAGAAGCAATACTTTCTAAAATAATCACGTTGAAATCCGTTGCGATTCAACACCCACGCAGATAACTCTAAAAGTCTTATCCCTACTAAAAAGTTTAACAGGACCTTTTTCACTTTAAACTATGCAAGGAATAAATAAATATAAGTTAAAAGTTAATAATTTGTTAATTGCATTAGTTAGACAACAATTTGTTGCTTATTTTCAACAACAATCATTTTATGGATACGCAATTGATTTTACTGCATTCCTTGCACAATATTAAGAGGAAAACGTCTTTTGGTATTTTTCACTAGAAGCAATACTTTCGAAAATAATCACGTCGAAGTCCGTTGCGATTCAACACCCACGCAGATAACTCTAAAAGTCTTATCCCTACTAAAAAGTTTAACAGGACCTTCTTCACTTTAAACTATGCAAGGAATAAATAAATATAAGTTAAAAGTTAATAACTTGTTAATTGCATTAGTTAGACAACAATTTGTTGCTTATTTTCAACAACAATCATTTTATCGGTACGCAATTGATTTTTCTGTTTTCCTTGCACCATTTAAGAGGATAACGTACTTTGATATTTTTCACTAGGAGCAATAATTTTGGAAATAATAATTTCGAAATCGGTTGCGACACAACACCCACGCAGATTACTCTAAAAGTCTTGCTCCTACAAATAAGTTGATTACGACTTTTTTTTACTCTAATCTATGCAAGGAATGTAGTAAAATCAATTGCGGACAGATAAAATAATTATTGCTGAAAATAAGCAACAAATTATTATCTAACTAACCGACAGCAGTGGACGTGCGGTCAGTGTGTGGCTTCGGCGGTCCCCAGAGTTAAGCAGCATTATTTGCGGTCATAACTTGGATGGGGAGCGGGAGGCAGTTTTTTTGAGTTTCCAATGTATTCTCATACAGTAGAAATTCAGTAAAAATAAAGCTAACTGTATCGGCCAGGTTTTCCGCAGTTTCCCTGTGCCCTCGTGCAAATGCGATACAGTAGTGCATTAGGATGAGTGGCTGCGGACAACACTCTAGAGGGGTCTCTATGAAGGAACGGTGAAAAGGGGAGAGGGGAAACGTAAAAGCCTGAAGAAGGCATACGAAAGAAGCCGATAATTATTATCTAACTAATGCAATCAACAAGTTATTAACTTTTAACTTATATTTATTTATCCCTTGCATAGTTTATAGTGAAAAAGGTCCTGTTAAACTTTTTTGTAGGGATAAGACTTTTACAGTTATTTGCGTGGGTGTTGAGTCGCAACGGATTTCGACGTGATCATTTTCGAAAGTATTGCTTCTAGTGAAAAATACCAAAAGACGTTTTTCTCTTAATATTGTGCAAGGAATGCAGTAAAATCAATTGCGTACCGATAAAATGATTGTTGTTGAAAATACGCAACAAATTGTTGTCTAACTAATGCAATTAACAAGTTATTAACTTTTAACTTATATTTATTTATTCCTTGCATAGTTTAAAGTGAAAAAGGTCCTGTTAAACTTTTGAGTAGGCATAAGACTTTTCGAGTTATCTGCGTGGGTGTTGAGTCGCAACCGATTTCAACGTGATTATTTTCAAAAGTATTACTTCTAGTGAAAAATACTAAAGGACATTTTTCTCCTGAAATTGTGCAACGAATGCAGTAAAATCAATTGCGTCCCGATAAAATAATTGTTGTTGAAAATAAGCAACAAATTGTTGTCTAACTAATGCAATTAACAAGTTATTAACTTTTAACTTATATTTATTTATTCCTTGCATAGCTTAAAGTGAAAAAGGTCCTGTTAAACTTTTTTGTAGGGATAAGAATTTTAGAGTTATCTGCGTGGGTGTTGAGTCGCAACCGATTTCAACGTGATTATTTTCAAAAGTATTACTTCTAGTGAAAAATACTAAAGAACATTTTTCTCCTGAAATTGTGCAACGAATGCAGTAAAATCAATTGCGTACCGATAAAATAATTGTTGTTGGAAATAAGCAACAAATTGTTGTATAACTAATGCAATTAACAAGTTATTAACTTTTAACTGTTTTTTCTTTATTCCTTGCACAGTTTAGAGTAAAAAATATCGTGATAAACTTTTTTGTAGGAGTTAGACTTTTAATGTAACCTGCGTGGAAGCTGTGTCGCCATTGATTTCGACGTATTTATTTGAAAAACTATTGCTTTTAGCGGAAAATACTAAAGGACGTTTTCCTCTTAAAACGGTGCAAGAAATGTTGTGAAATTAATTGCGCACCGATAACATTATTGCAAACAAGTTAAAAATGAATAACCTGTTAATTGCTTTAGGTAGACAACAATTTGTTGCTTATTTTCAAGAACAAACATTTTATCGATCCGCACTGATTATTCGGCATTCCTTGTATCATTTTAAGAGGAAAACGTGCTTTGCTATTTTTCACTAGAAGCAATACTTCTGAAAATGATCACGTCGAAATCGTTTACGACACAACACCTACGCGGATTACTCTAAAAGTCTTGTCCCTACAAAAAAGTTAAAGAGGACTTTTTTACTTTTAACTATGCACGGAATAAATGAAAACAAGTTAAAACTTAATTACTTGTGAATTGCATTATTTAGACAACAATTTGTTGTCTATTTTCAACAAAAATCATTTTATCTGTGCAAAATTAGTTTTCTGCATTCCTTGCAACATTTTAAGAGGAAAACGTGCTTCGGTATTTTTTACTAGAAGAAATACTTTTGAAAATAATCACGTCGAAATCGGTTACGATTCAACACCCACGCTGATTACTCTAAAAGTTTTGTCCCTACAAAAAAGTTGAACAGGACCTTTGTCACTTGAAAATGTGCAAGAAATAAAGAAAATCAAGTTGCAAGTCAATAAATTGTTAATTGCATTAGCTAAACAGCAATTTGTTGCTTAAAAATAATCATTTGATCTGTTGAATTTTATTGAGTAGAAAAGCTCTTGTTGGGGTAAGACGTTTAAGGTAATCCTCGTGGAAGATGTGCTTCCACCGATCTTAAAGTTTATTTTCAAAATTATTGCTTTTAGCAAAACAATACTAAAGGACGTATTCGTCTGAAAACGGTGCAAAGAAGGTAGTCAAATTAATAAAGAACCGACAAAATGATAGTTGTTGAAAATGAGCAAATTCTTGACTATCTAATGTAATTAGCAAGTTATTAACTTTTTACTTGTTTGTTTCGATTCCTTGCATTTTGTTGTGTAGAAAAGGTCGTGTTTAACTTTTCCGTAGGGGCTAAATTCTTAGAGTAATCTGCGTGGGAGTTGTGTCGTCACCGATTTCATTTTGTTTATTTTAAAAACTATTGTTTGAAGTGAAAAACGCTAAAGGACGTTTTTTCTCAAAACGATGCAATTAAGGTAGTCTGAGCACATTGACTGACGTGGCATAAGTTCGAGGGAGTTTAAGAGAGAATTACGAACAGTTCTCGATAAGATAAAAATTTGAAAAAAAAATCAAGCATATGGAAGGTGCTAAAGAGATTACTTTGGACGATAATAATTTAAAAAATGTTATTAACAAATTACTAAAATAAAGAATTGTTCAACAAAATACCCGGTAACCCAATTTTTTTTGTAATGAAAGTGATCTTTTCATTTTTCTGCATATGTATAAATTTTTTCAGAATTTTGTGTGATGTTTGAAAATCGCGTTTTTTTTATGTTATAATAAAAAATCAGAGAAAATTCTGAAAAAAATTCATACGTATGCAGAAAATTAATAGAATCATTTTTATAACAAAAACGAAATTAGTTTGCCGGATGTATTGTTGAACAATTATTTATTTCAGTGATTTGTTAATAACATTATTTAAATTATTATTGTCCAAAGTGAACTCTTTAGCACCTTCCATATCCTTGATTTTTTTTCAGATTTTTATCTCTTCGAGAACTGTTCGTGATTCGCTCTCAAACTCTCTCGAACTTATGCGACGTCAGTCAATGTGCTCAGACTACCTTCATGCACTGAAATCAATCCCGCACCGGCAAAATTATTGTTGCTGAAAATTAGCAATTAATTATCGTTTAACTTATGCAATTAACATGTATTTAACTTTCAATTTGTTTATCTTAATTCCTTGCATTTTTTGCGTAGTAATAAAGGTCTTGTTGCACTTTTTTGTAGGGGCAAGATTTCAATAGTTATCCTCGTGGAAGCTGTGTCGCCACCGATTCCGATGTGTTTATTTTTAATAGGTTTTAGCAAAAAATACTGAAGGACTTTTTGCTTTCTAAACTATGCAACGAATGCAGTGAAAGTACTTTTTTTATTTTTTTATTTATCTAGTAACATCTATTATTTTTTTTAATTCTTATTTTAAAGATTTTTATTTCCGAAAAATTGTTGCTGACTGCAAAACTGTTGCAGCATTAACAAAATTTTGGTAGCATTGATAGAATCGCAAAAAAAGCGTTCTTAACTCGTAAACCTAAAAAAAAGGTTTATTACGCGAACAGATGAGAAGGTACAGCTGGCACTATTTTTTTTAAATGACTGAAAAAAATGACTGCTTTTTTCAGGATCATTGGAAGAATGAAAAATTAAAGTAGTCATTACTAGATAATAAAAAAATGAAAAATGAGCTTCAGAGAATTAATAATTATGCGAATGAATAATTAGAAATAATGCGAAAATTAGAAAAATGATTTCCAACTGTTCAGGATAATTGAAAAAAAAAAATAGTCTCCACTAGATAATTAAAAATGAAAAGATCTGCCTTCAAGATTAATTCATTTAACGCAGAGTTAGAAAGTTAGGGCTGTCGTTACTATAAAATTTGCTAGTGCATAATTCTTCAGGGTTATTATTAGTTGAAACTGTTGCTTCTATCGAAGAATGCAAAAAGATTTTTTCTCAAAACCATGCAGGAAATGCAGTAAAATAAATGGCCACTGATAAAATGATTATTGTTGAAAATAGGCAACAACATTTATTATTTAACTAAAATTATTAAAAAGTAATTAAGTTAAAAATTGTTTATCTTAATTACTTGCATTTTTTATATTAAAAAAGGTTTTTTCAATTTGTCTTATGAGCAAGATTTTTCGAGAAATCCCCGTGCGAGTTGTGTCGCCAACCCTCGCGTCATTTTTATTATGGAAGACTTTTATCTAGACGGAAATGCCATAGGACCTTTTATTATAGTAACGATGCAAGAAATAAGTAAAGATAATCCCAAGTTGTTAATTATTAAAAACGCTTACTATTAATTATTAACTAATATTGTAATAATCTTAATCAAACTCAAAGCAGGTGATATTACCACCATACGGGTAATTTGTAATGTTGCTATGATTGCCCTTTGATACATTGGTACATCACTATTGATAAGACATCAGAAATGAACAAAACTAATTTTTAGCATTCATGCTACGCTTGAGTGTGTTCGGGATTCGTGAATTCGTAGTCGGTCGGGCCCGCCGATCCCCTCTCTTCGAAGCCTCTCCTTCCATGCCACCGTTTGCCGAGCTCGGAAGCCGAACGGGCAAGCGACGATGCTGAGAACCGTCGCTTTGACGCGCACGCGCCTGTCGGGTGTCTAGTTTCACCTGAACCTCACTGTATATATATATATGTTGAACAACATGTACTTGACTTGCTGCAGATATTTTTAGTTCATTTCGCAACTGTTTGTGCTGATACATTTTTTATGACTGAAGTTTTTGAAACACTGTTTTTTATTGGGGTGTTGATACCACTCACGTAAATGTTCTTGTCTTAATTTTTTTACACATTGTGTTTTTTGGGGGGATTTCACCACTTTTTGCAAAGTGTATATTGAATCATCAATCCTTGGTTCATCCAAAGAGAATAAAAGAGGATAACATTTTATAAAAGTAATGTGATTTTTAAATTATTAATAATAATAAAGCATTGATTTAGTTTAAGTTTTCTACTATAAACTACAACGATCTTTCCATATTAGTACATTTATAGAATTGAGACTATAAGTCTCCTCAAAATCCTCATAACATCCTCAAAATCACAGTCAGAATCCTAAAAACACTGCCACATTAAAAAATGGTATAAATATCAAGATGAAAATTGTACGTTTTATTCATGGAGAACTACAAAATCAACAATACAGATCACTTTGATTAATGTCATGTGATGTGTGCTATCGTTATTATTTCAGGACCTGTATATAATTAAGACTGACAGCTTTCATGTTTTTCTAGGTAACTTTGTTACTCTACTTAAATTTAGAAAAAAATGTATATTACAAAGGTCACACCACATCTGTTTGTTCCAATAATTTATCTTATAACCCGAATAGACACTAACTTTATCAAATTTATTTAAAAATGAAGCTTGTTACACATATAAATTTACTACATTTTATTAATTAATTTTTGCTCAGTTCTCATAACTTCTCTTATAAAAAAATCCAGTATTTCATCGAATGACATTGTGAGCTCAGAGTCAATCATGAAGCAACGAATAAAACTCACAGAAATCACCAAATATAAATCATCTTTTTTGCTGTATGGTGTTGGTTGCAGGTTCGAACAAACTAAAGTACACAAATTTCAGTTAATTACTGAATAACCACTGATTTTTATGAATATATTAAACAATGAAACTTGTTACATATATAAATTAATAAAACTTGTTACACATAGAAATTGAGAAACACTTTATTATTCCTGTATCAGTTGTGATAACTTGTCAAACCAAGCGACTCAGCATCATACCAAATGACTTTGGGAGATTGCGTATGACTTAATTATGCTTAAAGAAATAGAAACCACTAAATTTTACCAGATAACATTAGAAGCTTAAGAGTAAATAATCAACCAACAAACATAGAAAGTCACTGAATTTAGTACATAAACAGACAATATGGCTAGATGATGTTAAGTGTCATTATGAGGTTGCATTAAAAAACTGGATTACGCAAATCTCAGTTAATGACTGAAAAACCACTGATTTTATTGAGGTTATTAAAAAAATAAAACTCGCTATGCATATAAATTGAAGAACACTCTATTATTAGTATTTCTGTATTAGTTTTGATATTTAATTTCACCAAGAGGCACATTATTTCACTGCATGTCATTGGGGGCTTGAAAGTCAATTACAAAGTAGCAAGAAATAAAAAAACTTTAATCTACCGACGGTATAGTTATAATGAATTATTTTCAGTTTTCACAGGTTTGAATGTCATTCCATATTATAAATATGTTACTTTTTTATTTTTTTTATTTTTATTTTGCTCGAAAGGCGACGAGTGATCAAGTCGTCGTGGAAAGGGAATTTTAATATAAAGGTATTTTTACCGATTAAGGAATTAGAATCCACGTGATTGCCAATTAAAAAGATATTTATTGAATTAAAATATTTGTTATCACAAATTATTGCTTGAAATTACAAGGGTTCTTATAATTATTCGAGTTTCTAACTCGAGCTCAACCGTTCGCTTCGATCGAGTCCCGCCGAGATTCTAGAGATGGAGACCCGGAAGGAGTCCGGGAGGGCTTTTGGGATCCCGGAAGGAGTCCGGGCGAGAGTCCGGGTGGGCTTTTGGGATCCCGGATGGAGTCCCGGCGGGAGTCCGGGCGGAAGTCCCAGCAGTCCCGGCCCGACTCAAGGACGGACTTCGGCATCGGACCAAATGCCGAAGTCCGGCCGCGATTGCCGGGACTTCCGCCCGGACTCCCGCCGGGACTCCATCCGAGACTCCATCAGGGACTGTTTTTTTCTGCGCGGGATCAGATACAAAGTATGTAAGAGAGAAAGTATTGCAATTCAAAAAAAAATTTGTCCCTCAGATTTTTATGGAAATACATGTTTTGAGTGTCCTAGATTCCAAAAAACACATTTACTCATTTCTGTCTATCTGTCGGTCTGTTTGGCGTCTGTATGTGGCGTTCGAAACCACAATAACTTTTGAAAAAATCTATGGAGTGAAACGAAATTTTTTGTGTGCCTTCTGCATTCAAATCCTGGTTTTGGTATTGAAATTCAATCCAAAATCTTCACTGCTTCTGATACTTTACCTTACATACAAAAAAAAAATTAATTTATTTTTGTACCGCAAGCTACTATAACAGATATTCATACTTCAATATGATTCATACTTCAATGTGATATATACAAATAGTATTACCAGCAAATAAGCAATGAACAACAAGAGATTTAGTATATAGAAGATTTTGTCTTTCCAATCACTCACATAAGACATCTGAAACTGTTGTAAAGAATTTATATTGCCTGAAATATGTTACTTTCTTGTGTTATTGTGTTACACATTCACTAAAAAAAAGAACTGCAATGATCTTGAGCAGTTTTCAATGAGAACATACTATGAATATTCACACCATATGTTAGCTTAAAATTTAAAAAAAGAATGTAAAAATACAAGACAAGCACATTTAAGGTTATCATCACTCTTGATGTTAGACTATAAACACCCATGCACTCATTGCATCATAGTTTTATTTATTTATTTTATCACTCGTATAGCATTTTATACCAATACCAAATGCTGCTCATACACACCATAATATTCGAAACTTTTGAAATATGAAATAAAATGTAAATCCGACTGTCAAACTATCGCAATGCCGACAATAATACCATCGAAACGAAAGAGAGATGTGAAGGCGCATACAGGCGCGCGATGTCACGCTCGCTTTCTCGCGCGCGCGAAACTCGAATTTACAAACGCGTTCTTGACAAATTATAGCGAAAAATGTAGATTACAATTAATGTGCGAAATCCACACATTATTAGTCACTACGACCCAGTAAATTCACGATAAAAATTTCACACCAGTAACAAATATTTACTTTTTCATCACATACAAAGTATGTAGCAAACATACAGCAAAAATACAGCAACATACAGGAATCTTGAACAAAGTATGTTCAAGATTCCTGTAAAGATTCTTTCAAGACTTTTTTTTTAATTCTTTAAAAGATTCTTCACAAGATTCTTTTTTTCTACGCGGGTAGCTGTCGGCAATAGTTTACTAAAGCAATAGCGGGAACAGGGGGATGTCCAAGAATTCGAAGCCAGGGTCAGAAAAGGGAAAAGTCTACACCATGAAAAACTCGGTATTAGCAAAAATTGTCTGATGAAAAAATGGCCGGGAAAAAATATCCGGTGGATATAATGGCTGGGGAAAAAATAACCGGGGGAAAAAATGTCCACAGACAAATTAGCCAGGCAAAAAATGTCCGCAAAAAAAATGGCCGGGGGAAACAATAATCAGGAAAAAACGGAGGAAGAAGTCCACGAAAAAAAGAATCTGAAAAATTTGCTTTCGGTTCTGTAGGTTTTCTGTCGGCCCTTTAGGGTTTCTTTAGGTTTTCTTTAGTTTTTATTGAGGTTTTCTTTAGTTTTTCTTTAGGTTTTTTTTAGTTTTTCTGTAAGTTTTCTTTAGGTTTTCTTTAGGGTCTTTAGGTTTTTTAGGTTCTTTAGCTTTTCTTTAGGTTTTTTAAGTTTTCGTTATTTTCTTTAGATTTTTATTTATTCCTTTGTATATTTTATTTTGTTTAGGTTCTATTAGGTTTTTCTTTATTCCCTTCTTTAGGTTATTTAGTGGTTAACTTTTCTGCCTTCTAGGCAGAGTTTGCTCGCCTAATGGGGTTTTGATCATTATCTTGGGGTCCGAGGCGTAGCTCCCATTTTAAAAATGTATATACTTTTCAAAGAATTATTAGGTTCTTCAGGTGTTCAGGCATACTTGAGTAATGCCTGCTAAGTCATAATATAGAAAAGGTGCTCCGATACAGTGTAATGTGTTCCATAGTAAACAGTGTCAATCCCCCGGCCATTTCTTCCAGGCTGTTTTTTCCCCCGAAATTATTTTCTGCAGCCAATATTTCCTTCGGTTATTCTTTCCCGGACATATTCTCCCCGGCCATTCTTTTCCTAGATTCGAAAAACTCACTATGCAAATCTGGTAGCTCGGTTAAACGGCAACGCCACAACGGAAATTATGTAATGAAATTAAAAGAAAAAAAAACAGGCCACAACTTTACATGTTTTTTGACTAGTATGATTTCGGCTGTACTTGATGCATGTATTAATATTAGAAGTACAGTCGGACCTTAATTCTATGAACAAACTCTACTTTATTTCTCCCACGTAAGGTTTTCTGAGCATTGGGGGACTATCTTACGTATGATCAGAGGCTGGGCTTACAAACTCTCGATGCTACGAACTTTTGGTCCTGACTTGTCTGTCTAATCGAGGCCCAATATATGTAAACCAAAAAATGTTTCTTCAAAACAAAAATGGTACGCCAAGTATTAAAAAGAGTAGCCATCCCTTGCAAAAAAAATTAACAATAAAAAATTTCCTTTCAAAAATAATAAATAAATGCAATATATTAGCCAAGTAAAATTTATCATCAGTAAATGATCAGTGGATAATTCGGTATAAAAGACTTGGCATGCCAGTGACTTGGTGTGTCATTAAAAACTTGACGTGTCTCTGGCATGCCAAGTTTTTTATACCGAATTATCCACTGATCATTTACTGATGATAAATTTTACTTGGTTAATATATTGCATTTCTTTTATTATTTTTGAAAGGAAATTTTTTATTGTTATTTTTTTTGCAAGGGATGGCTACTCTTTTTAATACTTGGCGGACCATTTTTGTTTTGAAGAAACATTTTTTGGTTTATTTTACATATTTTTGAAAGTCATCTTCAATACATGCATGCGAAGACAGGTCTTCGTTGTGAAGCGTCAGATTGCACTTCTTGCAAATGACGTTGTTCACTATTATGCTCAGCCGCTCCGCCAGTGGACAAGCCATTTTTAACAGATCCATCCTCTGCGTTGTTAATTTCTACAAGACACCAAATAATTAGTGCTCTATCACGTATGATAAATGGAAATACAAAGACTGCTGAATGTTATCCTCAACAGAGTCATTGAGCATTCCATTGTCGACATCGTGCATAGCTTCCCCGAATACTGCTGTTGCATCCTATACAGCATTTGGATTCGTTATCGTGTGATTGAACAAGCCTGACGCGGTCTAAAAATACTAAAAT
The DNA here is from genome assembly GCA_963970395.1 of Ephialtes manifestator. Classification (NCBI taxonomy): domain Eukaryota; kingdom Metazoa; phylum Arthropoda; class Insecta; order Hymenoptera; family Ichneumonidae; genus Ephialtes; species Ephialtes manifestator. Next base: position 15,642,320 of record OZ019969.1, on the reverse strand, counting down.
AAATTATCCCAACGTGACAATTAGTAATAATAAAGCCCAAAATATAACCTCAAAAAATCGATTTTTTACCAACCGAATAAAGTATTCTCCATATTTTCATTTTGTTGTTTTGAAACGACACCTTCGCGTTAAGAAGCGAGATTATTATTAAATTATTACACTCAATAGTAAATATTAGAGTAATAATCACGCACAATCTCACTTTCTGTCACACGACGGGAGTAAGCCGGTTCGCTCAGACGATTCCTGATCATCGCGATCTCACGACTTTGGGGCTGTCGCTCCTGTGTGCGCCTCTTTCCTTCACACGTATTATGTTATTATGGTATATTAGATAAATCATTACACTAGAGTCATTACACTACACTACAGTGTACGAGAAAAGTGACAGCACTTTTCTCTGTCAGACGACGAGAGCGAGCCGGACAGCAGACAATCGCCGAAATTCTTCGGGCAGCCGCTGCGGGCGCCCGGCGCCACCAGTTGTGTTATGTGTGCGTTTTTATTCACACGTATGCACACGTATATGCGATCGGACAAATCTGTTTCGATGTGTGAGTTCGGACAAATGTGAAATATTGGCCAGATATTAGCACTTCGGGAACCGATTTTATCGCAACCGGTCTCATTAAAAAGGGGGGAAAAAATAAAACATATTGGCACTGATACATTTAGCGTCCGCGATGTACTGCCTGAGATAATTAGAGTTACAGACGACATGTGAGTGTGCTGGTACGCGCCATGCACGTATACGTCGGACAAATTCGATGTGTGAGTGCGGACAGAATGAAAAATTTTCGACAGAAGCCAAATTGTAAGTGGCCAGATATTAGCATTGCGGGCACCGATTTGATTGAACCGGGGCTCATTCGAAAGAGAAAAAAGATAAAAAGTATTGAACCTGATACATTTGGCGTCCGCGACGTTTCGACTGAGATAATTCCAGTTAGAATTTCGTAGCAGACGAAAAAGGGCGAACGTCCAAATAAATAGAGTGGCGCTAGCGTCTCGGTCATGAGGAGTCTCGTAAGGCATTACAAATTTTCTTTTAATTCTTGGCGTCGAGACGCTACCGCGTCTCTTGATGTATCGATGACAAGAACGTGAAATACGTGCATATTTTTTTATTGCGGACACGAGTTTGACGTCATAATTTTCCCCTCTCCCTCGACCATTTTAATTATGCATGGATGACACCTATTTAAAGAAATAATATCACGGAAAGTTTTTATATGGTTTATAATGAGCTATTGTTCGATTGATGAATGCAATTAAAAATGATATTTTATTTTTTGCATAACATAGTCACTTTTTCTTGATCTTTGATCTATATCAATATGTATTTTTCTAGCCTTTTCCGAAATATCACATAGAATTAAGAAGTGACCCTACATTTTGTTTAGGTTCTTTATACATATCAATATACCTACTATTTCTATTGCACTTGGCTCATATGATTTTTGATTTTCTATTTCGAGAAGGAACATTTTTAGGAAATTTTTTTCTTTTTTTTGCAAGACCAATTTTTCTTATAAAAGTAAGTTTTTGAAAAGCGATTTTTATTGCAATACTTGGTATACGTTTTTAGGCACTCAAGTTTTAAAAAAATGCATAGCAGTGCCGGCAAGGGACCGACTCTACTCCTCCCAACTCTGCACAAAGACAAGTTGACACAAAAAGTCGACACGAATGAGTGTACACGCAGGCAACTCAACGTGTCTACAGTCATTAGTGGCAACTTTTTGTGTCGACTTGTCTTTGTGCAGAGTTGGGAGGTGTAGAGTCGGTCCCTTGCCAGCAGTGCCTATTGCACTCGGTCTCCACATGCCTGAATTAACTTTTTATGGAATAACGTTGGTTAAATTTGAGTGAATACATTTTTTACAGCAGATTTCTTAAGCCGAGTGGAATACATATTCTTGGTGTAAAAAAATACAAAAATTCCGTTATTTAGTATTTTTTTGTGTTACCCGCACGTCCGTATCAATCAACGGTTCTGGACTAAAAAGACCGAACAAGATGAAATTTGCAGAATTTCTCATTCTAGAATTGAGAAGTATGCCCATGAATTATAAGAAGTTTTCTATTTCCTTTTACGGGTATTTACCTTAAAAGAATGACACTTTTACAGGTCAAAATTGTGTCTGGCTCAAAATCTTCGCAGTGAGCAAAAATATTTTGCTCAAATTTGTAATGTACTCCTGATTTACCGTAATGCAGATGTATCTTTTTTTAGTGTTAGAGTGATAATTACCTGCCACTATAAAATTTCAATATTGAGTTTGAATTTATTCACCTCTTATAACAATTAAAATGCCCTGTTTCTACAAAAAAATCATTGCATAATTTTAATTATACACTATAACATACTGAAATCGTATAATCCTCAGACTTAAAATTTTGATTTGATCCATCCATTGTATTTGTACACTTACATTACAATAACAATTTATAATGAATAAAATATAACGGAACGTAACATATACACAAAATTCATAAAGCATATCGATTACCAACATTTATCTTATTTACAAAACTTAATATTTAACATGAATATTTTTATTGAATTCTGTTTCGTTGTTAGATTTTACTGGCACTCGTTAATGTAATTGCTACGGACTCCTGCTCGGATTCCATCCCGGAGTTCGGGAGTCAGGCAGGACCCATTATCCTTCGCGGACTCCATCCTGAACTTTATCCATCCGGGACTCCTGCCCGAATTCCGTTTCGGAGTCCATCCAGGACTCTCTTAATCGACATTCCGGGAGTCCGACAGGACCGATTATCCTTCGCAGACTCCATCCTGGACTTTATCCATCCGGGACTTTTGCCTGGATTCCATCTGGGAGTCCATCGAGAATTTTCTTCACCGAGAGTCCGCGAGTCAGGTAGGGCCGATTATCCTTCGCGGACTCCATCCTGGACTTTATCCATCCAGGACTCCTTCCCTGACTTTTTTCACGGACAGTCCGGGAGTCCGGTCGGACTGATAATCCTTGGCAGACTTGCTCTACAGAAGATGGAAGAAAAAGTCAATGAATACAAAATTCTACTGCAATTTACTATCGAAAATTGACTTGCAAATCAGAATGAAATCATATTAAAGAATATTTCGAAAGAACCAATTAACAAAATTCTTGTATCAAACTCATCTAATTTTATTTGTCGCAGTGGTCATTAAAAACTTGACACTGGTGAATACCTTATGTTTTTTTTCCGCATTTTCCCCCGCTTATCGAGTCTCCATGTGAGACTTATAGCGGGTCGGCTCGGCGTTTCGCACAGTATTATTTTTTAATTATTCGTCATCCGAAGCATTTCTGCTGCTAGCCAGTCCCCCCAGAGTGCGGCCGCATCCGACTTCCCGCTCTATATCGCACTCGCCATAGCATTGCTGCTATGGGCATAGGAAAATTGCGGAAAACCTATGCCGATATAGCCGATCTCGAGTTCGCCTCACGGCACCGGAGCTACGTCACGTTTCGTCGAGAACCTAAACACGGACTACAGCTGTATGCATGTGACCTCCATAGGTAGAAATACCTGTGTAGGTCTCATGTATACATCTGGAGCTTTATCGCGCCCGTATTTATATTTTTCGACGAAAATCGACGGCACCGGGAATCGAACCCGCGACCTACCGATGCTTTGGACTGGAAGCCAGTACACTAACCACTAGACCACCGCGCCGGTTTGAATACCTTATTTTTATGGCTTGATGAAAGAATTTTGTTTATCGGTACAGCTTGAAAATGGTAACCGTGAAATGAATTCAGGGTATCCGTGCTACTCAAAAAGTTTATACCGCACCGGTAACCCAAACACTTTTTAAATGTACGATATCAAATAAATGTTATTGTTGCAGATTCATAATTTCATTCAATTCATCGTGATAACAAGTTATATACTTGTTATAACGATGTTGTTTGTTTATCCTTACAAGACTGGTATGTAAAAATGGGCTACATAAAGTTACATTTGTTATTTTCTCTCAACTATTTTCGGGTTATAAATTTTGTTTGTAATTTTAATAATTAGTGAAATAATAATATTTATTTAATTTCCTTTTTTCTTTTGTATTTTCCTGTGATGAAAAATTAGCATTGAAATAAAAATCCCTTAGTTTTGATGCTCCATCAATCAATAATATACTGTCAATAATTGTTGTGCTCAAACAACAATTGACAATAAATTATTGATGATGACCATCAGGTCAGTGCTACACTTGAACCAAGTTGATACCCAGGCTTTTGCTGTGCTGTAATACAAAAAGATGTCAATGATCTGAAGCTTTCGCACCCAAATGTAGACAAGTTTTATTCAAGCAAAATAATTCATCAAGGAAAGTGTATATAAGTTAGTCGATTATTGGCCAATGTTTTTGCAGCAGATTTGTGAATGTTTCAACACTGGACAAATTGTCAGTCATGTTGTCAATAGAAGTTATTGTACCAGTATTATTCCCAGGTTTAAAAAAAAATTATGATTTAATTTACTTATTTGTCTAATGTATACAGCTGAAGTCCGTGTTTACGTTCTCGACGAAACGTGACGTAGCTCCGGTGCCGGGAGGCGAACTCGAGACCGGCTATATCGGCATAGGTTTTCCGCAGTTTCCCTATTAATCCAGACGCCAGAGGGGATTCTGTGTGCCATTCGAGGTCCGCGAAATATTCTTGATGCAGATGATAGGTTTTGACCTCCTGAACACGAATATATAAGGTGTTTTGCGGAAAACAATTGTTTATTAACAATAGAAATTGTTGTTTTTTTTAACTCGGATATTTTTTTTTGTATAGTCCTGTCAATTCTCAGACGAAGAGGTCCCATACAATTTTGCTCTACAATCTATATATTCGGAGCAATAAATTGTTGAATGTTGCAATTAGACCAAAATTGCTCTTCTTAACAAATTGGTAACTTCGAAAATATAAGTCGTAAAAAAAAATGTAAAGGAACTAATTTTGCCCAATGAACCGAAGAATATGAAAAAAGAAACGCGAACACGAGCAGAACAAAAAATAATTATCTATGAAGAGTCGCGAAACGGTATTTTTTCTCTCATAACATACGCTCGATCGTTTTCTCCGGCCGGCAAGATAAAATTTCGTTTGCGACGGATAATTATAGTCGGCGCAACAACTTTATGGCATTCCCTAGTTTTCCTTTTACCAGATACGACTATCTGAGGTGACAGTTTGCAAACCCGCTCCTTCACTATGTTATAAACAAATGTTTATAACAATCTAATTTTCTTTTTTTTTTTTCAATTCGAATATTTTTTTTCGTGTACTCTGGCTAATTTCTAGTCGGAAAAGTCCTAGCAATTTTACGCTACAAGCCGTAGATCCGGAGCAATAAATTTTTTAAAGTTGCAGCTCGATCAAAACTGCTCTACTTAACGAATCTGTAGCTCCCGTAGTATAGGTCGTAGACAAAAATCGTAAAGGACTTTTATTCGTCAAATGAAAGAAGGTATATTGGTAGCCCGTCCTTTAATTGTTATAAACAATAGATGGTAAAAAACTTGAATTGTAATTAACGATCACGATTAAAACGATGAAGAAAGCCCAAACCAAACCTTTATTTCAACCTTCAAAGAAAATAAATCGAGATCGAAAACACCAATTACAATTCAGGTTTTTGCCATGGTTGTTGCAAACATATATTGTTTATAACAATTAAAGGACCGGCTACCAATATACTTTGGTTCATTTGACGAATAAAAGTCCTTTACGATTTTTGTCTACGACCTATACTACGGGAGCTACAGATTCGTTAAGTAGAGCAGTTTTGATCGAACTGCAACTTTAAAAAATGTATTGCTCCGGATCTACGGCTTGTAGCGTAAAATTGCATAGGACTTTTCCAACTAGAAATTGGCCAGAGTACACGAAAAAAAATATTCGAAGCGAAAAAAAAAAAAAATAGATTGTTATAAACATTTGTTTATAACATAGTGAAGGAGCGGGTTTGCAAACTGTCACCTCAGATATTCGTATCTGGCAAAAGGAAAACTAGGGAATGCCATAAAGTTGTTGCGCCGACTATAATTATCCGTCGCGAACGAAATTTTATCTTGCCGGCCGGAGAAAACGATCGAGCGTATGTTATGAGAGAAAAAATACCGTTCCGCGACTCTTCATAAATAATTATTTTTTGTTCTGCTCGTGTTCGCATTTCTTTATTTAGTTCCTTTACATTTTTTTTACGACTTATATTTTCGAAGCTACTAATTTGTTAAGAAGAGCAATTTTGGTCTAATTGCAACTTTCAACAATTTATTGCTCCAAATCTATGGATTGTAGAGCAAAATTGTATGGGACCTTTTCGTCTCAGAATTGACAGGACTATACAAAAAAAAAAAAAAAAAAAGAATATCCGAGTTCAAAAAAACAACAATTTCTATTGTTAATAAACAATTGCTATTAATAACTAAACGACCGGGTTTTCCGCAAAACACCTTATATATTCGTGTTCAGGAGGTCAAAACCTATCATCTGCATCAAGAATATTTCGCGGACCTCGAATGGCACACAGAATCCCCTCTGGCGTCTGGACTACTGTGAACACAAAGCGATTTCGGTTCTCTATTCATTATAAAATGCATTAATTAATTTCTTAATTTCAAGAAACTTTCCGTGTAATAAAATGAAGGAGATATAACCATTGCAATGGTTCAGAATTTAATACATTCGTTTATAAAAGCGACGGTTAATCATTGCAAGGTAATATCTATTAAATCAATTACATATTAAATGTTCATATGAATAAACAACGGTGGCTTATCGGTCGGCCCAGAATGCAACTGCATCGGTTTCAAATACTTACGTTGTCGTTTAAATTCACAAGTCTATTTGCATTTATTATATATGGAGCACACATACATCATTCTTCAAATATGAAAACTTTAATTACTACTAATGGCTCACTCCTGTTCAGTGAACCATTTAAATCGACGAAACAGCTTATCACTCGAAGACACGCAGCCAATATTCGAAGCCCTTATGAGCAAACATCATTGAACTATGCGTCGAATAAACCGCTGTCATTTAAGCACGGTTTGGCTTGGTCGTTGTGCTTCAGTTGGCTATGATCGATAGCATCACCACTGTATGCGTATACGTATTTTCATTTAATATTTCAATGAAGCTTGGCGGTCGACGTGACACTTGTTGACTTACCGGCTTTTCGGGTCAGTTGATTTTTTTACGTACAAAAATACAGTTTTTCTCGTTGGAACACCGAAAACGCTAAATTAACAGAATCATTGCGCAGCGTCACTTGTATCTTTATGTGGCTGCTAGATTCATCGTATAAAAATCTGTCCAGGATAATAATTCAGTTCAGCCTATGACGTTAGACGATTTATCCTGTTTTTACGTCTGTTCAGAATGGAACATTAGTGCGGCGAGATTCTCATTCGTCTGTTCGAGAATTGATCTTGTGCACCAAAGAATCGCCATTATTCAATGACTTTTATATAAAAGGATTTATGGCAAATCATTTCACAAATAGCTTGTTTCAAATCATTCAATAATAGCGGGTTTGCCTTTCTCATCATAAACGGAATAAGCATAAAAACAAAGCATGAGTATTTAAAAAATCGATTCTCATATTATAATAAAAATAAATATTTTGAGTGACCTTGTTTCCAAAAACACATTAATATATTACCGTCTGTCTGTACCGTCCGACATGGGAATTACTTCTTTCGAAGCTGGCGGATGAAAATGAAGTTTTTAAATTTATTTCTATATATTAAATGCAGTTTGGGTATCAAAACACAATATAAAATAACCACCCCTTTTAATGCTTTCACTGAGATATGAATACGAAAAATTCATTTTTCAGACCGCAGTCTGATTTAAATAGCATATTACGTCACAACAGCGGGAAAGCACATTTCTAACGAGTGTGAGTTTGCAGCATGAGCCGAAGGCGAGTGCTACAATCACACGAGCTGAGAAAACGTTTTTCCGCCGAGTATCGTATACAATTTTATTTCACAAGGCATGGGAAGTTCTCCATAGGCGAAGCGCACGGGTAATCTCACTTTCCATGCCGCAGTGATGTAAAGTTATTTTTCAGTCCTCCATCTAGAAACAAAACACTTTTCGCCAGCTGTCGCTTGTAAAAAATACAGTTTCCCGACATCGTACTGAAAAATTTCTTTCAACACTCGAGAGAAATCTTTTTTTTTGGTACGTGTGATTGTAGTACGAACCTCGTAATACAAACCCTCACTCGCAAAAACAGGAAAGTTATTTCTCCCTAGTATTGAAATATACTATTTTCACAAACCTGAACGTGAAATATACTGGGGAATCAACAAGAAATTATCAGTGTACAATAAATTATTCAGTAAGGTCGAGGAAGACTCATGAACCACATTTTTTCAAATGATGTTTTTTTTTTACTTGTTCTAAAGATCTGTGCTTCTATCTAATGGTGAAATACGGGGTACCTTACCATGCTGTGTCACAATCGGCCACACTTGACATTCACAATATTTATTGTAAAAATTTCAGAGAGCAAATAACTTCATGCTTTTATTTTCATATTAGTATTTCGCTTAAATATAGAGGAACATCTTCTGATCTTGCTATTTACTAGAATTGCATACAGAACAAATAATTGTGACCGGTGAAACTTGAGTTTACTAGGCCTCAATCACATTTCTACTTTTAAAAAAACTATGAAGCTTTATCTCGATACAATTTTAGATATAACTAATTTTCCTAAAAATATGAATATTTTGAGGGTGGAGTTAATAATAGCGAGAGACCAATGTAGCCAATGGTTACAATAGCGAATTTCAAAATAAGGAACGTCTGAATCTAGAATGGCCATCATTACGAAATTCGCTATTTCAGCCATTCGCTATTTTGAACCACATCTTACAAAAATGCAATCAAAATAGCGAATGGTTAAAATAGCGAATTTCATAATGATGACCATTCTATATTTATACGTTCCTTTTTTTGAAATTCGCTATTTTAACCATTCGCTATTTTGGTCATTCGTTATTGTGACCCCCATCCTATTCTCATAGCAACAATCACTATTTCGCAATACCAGTAGATCGAAATCTCACATTAAACACACTGTCACATTAACCTCGTCATCGTAATCAGCGACTCAATTGAAATTTGTGAAATCATGTTTTCAGAAATTTTCTATAGCGGAAAATGTTGGGTGTGCTGCAGGTCAACTAAATAAGAATTATTATCACTGATCTGTAGTGGTCTTCAGTGGCAAATGTATGGAAAATAATCACATGGAAAATAAATAAAAATTGTACAATGAGAACAGATGAGATTACAAACACTTATAGTTTTTATCGCTGGAATAACATTTTATACGAATTATATATAATTCTTTTATAGAAAAATTACCGAAATGTAAGTTCGACCTGTCAAACTATCGTGGCGTCGACAATAATACAAATGTAACGATAGAAAAATCTGAATTAAGGGGGGATGGGGAGTTAGATGAAAAATATTTTTAAACATGTTAACCGACAGCAGTGGACGCGCGGTCGGTGTGTGGCTTCGGCGGTCCCCAGAGTTAAGCAGCATTATTTGCGGTCATAACTTGGATGGGTGACCGCTTAGCCTTGCACTGATTTGCGCGCCAACTGCTGAGCGGGAGGCAGTTTTTCTGAGTTTCTAATGTATTATCATACAGTAGAAACTCAGTAAAAATAAAGCCGACTGTATCGGCCAGGTTTTCCGCAGTTTTCCTGTGCCCTCGTGCAAATGCGATACAGCAGTGCATTAGGATGAGTGGCTGCGGACAACACTCTAGAGGGGTCTCTATGAAGGAACGGGGAAAAGGAGAGAGGGGAAACGTCGTAAAAGCCTGAAGAAGGCATACGGAAGAAACCAACAATAAAAAATATTTTTAAACATGTTGTGAATTCGCTTTTTCTATTTCATTATTCTGATATTTCGTTATGATTAGAGCGGTTCCGAAAGTAATTGTGATAATGTATATTTTTACAAGAAATTCAACATTCCATAAAATCAAAAATTTTATACCGTTCGTCACTAAATTAGAAAAATATATAATGGCTGAATATTGTTTGATTTATGTACAAAATTTGAGCTCGCTATCTCAAGTTTTGCAAAAGTTACCATAGAGCGATAATGTGAATTTTTTGAAAAATTCAAAATTCCATAAAATCTGAACCTCTTTACTGATTCGAGCCAAATTCAATACCAAGCAACATTGAGTACACTTGCTCTTATCAAGAGACGCGGTAGCGTCTCGACGCCAAGTATTAAAAGAAAATTTGTAATGCCCTACGAGACTCCTCACGACCGAGACGCTAGCGCTACTCTTATTATTTGGATGTTCGCCCTTTTTCGTCTGTTACGAAATTCTAACTGGAATTATCTCAGTCGAAACGTCGCGGACGCCAAATGTATCAGGCTCAATATTTCTTATTTATTTTTTTCTTTCCAATGAGCCCCAGTTCAATCAAATCGGTGTCCGCAATGCTAATATCTGGCCACTTACAATTTGGATTCTGTCGAAATTTTTCATTCTGTCCGCAATCACACATCGAATTTGTCCGTCGTATACGTGCATGGCGCGTACCAGCGCACTCACATGTCGTCTGTAACTCTAATTATCTCAGGCAATACATCGCGGACGCTAAATGTTTCAGTCCCAATATTTTTAATTTTTCCCCCCTTTTTAATGAGACCGGTTGCGATAAAATCGGTTCCCGAAGTGCTAATATCTGGCCAATATTTCACATTTGTCCGAACTCACACATGGAAACAGATTTGTCCGATCGCATATACGTGTGCATACGTGTGAATAAAAACGCACACATAACACAACTGGTGGCGCCGGGCGCCCGCAGCGGCAGCCCGAAGAAGTTGCGGCGATCGTCTGCTGACCGGCTCACAATCAAGAGACGCGGCAGCGTCTTGAGACAAGTACATTTACAAGACGCTGCCGCAGTATCTTTTACTCGAAGCAACTCGTTTTAGCCACTATTTTTCGAGGTTAATATATTATATTGATCAAATGATAGCGCTTTAATGATATTTTTAGATATAATAAGATACTGCAGCAAAAAATATTTCGTTTGAGACTAAAACGACCTTCGTACGTTTCTTCAGTACACTGATATCGTGATTTATGTCTCGAAACTTGTCTGCAATATTTTTAAAAATTCAGTCGTTTTTCGCACAGACGGGATCCTAGTTCGCACAGACGGGATCCTATCTTTCGCACAGACGGAATCCTATCTTTCGCACAGACGGGATTCTATAAGATTATTAATTTCAATTTATATTTTTTTCAAACAGAAGTAATATATAAATGTGTTACTATTTTTTTGACATTCAGTGGTTATATATTCACTTATTCACTTAGTTTCGGAGGTTATATCATATCAGTCTTTCCTAGTATTGGCACTAGTGAATCATTTGATGTGACAAGTGATAGAATAGTATATTACACACCTAGGGCAGTAAAGTAAGAAATGTCTCAGAGCACATGTAATTGTCGGCCGAGGCGAAGCCGAGGTCGACAAACATGTGATCAGAGGCTTTCTTATTTACTGCCCGAGGAGTGTATACGATTTTTCTCATCGACGGAGCCGAAAACCGGGAACTTCGTTCCGCGCAGCGGAACGAAAGGTGTCGCTTTCGGCCCGGAGGTGAGAAAAAGTGATTTTGTATCTTCTGATGTGAAAAGTGATGATATTATTATTATATGCAGTGATGGTTTTTAACTGTTTCAATAAATTCAGTCGTTCTTTATTGTTTGGAAGCCTTCTCGACTAGTCAATCATCTTGTTTTGTATCCTAACCTTATAATATCATGTAACATAATACCCGATTTTTAATGAGACTATCTTATCATTCATGAATAAAAGAAGGATTTTGTTATTCCTATACGTGATAATTTTTATAGTGTAATAAGGTTTATTAAAGTTTTTTTATTTTTTGCTACTTTGTGATTGACTTTCAAGCTCCCAATGACATGCGGTGAAATAATGTGCCTCTTGGTGAAATTAAATATCAAAACTAATACAGAACTACTAATTATAGAGTGTTCTTCAATTTATATGCATAGCAAGTTTTATTTTTTTAATAAACTTAATGAAATCAGTGGTTTTTCTGTCATTAACTGAGATTTGCGTAATCCAGTTTTTTAATGCAACCTCATAATGACACTTAACATCATCTAGCCATATTGTCTATTTATGTACTAAATTCAGTGACTTTCTATGTTTGTTGGTTGATTATTTACTCTTAAGCTTCTAATGTTATCTGGTAAAATTTAGTGGTTTCTATTTCTTTAAGCATAATTCAATCATACGCAATCTCCCAAAGTCATTTGGTATGATGCTGAGATGCTTGGTTTGACAAGTTATTACAACTGATACAGGAATAATAAAGTGTTTTTCAATTTCTATGTGTAACAAGTTTTATTAATTTATATATGTATCAAGTTTCACTGTTTAATATATTCATAAAAATCAGTGGTTATTCAGTAATTAACTGAAATTTGTGTACTATAGTTTGTTCGAACCTGCAACCAATACCATACAGGAAAAAAGATGATTTATATTTCGTGATTTCTGTAAGTTTTATTCGTTGCTTCACGATTGTATCTGAGCTCACAATGTCATTCGATGAAATACTGGATTTTTTTATAAGAGAAGTTATGAGAACTGAGAAAAAATTAATTAATAAAATGTAGTAAATTTATATGTGTAACAAGCTTCATTTTTAAATAAATTTAGTAAAGTTAGTGTCTATTCGGGTTTAACTTGGATTTGTGGATTAATGTTTTTCGCAATCTGCACTTTCTTAACATTGTCCAGGAAAAAGTCAATTTTTATTAAGATAAATTATTGGAACAAACAGAGGTGGTGTGACCTTTGTAATATACATTTTTTTTTCTAAATTTAAATAGAGTAACAAAGTCACCTAGAAAAGACAAGAAAGCTGTCAGCCTTAATTAAATACAGGTCCTGAAATAATAACGATAGCACACATCACATGACATTAATCAAAATGATCTGTATTGTTCATTTTGTAGTTCTCCATGAAAAAAAAAATACAATTTTCATCTTGATATTTATACCATTTTTTAATGTGGCAGTGTTTTTAGGATTCTGAATGTGATTTTGAGGATGTTATGAGGATTTTGAGCAGACTTATAGTCTCAATTCTATAAATGTACTAATATGGAAAGATTGTTGTAGTTTATAGTAGAAAACTTAAACTAAATCAATGCTTCATTATTATTAATTATTTGAAAAACACATTACTTTTATAAAATGTTATCCTCTTTTATTCTCTTTGGATGAACCAAGGATTAATGATTCAATATAGACTTTGCAAAAAGTGTTGAAATCCCCCCAAAAAACGCAATATGTAAAAAAATGGAGACAAGAACATTCACGTGAGGGGTATCAACACCCCAATAAAAAACAGTGTTTCAAAATCTTGAGCCATAAAAAATGTATCAGCATAAAAAGTTGTGAAATAAACTAAAAATATCTGCAGCAAGTCAAGTACATGTTGTTCAACATATATATATATATAAATATAAAAAGATCTCGCCGCCGCCGCCGTTTAGAATATATAGGGCATTCCATGTCAAAAGCCCCCCCCCCATAGGCCTGAATTTTTCTAAGTCCCTCAAGGACCCCCTTGACTGGTTTTTTCCACAGATCATAACAAAAGTACTAAATAATAATCCTTATGCTAAAAGCTATAAAAATTTGTATGAGATAAGTAAAAACGCAACACTTCCGGAATACTATTTATATTTTGTTCATAATATTAAGTTAGATAAGCACCGTTATAATTTCCTGACTACCGCCGAATGAGCAGCTTTAATTGTTTCAAAAGATGGTGAAATTCCACAATTTGATTTATCCGTCTATCCAAAATGTCCTACAGGGGTAAAGTTCTATACAAATGTCAACAAATTATCGTTTCATATCGACCCCATGACCTTTCCAATAATGTTTCCATATGGGGATTTGGGATGGAATCCATCATATGAACATTGTAATAGCCCTGAAAGACTCACAGCCTTACAATATTATGCATATCGCTTGGCATACAGGCGCAATGATAAATTTAATCCAATTTTATTTTGTGGACGTTTTAGTCCAGACGCCAGAGGGGGTTCTGTGTGCCATTCGAGGTCCGCGTAATATTCTTGATGCAGATGATAGGTTTTGACCTCCTGAACACGAATATATAAGGTGTTTTGCGGAAAACCCGGTCGTTTAGTTATTAATCGCAATTGTTTATTAACAATAGAAATTGTTGTTTTTTTGAACTCGGATATTTTTTTTTTTTTTTTTTTTTTTTTGTATAGTCCTGTCAATTCTGAGACGAAAAGGTCCCATACAATTTTGCTCTACAATCCATAGATTTGGAGCAATAAATTGTTGAAAGTTGCAATTAGACCAAAATTGCTCTTCTTAACAAATTAGTAGCTTCGAAAATATAAGTCGTAAAAAAAAATGTAAAGGAACTAATTTTGCCCAATGAACCGAGGAATATGAAAAAAGAAATGCGAACACGAGCAGAACAAAAAATAATTATTTATGAAGAGTCGCGAAACGGTATTTTTTCTCTCATAACATACGCTCGATCGTTTTCTCCGGCCGGCAAGATAAAATTTCATTCGCGACGGATAATTATAGTCGGCGCAACAACTTTATGGCATTCCCTAGTTTTCCTTTTGCCAGATACGAATATCTGAGGTGACAGTTTGCAAACCCGCCCCTTCACTATGTTATAAACAAATGTTTATAACAATCTATTTTTTTTTTTTTCGCTTCGAATATTTTTTTTCGTGTACTCTGGCCAATTTCTAGTCGGAAAAGTCCTATGCAATTTTACGCTACAAGCCGTAGATCCGGAGCAATACATTTTTTAAAGTTGCAGTTCGATCATAACTGCTCTACTTAACGAATCTGTAGCTCCCGTAGTATAGGTCGTAGACAAAAATCGTAAAGGACTTTTATTCGTCAAATGAACCAAGGTATATTGGTAGCTGGTCCTTTAATTGTTATAAACAATATATGTTTGCAACAACCATGGCAAAAACCTGAATTGTAATTGGTGTTTTCGATCTCGATTTATTTTCTTTGAAGGTTGATATAAAGGTTTGGTTTGGGCTTTCTTCATCGTTTTAATCGTGATCGTTAATTACAATTCAAGTTTTTTACCATCTATTGTTTATAACAATTAAAGGACGGGCTACCAATATACCTTCTTTCATTTGACGAATAAAAGTCCTTTACGATTTTTGTCTACGACCTATACTACGGGAGCTACAGATTCGTTAAGTAGAGCAGTTTTGATCGAATTGCAACTTTAAAAAATTTATTGCTCCGGATCTACGGCTTGTAGCGTAAAATTGCATAGGACTTTTCCGACTAGAAATTAGCCAGAGTACACCAAAAAAAAATATTCGAATTGAAAAAAAAAGAAAATTAGATTGTTATAAACATTTGTTTATAACATAGTGAAGGAGCGGGTTTGCAAACTGTCACCTCAGATATTCGTATCTGGTAAAAGGAAAACTAGGGAATGCCATAAAGTTGTTGCGCCGACTATAATTATCCGTCGCGAATGAAATTTTATCTTGCCGGCCGTAGAAAACGATCGAGCGTATGTTATGAGAGAAAATATACCGTTTCGCGACTCTTCATAAATAATTATTTTTTGTTCTGCTCGTGTTCCCATTTCTTTTTTCATATTCCTCGGTTCATTGGGCAAAATTAGTTCCTTTACATTTTTTTTACGACTTATATTTTCGAAGTGACCAATTTGTTAAGAAAAGCAATTTTGGTCTAATTGCAACTTTCAACAATTTATTGCTCCGAATCTATGGATTGTAGAGCAAAATTGTATGGGACCTTTTCGTCTCAGAATTGACAGGACTATACAAAAAAGAATATCCGAGTTCAAAAAAACAACAATTTCTATTGTTAATAAATCATTGCGATTAATAACTAAACGACCGGGTTTTCCGCAAAACACCTTATATATTCGTGTTCAGGAGGTCAAAACCTATCATCTGCATCAAGAATATTTCGCGGACCTCGAATGGCACACAGAACCCCCTCTGGCGTCTGGATCACAGTTTTCACTGTCGTTTTAAAGTTTGAACAACATTTCATAATCATTGATGCTTACTGTCATATAATTGTAATCGTGATATCAATGATATCATATATGTGTATTTTATAAAGTAAAAAGGGGCTCATAATTAACTAAGAACTAAGAAATAGTTTTTGTTTTCCAGTATCTATCACTATCCATTTAAAGCATGAGCCGTCCAGAAAGTTAGGTAAAAAATAAACTGAAATTGTTAGTTGCAGCGAAGTACTCAACTCACATAAATCAAAGTAAGTATGATTATATATATTGTTGCAGCACGATGATGAAACAACATTGTCAAACCATGTTTTATCCGCTCAACAGATTTAAGAATTAAAACGTAGTGATACACCGGCAGGAATTTCTTCACCCAATGTTAAACGCGTATAGGGCTGTCTCTCTCGCACCTAACATCACTTTTTGGTTTTTCAGTACTACTGAATAAACGGCTTTGAGTTTCGGGAAACCAAAAGCTTAGTCCAATTGTACTATCCTTCTGAGTATTCTCTCAAAATGTAAGCCTAATCTGTGGAGTTCTTCAAATGAAAATAGCTTTTGAAATGTTGAAAATGGTGGGGGAAAGTGACATTGCCTCTTAACGACCCGTAAGACATGATTTTTTATTCAATCTCCTAAATAATCAGGTTCAACAAATAATGATGGCGCTGAGTAAATGGATTTTTAAAAAATAATTGTCTTAACGAAAAAATGGGAACTGCGTTATAGAAACTACGGTGAGATACTTTTATTACCATGAGTATTATGTATTATTCGCACTTAAGAACGAATAAAATCCCTTCCCTTGGACTTATGAAATTATTTTTAAAAACACTTATAAACCTTCTTTTTAAGCGAATATGTACTGCCGCGAATTCGGGATTTCTATGGAAATAATGGTTTAGGAGTAAACGCATAAATAATCATATCGTAGAGGTAATTCAGCTCCTTGAGGATTTCGTTTTGTGTAATTTAAAATGTACATCAGCATTTGCACATGTTGAAGCGATTTCATAGTCATCAACA
The DNA here is from genome assembly GCA_963970395.1 of Ephialtes manifestator. Taxonomy (NCBI): domain Eukaryota; kingdom Metazoa; phylum Arthropoda; class Insecta; order Hymenoptera; family Ichneumonidae; genus Ephialtes; species Ephialtes manifestator. The sequence continues at coordinate 15,625,134 of OZ019969.1, read as the reverse complement.
TGTCTGTGTCTGCACTGCGCCCATGTACGTTTGGTTTAATTTCTCTGATTTCTCTTTGTTAACTAGAATTTTCATTAAAGAGTATTAAATAGGAAACCTGATTATGAAACATATATTTATAACAGGACAGCAGCGTTAGACATTAAAATGAAATATTGCACATAAGAAAAAAAACATTGTGCTTTGTCAGTAATGACGGTCGCTACATTGCTAAAGATTTTATATTTGTAACTTTGCGACCTTTTGACAGGGGTCAGTCACCTATCAAAGACGTTTTGAATTGAGTTTAACAAAAATGGATAAAACCTTTCAAATTTGGCTATGGTTTAACTGTTTTGAACGTCCTGATTTTGTTGAGGAATTGAAGATATAGCGTACTTCACGTTATAGTTTTGTAGGGACTACTTTTTACAATATTCGTTAAAGTATAAGGTAATGAGCATTTAGAATACTAGATTTATAAATATTTGTATATTCTGTAGCAACCCTCATGTTATTCTGGATAAGGAATGATTAGAAATGGTGATTAGAAGGGATGATTTACACCGATTTTTCAAGATCATTCCACATAATATTACCGGATGTATCATTGAAATTAACAAGTTAAATTGGAAATGGTATTCAAAAAGCATTCGTCGTTAGCCAGCCTGCAATAAATCCAGTTGCACAAGTAACATCACTATCCGTTAGAAAACTTCGTTCACTGACAACACTACACTCATTTCAGACATAACATCTCGTAATTCTGTTACGGATTTCACATAACGGAGACACAGCACTGATAGGTAAGTGATGCACCCACATACCCGCGTTAAAATCACATCGATAATCGCTGCCTCGCCAAGTCGGGAGACAAGGCAGACGATATCTGAGCATAGGACGCGGAATGGATAGATGTTTGCGTGCATGGAACACAAAATACTCGAGAACGACTAAAACCCAGCAGGATTGCAAAGAACTTGAGGCGTCTATCTATCTTCATCCTATCTAACGTTACACTATTCCACGTGAGAATATATAACGCTATGTATATCTCCGTAGTGCACGAGAAGGAAGCTACGTACCATGGACGTTTCTGGACAAAGGAATTTCTCGGCAACACACAGAGAGGCAGATAGACGTTGGACAGCAATAGAGTTCCGACTCTTGTGTGTAATTTCCCAAAATCTCGTGGAGCAAACGAAAATACTGCAAATGAAGCTTCCGGACTATCTACACCGAATATGATTCCAAGCTTCAGGAGATGGAAAACACGTTTTGCGATAATAACGGCACAATGATTAAATTCTACATACAATATTTTTCTCTTTTTGAAAACGAATGACTACGTTGTACGATACAGTCTTCTAGCACGTTTCTTTTTGTTTTTCGCTTTTTGGTCTTAATCAACGCGGCGTTAATCTCAAGCGACCTGGAAACAACGGAAGTTGCTGACAGACGAGACGAGAGACGTTCAAAAGCAACGTGACTACTGCGTTATATCTGAGGGTCGTAATGCGTTTCTACCTAGCCGCCGTTAGGAGGACAAGAACAGCATGCGCGCGCGCGACTTGCTCTCCGTGCTTTCGTCTCGGAGACGACTTTCGGAACTGAGTCGAGAACTGTCGGAGTTTGAAAGGATTCACCAGCGGCGAAACTAACGCCACTGGCACGGTAACTCAACTACCAGTGAAATCGACGTCATTCATATGGAGGTCCTGCATAGGGATATGAGAAAAGGCTGTGTTGGATATGTGGGGTTGTACTAACACTGGCGGAGATACCCCACCCGTATCTGTAATACAGTGCCCTCCCCCGCCTTCTCCCACCTCTTCTGCGTGCGCCGTGAGCCCCGTCGCACAAGCGACATCCTTCCAGTTTTGGCGTACGGTGTGCGCAACCCACCCACACCTCACTTGTGTTGAGGCTGTTTCATTTTCTCTCCCTTACGCGCCGCGCCGCATGCTCTTTGCTGCACGGCCTAAGCCACGCAGTAGCACAACTAAAATTGCCTGATCCACGCGATCCCCTCCGCCACAGACACACTGCAAATCGGGTCTTTTGTGCTGAGTGTGTACATAACAATGTGTATGATGCATATTACAGGTTGTCGGAATATTTTAGTTGCAGTAGGTTTGGCACAGACGAAATATAGAAAATATATGCAAAAGAAAGGGTTCATAGGAATATATTCATCTGATCGTGAAGAACCGGTACTGTCATATAGTGCACTTGCTTCTAAATCAGAGTTACTAGTATTCGTGTACCTATAGTACTGTGTTTACATTCAGTGCAACGGACAATTTGTTCTGACAGCATGAAGGGAACTTAAGACAGACTGCGTCTTTTCCTCTGTCCTTCGGTCTCTATCTAGAGGTGAATACGATACAGTAAACAAAGTCGGCTACAGCTGCAAGGAGGTACTAGGCCGGGCGATACACAGGGATAATCAACTGACGCGGTAGTGTTTCGAGAAAAGTACATTTACCTACATATCAAATGAAACGGCGCTCTGAGACTCTCTTAATGAAGTGAACTCATTTTAGTTAATCTGTCAATTTTACAAATTCATATTATCATATTAATGAATGTGTACTGGGAATGTTTCTTGCTGCAATCTGCTGCAATGAACATAGCTGGTAGGTAAGGTTTTTAATACATTTGAAAAACGTGATCTTTGTCACCTGCTCGCATATTGCCTTTTCTCTGTCTGTTTCGCGTTCTGTAGAGTAATCATAAATAAAAATAATTTTATAAAAAGTAAAAAAACCCATGATTGAAATAATGAGTGTAATTAATAAACAAATTGGATAAATGAACAAGCAACCCGGCGCCCCTACGGGTTGCTTGTTCATTTATTCAATCCATTAATTTATCCGCCGTGTTGTTGTTGGAGGGCTCGGCCCCCCGAATCCCCCGAAAAATAGCCATTCGAGTCTTTTTTTTAGGCGCGCTCCGTGTAGTTCACAAGTCGCGTTGCGCACTCGGTAGAGTTTGCATGTCATACTGTTACACACTATACAGTATATACGTTAAACTATTTCGCTCCAAGAAAGTATTGTGAACACATATAAATGAACTCTAATTACTATTCCACACTTTGTGTGTAGATTATGCTTTTGCAGTATCGTATCGTATAATTTTGATAGTAAGTTTGAATAATGTTGATTGTCATTTGCTTCATAATCGAAAAATGTCTTGAAAAAATATCTGCAAAGGAACCTCGCAAATCGCTTCCTTACATTTTTGCTATTCACAAAGCTACCTTTATAAGGAAGCCAAAATCGATCACCATACTTCCTCACTGAGGTGGATTTGCAAGAAGTAAATAATAATAAGGAAGCAATTTACAAGGGTCTAACTCGCAGACTTGCATTTTCAATAAATTGTGTATAGAGTCTTCGGAACTATAATATGCTTAACTCTAAAAAAACAATATGTGTAAAAAAATGGAGACAATTTCGCTTACGTTACTAGTATTCTATACCCCAAAAAGCGGCAGTAAATTGAACACTTGAGCGTTAGACTATGAAGCTGTAAAAGAAGTTGTGAAATGAATAGAAAACATTTATCGTATGTATTAACGAGTACAAATTGTTTATCGTTCTTATAGACAGGGAAAAAGAATATTTTTCCATTTAAAATTAAGAAACGTAAACTAAAAGGAAATGGCGACAAAATTATAGAATTACTAAATAATTTTTTTTTTTACAAGAAAATGAGATCCCAATTCTATGCGCGTGCACGTTAATCCAGACGCCAGAGGGGGTTCTGTGTGCCATTCGAGGTCCGCGAAATATTCTTGATGCAGATGATAGGTTTTGACCTCCTGAACACGAATATATAAGGTGTTTTGCGGAAAACCCGGTCGTTTAGTTATTAATCGCAGTGATTTATTAACAATAGAAATTGTTGTTTTTTTGAACTCGGATATTCTTTTTTGTATAGTCCTGTCAATTCTGAGACGAAAAGGTCCCATACAATTTTGCTCTACAATCCATAGATTCGGAGCAATAAATTGTTGAAAGTTGCAATTAGACCAAAATTGCTCTTCTTAACAAATTGGTAACTTCGAAAATATAAGTCGTAAAAAAAAATGTAAAGGAACTAATTTTGCCCAATGAACCGAGGTATATGAAAAAAGAAATGCGAACACGAGCAGAACAAAAAATAATTATTTATGAAGAGTCGCGAAACTGTATATTTTCTCTCATAACATACGCTCGATCGTTTTCTCCGGCCGGCAAGATAAAATTTCGTTCGCGACGGATAATTATAGTCGGCGCAACAACTTTATGGCATTCCCTAGTTTTCCTTTTACCAGATACGAATATCTGAGGTGACAGTTTGCAAACCCGATCCTTCACTATGTTATAAACAAATGTTTATAACAATCTAATTTTCTTTTTTTTTCAATTCGAATATTTTTTTTCGTGTACTCTGGCTAATTTCTAGTTGGAAAAGTCCTATGCAATTTTCCGCTACAAGCCGTAGATCCGGAGCAATAAATTTTTTAAAGTTGCAGTTCGATCAAAACTGCTCTACTTAACGAATCTGTAGCTCCCGTAGTATGGGTCGTAGACAAAAATCGTAAAGGACTTTTATTCGTCAAATGAAAGAAGGTATATTGGTAGCCCGTCCTTTAATTGTTATAAACAATAGATGGTAAAAAACCTGAATTGTAATTAACGATCACGATTAAAACGATGAAGAAAGCCCAAACCAAACCTTTATTTCAACCTTCAAAGAAAATAAATCGAGATCGAAAACACCAATTACAATTCAGGTTTTTGCCATGGTTGTTGCAAACATATATTGTTTATAACAATTAAAGGACCAGCTACCAATATACCTTGGTTCATTTGATGAATAAAAGTCCTTTACGATTTTTGTCTACGACCTATACTACGGGAGCTACAGATTCGTTAAGTAGAGCAGTTTTGATCGAACTGCAACTTTAAAAAATGTATTGCTCCGGATCTACGGCTTGTAGCGTAAAATTGCATAGGACTTTTCCGACTAGAAATTGGCCAGAGGACACGAAAAAAAATATTCGAAGCGAAAAAAAAAATAGATTGTTATAAACATTTGTTTATAACGCGGGTTTGCAAACTGTCACCTCAGATATTCGTATCTGGCAAAAGGAAAACTAGGGAATGCCATAAAGTTGTAGCGCCGACTATAATTATCCGTCGCGAACGAAATTTTATCTTGCCGGCCGGAGAAAACGATCGAGCGTATGTTATGAGAGAAAAAATACCGTTTCGCGACTCTTCATAAATAATTATTTTTTGTTCTGCTCGTGTTCGCATTTCTTTTTTCATATTCGTCGGTTCATTGGGCAAAATTAGTTCCTTTACATTTTTTTTACGACTTATATTTTCGAAGCTACTAATTTGTTAAGAAGAGCAATTTTGGTCTAATTGCAACTTTCAACAATTTATTGCTCCAAATCTATGGATTGTAGAGCAAAATTGTATGGGACCTTTTCGTCTCAGAATTGACAGGACTATACAAAAAAAAATATCAGAGTTCAAAAAAACAACAATTTCTATTGTTAATAAACAATTGCGATTAATAACTGAACGACCGTGTTTTCCGCAAAACACCTTATATATTCGTGTTCAGGAGGTCAAAACCTATCATCTGCATCAAGAATATTTCGAGGACCTCGAATGGCACACAGAACCCCCTCTGGCGTCTGGACTAAATCTGCCTAGCCGTTTGCTCTGAATCACGCGCAGAATAGGTTTAAAACCAAGTTTCGGCAAATGGCATCTAAAGCTTACCACTCAAATAAAAATGTTTATGCTGTTTTCATCTTTGGGGCACCTTAGTACCTTTAATGAACAAAATAAAAATATTATTTGCAAGTCAGATTACAGAATATTATTAATAATGTTATTAATAAATGTTTTTTTTTTACAAATAAATAAGTAAATGAATGCATAATTTGAAAAAAAACCTGTAAATAATATGGGGATGATCACTTTTATTGACAACATCACTGAAAATTTATCCGGTGTTGACACATTCACAAATGTGCTGCACAAAAATTAAATCATCACTTCATAACAAATTTACATATCTGATCATTTCTGATGATTGTTGATTCTGTTTTAAACACTATTAATTGAAAAACAACCGTAAATGGCCAACGGAATCAAACTAATAACATAATATGAAGGAAAAATAAAAACGTCAATTCGAGGTTATGCGTCTCGCGTGTAGCAGAAGTAAGTTCTCGGGGCAGTAACACGCTGCGCATGCGATACGTGCTAAGATATCACAATGCATGTCCCATTATTCGCGCGAATTCGAATATAATGTAAGTGTTACGTGTTGCGTTGGAGACATCACACTCTCATCGCGTCATTTGTATCGCGTTTCGCTAACTGGTTTAAAAAATGGTAAACAATTATTATATAGAAAAAAATCATTAACAAATCAGGTATATTGCAGAAATCGGCCATTTTTTCGGCTTCAGGTCTAAGATTTTTCAGGTTCAGAGGGTATACTTAATTAAACGAAATTGCCGGAGAAAAAAAAAAAAAAAAATAATTGGCTTTTTTTTCAACATCTTTAATTATTTTGTGTGAACAAAAAATCGGCCATAATGTCTGCATATAACAAAAATAAATAAATAAAATAATTTAAAATTCAAATATAATATTCTGGTAATTTTTAGGACTTTTGAGAAAATTAAATATGAATGGTACCGTAGAAACTTAGCCATTTTTGCGAATTCCGGCTTATAACTTTACTAATACATAGATTACATGGAAATGAATGTTTTCACAGAAAAAAAAATAATCGATTTTTTTAAATTTTTGACCTGACTCCCCCCCCCCCCCCCCCCCCCTAGCACTTCTTCTTATAAGAATTTTAGAGATTGTATAAGATATTAGATGCTACAATACAATTCACTACAATAGTCATTATATATATTATGCAATTTAAATTAAAATCATTTATCAAATTCTAATTATCTGTGTACAAAAATTCTGTTTCTTTCTTAGTGTAGAGACCTCCATTTCAAGCTCTTCTACAAAAGTTCCAAAATATCCTTGAAAAAATGGTGCTGCATGAAATAAATTTACTACAAATTGTGTATGCATAAGAACCAAATTCACTTGAAGATATACTGACTATTGTACTGAATTGTTTTGTTCCTAACATTGTTTTCTTATGAAGTTTATAAAATTCCTACACTCAGACTGAATAAAACTTTCGTACACAGAGAATTAAAACTTGACAAGTGATTTATTTCTTAATTGCATAATAGATATAATAACTGTTGTAATGAATTGTGTTATAGCTACTTATATTTTACAAAATCTATAAGATTCTTATTGAAACTATTTTTAACTTTATCAAGTTGTATTGATTAATCAGTGCAAATAATGTTCCATGTTCGTTTTCTTACTTCCTCTGAGGTTTGGTTTACACTGATAAACCAAATTGGCTTCAGAATATCTGATATTCTCTTTAAGTGAAGATTCATGTCTGTATTAGTCAAGAGACTTCCATTTTAAGCTCTTCTACAAAAGTTCCAAAGCAATTTAGATAAAATATTACAGCATTAAATGAATTTACTACAAATCATGTACGTCTGAGAGCTAAATTGAGTTGACGATACACTGACTATTGTAGTGATTTGTATTGTAGCTACTAATAGAATTAAAAAATGGAACATAGAACAATATTTGCACATATGAATTTTAATAACTTGACAAAGTTAATATTTCTTCCTATAAGAATTTTATAGATTTTATAAGATATTAGAGGCTATAATAATCACTATATCTATTATGCAATTTAAATCAAAATCATTTATCAAATTCTAATTTTCTGTGTACAAAGATTCTATTTATTTCTTACTGTAGAGACCTCTATTCTAAGCTCTTCTACAAAAGTTCCAAAGTATCCTTGAAAACATGACACTCCATTAAATAAATTTACTACAAATTGTGTACGCATAAGATCCAAATTCACTTGAAGATATACTGACTATTGTACTGAATTGTTTTGTTCCTAACACTGATTTCGTATGAAGTTTATAAAATTCATACACTCAGACTGAATAGAACTTTCGTACACAGAGAATTAAAACTTGACAAATGATTTATTTTTTCATTGCATAATAGATATAATGACTGTTGTAATGAATTGTGTTATAGCTACTTATATTTTACAAAATCTATAAGATTCTTATTGAAACTTTTTTTTACTTTATCAAGTTGTATTGATTAATCAGTGCAAATAATGTTCCATGTTCGTTTTCTTACTTCCTGTGAGGTTTGGTTTACCACTGATAAACCAAATTGGCTTCAGAATATCTAATATTCTGTTTAAGGGGAGGGAGTCGTGTCAAAAAAATTGAATTTGAAAATTCAATATCATCCACATTCTCTTGCATATAAAAATGGTCAGTGAACTATGTTGCTGGTACTCGATGAAAGGATTTTTTACTGTTGGCTGACTTGCATATGCCTTTCAGTATTAACTTAAGCAAAGATCTTAGGTTTTCCACTCTGCGCGTCATTCAGACCAAACTGCTAGGCAGATTGGGCTAGTTGACGTCCCATTTTCTTCTTTACAAAAAGATACACCGGCTAAGCGGAGCAAAATATATTTTTTTCATCCTGAAAGCAAAGTTAATCAATGATTTTGAAAATAGCATAAAATTTATTTATTATAAATTATGTCACTTAAAAACTATTACCTTTTATTAACATTTGCTCCGCTTAGCCGGTGTATCTTTTTATGAGGAAGAAAATGAGACATCAACCAGTCCAATCTGCCTAGCAGTTTGGTCTGAATCATGTGCAGAATAGGTTGAAAACCAAGTTTCGGCAAATGGCATCTAAAGTTTGACCCAAAAAAAATTCTTTGCGCTGCTTTTACCTTTGGGGAATCTTAGTACCTTTGATGAACAAAATAAAAATATTATTTGTAAGTCAGATTTCACAATATTAGTAATCATTTTACAAATAAATGTAATTTTTTAATAACAAAAAAATAAGTAAATGAATGCATAATATTTTTAAAAACCTGTGAATAACACTGGGATGATCTCTTTTATTGACAACATCACTGACAATTTATCCAGTGTTCAAACATTCAGAAATGTACTGCAAACACATTAAATCACCACTTCAAAATAAATAATATATATTTGAACATTTCTGATGATTGTTGATTCTGTTTTAAACACTGTTAATTTTAAAAAAACAGCGAACGGCCAATGGAATTAAGCTAATAACATAGTATGAACAAAAAATCGAAACGTCAATTAGAGGTTATACTGCTCGAGTTTAGCAGAAGTCAATTTCCCGTCAGTAACACGCTGCGCATGCAATACGCATCAAACTATCATAGCGCATGCCCCGTTATTCGCGCGAATTCAAATATGATGTAAATGTTACTTTGTTGCATTGGAGACATCACACTGTCATCGGATCGTTTATATCGCGTTTCACTAATTGTTTTTAAAAATGGTAAACAGATAAAAATTTATTTACAAATACGTAATTAATTTTTTTATCTATAGAAAAAAATCATTAAAAAACAGGCATATTGCAGAAATCGGCAATTTTTCGGCTTTATGTCTAAGATTTTAAAGGTTCGGAGATCATACTTAACTAAACAAAGCTGCAGAAAATGAAAAAAAAGATAATTATTAAATTTTAAAAAAAGTCAACACCCTTAATTATTTTGTGTCAACAAAAAATCGGCCTTAATGTCCGCATATAAAAACAATTAAAAAATAAAATAGTTTCAAATTTAAATATAATATTACGATCATTTTTTAAGATTTTTGAGAAAATAAAATATAAATGGTACCGTAGAACTTGGCCATTTTTGCGAATTTCGGCTTATAACTTTACTAACACATAGATTACATGGAAATGCACATTTTTACAGAAAAAAAAAAATCGATTTTTTTACATTTTTGACCTGACTCCCCCCCCCCCCTTAAACTCTCATAAAAATTCGAAAAGAAATTGTCACTTGTTGAAAAGTGCACGGAAAAAAAGTTTGGTTGTGGCAACTACGTTTTCGATTTGCTGTACACAACGTCTAAAAAATTAGTTGCCTCAACCATATCGAATAGTAACCTCAACTATTCACGATTAGTTCTCGATTGGATTAGTTAGGTTAACTAATCCAATCGTTGGGACTACCACTCAAATAGTTGGGACTACCATTCGAATCGTCGGTATTATCATTCGAATCGTTGGTATTATCATTTGAGTTGCTAGGGAAATAGAATAATCGATTGGTTGCGTCAATTAATTTCTTGGTTATCGCAACTAATATTTTTTTTCCGTGTGGGACAATTTTTTTCCGATTTTTTATGAGAGTTTTAAACTCTCATAAAAATTAAAAAAAAAAAATTGTCTCACTTCCCATTTAGGCTTAAAATGTTCGTCTTTATGAATAGTATGTTTAATATTTTTTCGGAAAAAATAAAAAATGTCAAATTTTTTTAAAAATCGATTTTTATGTTTATTAATTAAAAATCAATGCTTCGGAGGAGTTGAAGATTTTTGAAAATAAATTTGCATAAAAGTATACTTCAAAATGAAAAACTTTTATATACGTTTTTTTACGATGCGACTTACGTACATATATCCAAGAAGATACGGACAATCGAAAGTTTCTAAACGCAATTTTTCGAGCAATTTTTATAAATTCTCTAGTGCGCGAATTATGCGATGAAAAATTAAAAAAAAATTGAGCATGCTCTATCCATTAAGGTGAATGATTTAAAAAATAATCAACTATATCGACGATGCTCATGTACGTACCGCTATATTTCAAAATCTTCGCCCCGTACTTTACGCCATTGTAAAGAAAACGATGGGTCTCTCCAGGGTTTGCTTCCTTAGGGACACATTCCCGTTTAAGAACCTCAGTCTCCTTGCTCTTTGTCCAGAACACCAGCGCAAACATCGTAGATTTCAAAATAATTGTAGGTTTCAAATCCTCTCCCTTCAATTCTGCGATCGTGCGATATTGACTGCGATGCTAGAACGATATCACTTCGTAACTAATACCCATTCACTTTCTTTTTCTTCCCGTGTATGCGTCTGTATTCACTTCGTAGTTGATTATCTGTTCAAACGCGTATGACAAAAACCTATGATTGAGGCTAATACCAACTAGACGAAATAATGTTTGCGCCGATGTACTTATCGAAAAGCATGAAGGCTCATGTGATCGAAAGGGAGATCACACCTAAAGAGGCAAACTTAGGAGAAATCCATCGCTTCATTTACAACGGGAAAAAATCTAAGGGCAAGATTTTGATGTACAGCAGTGAGTACATTCCGTACCTTGAAAGTTTCGGTATTCGGAAAAAAAGTCCTTCGGAAAAAAAGTCTTGGAAAAAAGGTCCCTGGAAAAAAAGTCTTGTGGAAAAAAGGTGCTGTGGAAAAAAGGTCCTGTGGAAAAAAGTTCCGGTGGAAAAAAGGTCCGGTGGAAAAAAGGTCCAGTGGAAAACAAATACGGTGGAAAAAAAGTACGGTGGAAAAAAAGTCCGGTGGAAAAAAAGTCCGCGAAAAAAAAGTCCGGTGGAAAAAAAGTCCGGTGAAAAAAAGTCCGGTGGAAAAAAAGTCCGGTGGAAAAAAAGTCCGGTGGAAGAAAAGTCCGGTGGAAAAAAAGTCCGGTGGAAAAAAAGTCCGGTGGAAAAAAAGTCCGGTGGAAAAAAAGTCCGGTGGAAAAAAAGTCCGGTGGAAAAAAAGTCCGCGGAAAAAAAGTACGGTGGAAAAAAAGCCCGCGGAAAAAAAGTACGGTGGAAAAAATGTCCGGTGGAAAAAAAGTATGGTAGAAAAAAAGAAGACCGACTTTATGCATCCGAATTTCAAATATAATACGACTTTGCTCCCACTCAATCCCAGGTCATGTACCCTAACAACGATTTTATACACACCAATTTTTTCCCTTCGACAAATATAGTTCAAATGTTCTGCAGGCGCGAGCTAAATGCACAATTTGGTAAAGATTGTGAACGAACTTTCGATTTCATAGTAATTTTAATTATACAACATTATAATATTTTTTGAAAGGTGCAAAATGAGGAAACAATGTCCAAGCATGAATTGGCAAACTTTTTCATTCTCACTATCGAGAGGCGATATAGGTTAAGACAACTAGGAGGTATTGTTTTATTGGGAGACGTCCTCAGATGTTATTTTGTTCAATATTTCGAAGAGAAAATCAATTGTATTTGATATTGAGAGCGAATAATAATTCATCATTGGACGCAATTTTTTTTTTAAATATATTATTTCAGCAAAATGTCCCTAAAAAGCGTTACGGTCTTTGAGAAAAAAAATTAGTGAATTTTGACAAAGTGTCATTAAAAACCGTTACGGTCCTTCAGAAAAAAAAAGTGAATTTGGACAAAATTTCCTCAAAATCAATTACGTCTTTAGTTACTGCAATTTTCAACATAATATATCTTTAATTCAGGTTTTATTGCTTTTTGAATTTTTTTAAAGTGTTTGAATACTCCTCCGTAAATGTTAGGATACTCGAGATGATTAATCTGAAGACCGACTTTATACATCCCAATTTCAAATAAAATCCGACTTTGCACCCACACCGACCAGATGCTAAATTTGAAGACCGACTTTATACTTCCCAATTTCAAATAAAATCCGACTTTGCACCCACACCGACCAGATGCTAAATTTGAAGACCGACTTTATACACCCCAATTTCAAATAAAATCCGACTTTGCACCCACACCGACCAGATACTAAATTTGAAGACCGACTTTATACACCCCAATTTCAAATAAAATCCGACTTTGCACCCACACCGACCAGATGCTAAATTTGAAGACCGACTTTATACACCCCAATTTCAAATAAAATCCGACTTTGCACCCACACCGACCAGATGCTAAATTTGAAGACCGACTTTATACACCCCAATTTCAAATAAAATCTGACTTTGCACACACACCGACCAGATGCCAAATTTGTAGACCAACTTTATACACCCCAATTTCAAATAAAATCCGACTTTGCACCCACACCGACCAGATGCTAAATTTGAAGACCGACTTTATACATCCCAATTTCAAATAAAATCCGACTTTGCACCCACACTGACCAGATGCTAAATTTGAAGACCGACTTTATACACCCCAATTTCAAATAAAATCCGACTTTGCACACACACCGACCAGATGCTAAATTTGAAGACCGACTTTATACACCCCAATTTCAAATAAAATCCGACTTTGCACACACACCGACCAGATGCTAAATTTGAAGACCGACTTTATACACCCCAATATTAAATAAAATCCTACCCGCATATTACTTCGGTTATACACCAAATTTAGGCTTCATAGTTCATATTTTGCTGAAGTTAATGCTATAACGTAAATTTAAAAAAAAATCAAAATTCTATAAAATCGGAAGCGATTTTCTGATTTCGGCCAAATTCAAAACCAAACAGCATTAAATGTACCTGCACTTAAGGAGAACTATTGAGCAAGATATGCTAACATTTACGAAAGAGCATTCACACTCTTTTTTTTAATTTGAAAAAGCTATAAGACTCGAATTTAAGGATACATTTTGTCAAAAACTGCAACAATCAAAGGCGGGCTGCAACCATACTTGCGTACCAGATTTCAGCTCAATCGGTCGAGTGGTTCGTGAGTCATAGGTGAAAAATACTTTGACGAACAACAACATTTTTGAGAAGAAAAAAGGGGAAGAAAACCTTTTTAAATTTTTTTTTAGTTTGACGATATTATTCTTTCCACCGGACTTTTTTCCACCGGACTTTTTTTCCACCGGACATTTTTTCCACCGGACTTTTTTTCCACCGGACTTTTTTTCCACCGTACTTTTTTTCCATCGGACTTTTTTTCCACCGGACTTTTTTTCCACCGGACTTTTTTTCCCCCGTACTTTTTTTCCACAGGACTTTTTTTCTGCAGGACCTTTTTTCGGAGACTTTTTTTCCGGGGTCCTTTTTTCCACGGGACTTTTTTTCCGGGATTCGAAAGTTTCACGTCAGCACAGAGTATGTAAATACATTTTGGCTACCTCATAGGGGAAGCTTTGTGAAAAGCGAAAAATGACGAGGAAGCAATGTGCAAGTTTCTACTTTGCATCCTTGTTTCAAATAGATAAATAAACATGTGTTTTCGTTTTTCCTATTATGTAAACTTTGTTTAATTCGAAATTTTATATAAAACAAAAAGTTTTATACCGCTGTTCACTAAATTGTATATTTCTCATGGCTGAATATTATGTTGTTTATATACCAAACTTAGACTCGGTATCTCAAGTTTTGCAAAAGTTTCAATAGTTCAAAATTCCCTAAAATCAAAATGTTCATACTGTTCTTCACTAAATTATATATCTATCATTACAGAATTATATTTCGTTTACATACAAAATTTGCGCTCATTATCTTAAGTTTTTATAAAAATTCAAAATACCATCAAATCCGAACAACCCTACAAATTTATATCAAATTCAATACCAAACAACACCTGCTATAATAACTAATTAGCAAAATAGACTAAATATTACGAAAGTTAGAGCGACCACGCCCGTTACGTTTTTAAAATTCTAAAATAAAAACTTGTGTGTACAATTCGTTAAAAACTGCAACAATCAAAGAGGGGCTGGTGCTTCACCAAAAGCAAAATCATTGCAAGGGATTCATTGGAATAAAAAATCATTGGTAAATATCATTTAATATTCCATAGTATCTTATAATATTTCAATTGCAGATGACCGAGAGTATTTAGAGAGCCTCGAAGTGTCACTGGAGGTAAAAAAAAAGAAGATAATGATATTGCAGACCCGAAAACCGACTTCCCGAATGACAGTACTGCAAATATGATAGTCAATGCTGGGGGTGAAGAACATAATAATTTCCGACTGCAACAGAGTCCTAAAAGTAACATTTACTTTTCCATATTATTTCTCTACACTGTAAAAAGAAAAATCTGCTTGAAAATTAAGGTACCGGTACCGGAAGTTTTTTTTTCACAAACCGTCTCTTAAATTTCAAGCATAAATGTGTTGAAAATCCTAGATTAGTACACATGAAAATAATTTCAATGTTATTGGAATAGGAGTAGGTCTGTACTTGAAATTTAATGTACAAACATCAGATATTTCTGATTATTGTACATAAAATTAATGTACGTCTAGATCTTATGTTGCAAAGCAGTACTTAAAAATTCAAGCACATGTCGTGGAAATTTTAAATGAACTTAAAAACAATAAAAACAAAATAGAAACATTACTCGGGCTGCCCGAGTCGGGCATTATTTTATCAGACATATTATGTCATCAGAAATTGTTGGCTATTGGTTTTCACCAAAGAAAATTTTTCACCTAAACCGGGGTATGAACCTACGACCATACGTAACAACGAACGCATGCTACCAACTACGATATCAACGACTTAGTAATTTTGGATATCTAAATAGCATAAAAGTTGTGCAACAATTATTCTCTCAATCATACTTATCATAGACATAACAAAATGTTCAATTAATCGCAATCAGAGCGTGCAATGTGTTTGGAAAGATTTTCAAGTGACCATAATTTTTTAAGAGAGGCTCAGGTATACGGATTATAGAAAAAATGATATGCCACAGCTTTTGAAGGTCTCGCCTCAAACATAGATTTGCCGCAGCGCGACATACTCTAATGTTTTTAAGAAAATCGATTTTGGAAATCTTGAGTAATTATGAGGAATCGATGTTTAAGAGGTAGTTGCGCTTCTCCCACCACTGCTCAATAATTCTCTGTGTACGAAAGTTCTATTCAGTCTGAGTGTAGGAATTTTATAAACTTCATAAGAAAACAGTGTTAGGAACAAAACAATTCAGTACAATAGTCAGTATAACTTCAAGTGAATATGGTTCTTATGCGTACACAATTTGTCGTAAATTTATTTAATGCAGTGTCATTTTTTCAAGGATACTTTGGAACTTTTGTAGAAGAGCTTTAAATAGAGGTCTCTATAGTAAGAAATAATTAGAATCTTTGTACACAGAGAATTAGAATTTGATAAATGATTTTGGTTTAAATTGCATAATAGATATAGTGATTATTATAGCCTCTAATATCTTATAAAATCTATAAAATTCTTATAGGAAGAAATATTAACTTTGTCAAGTTATTAAAACTCATATGTGCAAATATTGTTCTATGATCCATTTTTTAATTCTATTAGTAGCTACAATACAAATCACTACAATAGTCAGTGTATCGTCAACTCAATTTAGCTCTCAGCGGTACATGATTTGTAGTAAATTCATTTAATGCTGTGATATTTTATCTAAATTGCTTTGGAACTTTTGTAGAATAGCTTAAAATGGAAGTCTCTTGACTAATACTGACATGAATCTTCACTTAAAGAGAATATCAGTTATTCTGAAGCCAATTTGGTTTATCAGTGTAAACCAAACCTCACAGGAAGTAAGAAAACGAACATGGAACAGTATTTGCACTGATTAATCAATACAACTTGATAAAGTTAAAAATACTTTCAATTTCATAAGAAAACAGTGTTAGGAACAAAACAATTCAGTACAATAGTCAGTATATCTTCAAGTGAATTTGGTTCTTATGCACACACAATTTGTAGTAAATTTATTTCATGCAGCACCATTTTTTCAAGGATATTTTGGAACTTTTGTAGAAGAGCTTGAAATGGAGGCCTCTACACTAAGAAAGAAATAGAATTTTTGTACACAGAGAATAAGAATTTGATAAATGATTTTGATTTAAATTGCATAATATATATAATGACTATTGTAGTGAATTGTATTGTAGCATCTTATATCTTATACAATCTATAAAATTCTTATAAGAAGAAATGTTAACTTTGTCTAGTTATTATATGATTCATATGTGCAAATATTGTTCTATATCCCTTTATTTATTTATATTAGTAGCTACAACACAAATCACTACAATAGTCAGTGTATCGTCAACTCAATTTAGCTCCCAGAGGTACATGATTTGTAGTAAATTCATTTAATGCTGTGATATTTTATCTAAATTGCTTTGGAACTTTTGTAGAAGAGCTTAAAATGGAAGTCTCTTGACTAATACAGACATGAATCTTCACTTAAAGAGAATATCAGATATTCTGAAGCCAATTTTTACCAATTTCTGTTTACGAAAGTTCTATTCAGTCTGAGTGTAGGAATTTTATAAACTTCACAAGAAAACAGTGTTAGGAACAAAATAATTCAGTACAATAGTCAGTATAACTTCAAGTGAATATGGTTCTTATGCATACACAATTTGAAGTAAATTTATTTAATGGAGTGTCATTTTTTCAAGGATACTTTGGAACTTTTGTAGAAGAGCTTAGAATAGAGGTCTCTACAGTAAGAAATAAATAGAATCTTTGTACACAGAGAATTAGAATTTGATAAATGATTTTGGTTTAAATTGCATAATAGATATAGTGATTATTATAGCCTCTAATATCTTATAAAATCTATAAAATTCTTATAGGAAGAAA
This sequence comes from Ephialtes manifestator, assembly GCA_963970395.1. Taxonomy (NCBI): domain Eukaryota; kingdom Metazoa; phylum Arthropoda; class Insecta; order Hymenoptera; family Ichneumonidae; genus Ephialtes; species Ephialtes manifestator. Next base: position 15,607,620 of record OZ019969.1, on the reverse strand, counting down.
TATTAACTTTGTCAAGTTATTAAAATTCATATGTGCAAATATTGTTCTATGTTCCATTTTTTAATTCTATTAGTAGCTACAATACAAATCACTACAATAGTCAGTGT
>OZ019969.1:15595539-15607313 GCA_963970395.1 Ephialtes manifestator | reverse complement strand
TGAAGCAGGTAACGCGGAAAGCGTCGATGAAGCGGGTAACGCGGAAAGCGTCGATGAGGCAGGCAACGCAGCGAGCGTCGATGAAGCCACAGGTTGCACAGGCGGCGAGCTCTGGCTGCCCTCCAAATGGTCATCAGAAATTCCAGCATTTGCCTCAAGAAAAGCTGGTTTCAATCTTTCTGTAGAAACTGTAACATACTCATTGTTAATTAATAATTCAAAAACCACATTCGAGATCCGTCGAACAACAGGATAAGGCCCCTCAAAATGTTGTTCGAGCGATTTCTTTGCGTCATTCTTAACCAGGACGTGTGTGCAATCGAAAAGATTTTTGTGGACGAACGGTCTTCTCTTGCAGTGGTGCGCTGTTGGAACCGGTCGAATAGCTCTCATATAAGAGCGAAGTTGTTGAACGTAGAGTTGTTGAATATCATTTCCCTCGTAGTCGACAAGAAACTCGCCTGGGATCCGTAAAGACGTGCCGAAAACAAGCTCGGCCGACGTCGTTTTAATATCCTCCTTGAAGCTCGTTCTCAATCCGAGGAGAACGATTGGAAGAGTATTCACCCAATCGGTAGTTTCGTGACACATAATAGCGGATTTCATAGAACGATGCCATCTTTCTACTATTCCGTTTGAAGCTGGATGATAAGATGTGGTGCGAATACGTTCAGAGCCCACAAACTTAATTAATGCTTTAAAAATTGCGGACTCAAATTGCGAGCCACGATCAGAAGAAATAGTGATAGGATCACCGTAACGCGAAATCCAACACGAGAAAAAGGCGTGAACAACTGTCTCTGCTGTGATGTCCAAGATTGGAATGGGTTCTGGCCATCTGGTGAAACGATCAATAACAGTAAGGCAGTATCTGTATGCACGAGACGGAGGCAAAGGTCCAACAATATCGATGTGAACATGACCGAAGCGTACATCCGGAACTGGAATGTGTTCTGGTATGTTCCTATTATATCGCGAGACTTTACTACGTTGACATGGTAAGCAGGTACGCGCCCACTCGATAACGTCCTTCTTCATAGAGGGCCAAACGAATTTCTTCTGGATGAGGCTTTTTGTAGCCCGGCCACTAGGATGCGAGAGTCCATGAGTCAAATCAAAAACGCGTTTCCTAAGCGATTTAGGAATGTAAGGACGGACCACGTCCTGTGAGACGTCACAAAATATCGTTTTTTCAGAGTTATCAACCCGAAGAGGACGAAGGACGAGTGAATTGTTAGAATCGAGCAGGATCTGAAGTTCACTGTCATTGGATTGCTCTTCAGCCAGTTCGTCAGTCGAGCAAAGCGTAGGCATGTCGATAGTCTCAATCCTAGAAAGAGAATCAGCTACGATGTTGTCAGGATCACTTACATGAACAATTCGAGTTGTGAATTGGCCAATTAAATCAAGATGACGACGTTGACGAGGAGAAGCTTTGTCGCTGCGCTGATTGAAAGCAAACACAAGAGGTTTGTGGTCGGTTTTAATAACGAGAGAACGTGCCTCGACCATGAACTGGAAAAACTTGAGGCTCGAAAATATAGCAAGCAGTTCCCTATCGTACGTGCTATATTTTACTTCAGCTGGTGAAAGCTTTTTAGAAAAGAACCCGAGTGGCTCCCACATCCCATCGCAAAATTGCTCAAGAACGGCTCCCATTGCAGTATCAGACGCGTCCGTCTGTAGTACTAGAGGTGCATTCTCGAGAGGATGAGCGAGAAGAGAAGCGTTGGCCAGTTGATCCTTGCATTCTTGAAAAGCTTTCTCGGAATCCGGAGTCCATAAAATCGGGCGTTTGTCATTCTTTTTCGCACCAGCGAGATAAGCGTTGAGCACGGCTTGAGGACGAGCAGCATGGCGAATGAAACGACGGTAAAAGTTTATAATTCTGAGAAAACGACGAAGTTCCGAAATGTTTTCAGGCTTTTTATAGTTCAAAATCGCGGCTACACGGTCGGGGACAGGACGAGTACCGTACCCGTCGATCTCGTACCCGAGAAAACGAACCGATTCAGCACCGAACACGCACTTCGCGACGTTAAGAGTAAGACCGTACTCCTGTAGACGTTCGAACAAAATTCTGAGATGACGCGAGTGTTCATCGCGGTTTTTCGAAGCAATAAGTAAATCGTCGATATAACAAAAAACGAAATCGAGATTGCGAGTCACAGTGTCCATAAATCTTTGAAAGGATTGAGCGGCATTGCACAGCCCGAAAGTCATAACGCGAAACTCAAACAAACCGAACGGAGTAATTACTGCCGTTTTTGGTCGATCTTCTGGAGCAACAGGCACTTGATTATACGCGCGCGTGAGATCTACCGTCGAAAAAATTTTGCAGCCACGAAGACGATGAGAAAAATCATGTAAATGTGGAATTGGATACCTGTCTGGTTCGGTGATGCTGTTAAGCCTCCGATAATCACCGCAAGACCTCCAATCGCCTGAACTTTTCTTGACTTGATGTAGTGGACTGGCCCATTGACTTTCAGAGCGGTAGCAAATTCCTCGGGACAACATAAAGTCAAAGTCTGCTTTAGCTGCGTTGAGCTTTTCTCCTGACAACCGGCGAGCACGTTCAGCAATGGGCGTTCCTTTGGTAACAATATGATGTTGCACATCATGAGTAGGAGGTCCAGAAAAAATGAACGGTTTCGTTATCGAAGGAAATTCGCTCAGGAGATCGTGAAACGGAGTGCTAGCTGAAACAGTAGAAACGGACGAATATGCTTCATACGAAACGATACCGATAGAAGACAGCTTAGTTGCTTCATCAATAAGACGTTTGTTTTTCAGATCAACAAGAAGTCCGTAATGTACTAGAAAATCAGCACCGAGAATGCAACGCGAAACGTCGGCGACCGTAAAACTCCAAGAAAAATTCCGACGAAGTTTGAGATTCAACGTTAAAAGTTTTTGACCGTAAGTGTCTATTTCTGTATGATTCGCGGCATACAATTTCACAGCCGAAGGAGTAGAACCGACTCCTTTAACACACGCGCGCGAAATTAACGAAATGTCTGCTCCCGTGTCAATAAGAAAACATAAACCGGATTCTTTGTCCAAAATAATGAGACGGTACTGTTTAAAAGCGTCGCCGGTTACCATCTCAAGATTAGACGATGTTGTTAGTTTCCCGAATTATTATCGCGCACAACCCAAGCACAGGGACGATGACAGTTGCGAGCCTTGTTACCAAATCGATGGTGATAGTAACACAATTTTGTGTTATTGTCAGAACCGTTGTCCCCACTATTGTTGTTCGACTCAGTACGCTTCGAAGGCCAAGGAGATTTCGATCTAGATCTGCTACGAGACCCATTATCCCCACGAGCTTGCCATCTGTCCGAGCTGATGAGCTTGTCGAGCCTTGCCGAGAGAGCTTCGACATAGCGAATTAAGTCACCGTTGCTTTTTTTGGAATTGGAGTGCTGACTGCGTTGACGTAAGCAGGACGCTGAAGCTCCATAATTTTGTCCGCAAGGAGAGAAAGTTTATTTAAGTCACTTTCGCTGGAGGCTGAGAGTATCGCACTGACCTGTTGTGGCAATTGCTCCAAAAATAAAGATTTCAGAAGCGTGTCTTCACACTGGCCAGAAGAAAGGCTACGCAAATGATGAAGAAAGTGAGAGGGTTTTTGATCTCCCAGTAACTGACCTTTTACCAAGCGACGTACTTTGCTCTCCTTTGATTCCGCAAAAGCTTCCAGAATGCGTTTTTTTATGGCCTCATATTTTCCTTCGGCAGGCGGTTCCTGAATGAGATCAGTGACGAAGGGCAGCACCGAGGGATCCAGATTCGCAAGCAGATACTGATACTTCGTCTCGTCGACAGTAATTCTGGCAATTCCAAAGGCAGCTTCGACTTGGAAAAACCAGACAGCAGGCTCATGCTTCCAAAACGGAGGGAGCTTGGCGATGCGTGACATGTGCACCTCGTTTGCAACGGCGTCATCGGCGTGCATGATTGCGATATAAAAACTATAAATTTCAAAAAAATATCTAGCAAGCGGTAACCGAAGGAGCATTCGGCAAATCCTCGCACAAGAAAAAGCGACGATTGAGCCAGGATTACCGAGATAAAAATCGATACGCGCACGTAGTGTTCGAAACGCTCTCACGAGTCCATTACCGCTTGGAGTCGAAATAATTATAAAAGTTCGGCACAAAACCCCACAAAGTGTGTTAATTGAATGAAAATCGAAAGCGAAACAATTTAACGCGGTTTAGAATGTTCGTGCAACAGAATTTCGGTAGAAGAACTCGAAAATGTCGCGAAAGAGCACGAGGCAGAGGTTATGGCCGCCAATGCCGAACACGCGAAGGCAGTTTCTTTCGATTTTCAGAGCATACGAATTTCGCGAATTTATCACGTCGGGGTCACCAAAAGTTATTGTGGGGGTTTTCCTAAGAATCAGGGTGCCGAGGAAGAAAAGATTTGAACACGAGATTTTGTTTTAAGACCAGAATAAGTTTTATCTTTATTTTAATAAAAGACTGGTACAGCAGTCTTTGGTCAGTCTCGTGTCTCGTGTAATACTGCCTATTTTCCGGCGAGTCGGAAAGAAACCGGAAAAGAAGGAACATCAGCGCTACGCCTAACCTGTGGCGACGCGAACAAGCATTTAACATAAGTCGTGATTGGCTGAACAGCCGAGAATGTCCATAAGAACGGAAACGAATTACAGCGAATGAAAACGGAGCATGAAAAATGCTGACTCCACATCCGGGAAAAAGCAACGCCATCTGTTGGGCACACGGAGACTAACCCAGCGATATCAATGTGAGACCAGCACGTCGGTAAAACAGGGACCTAAAGAGTAGGAAACTGTAATGAGAAAAAAATTAGCGAAACGTGAAATGAGCAGACCGAAATGTTCTAAATGCAAAAAACCAATAGCGCTAACACGGCTATACTGTCCTGTATGCGTTAAGTACTACCATCCTGGATGCACATTCACACACAACGTAAGAAACGAGAGAGAAGAGCTGGTACCGTGCACAGTACAGATGGAGGTTATCCAAGTAGCGTCGCGGATAAAGAAACGAAAGATAGAAGAACAACAAGAAGAGATGCAGGAAGAAGAGGAAAATCAGAGGGACAACGAAGAAGAAAATCAGAGGGACAACGAAGGAGAAAATCAGAGAGACAATGAAGAAGAGGCTCCAAAAGACGAAAATAGTGAGGAAGAGGAGATGGATAGAATGACAAATGAAGTATTTGCAGACATAATAAGCCGAAAAGTTAGAGAGGAAATCACGAAGATCATACGAGATGAAATGCAAAAAGTGATAGGATGTTTTACGAAAAAAATCGAAGAACTGCAGTCGGAACTAAGGAAATACAAACAAGGAAGCAACAAAGACCCACCCGAAATTGTACAAATAGACAAACAGGAACCAAAAAGGAACCATAAAGAATCGTACGCGAACATCGCGAAATCAAGTAAAAGAGAGGAGATAATAATACAGCCGATAGCAGAGCAAACGAGCGAAAAAACCGAAGGCACAATCAAAAGCAACATTAACATCATAGAATTAGGAGTGGGGGTGAGTGGTTTCACCAAGGGAGCAAAGGGAAAAATCATACTGGGGTGTCAAAAAACCACAGACCGAGCTATCCTTGCGGAAGCGCTAAAAGAGTCTCTCGAACCACAATACAAGGTAATAGCACCGCAAAAAAGACTACCGATGATGAAAATCGTCGGGGTAGAAGAAAACATCGGAAGGGAAGAAGAACAACAGTTTATAGACAGACTGAAGAAACAAAACGACATAGAAGCAGAACGGGGAAACTTCAAAATGAAAATAATAAAGAAGAACAAACCGAGAGAAAAAGAAACAACGATCATCATAGAAGTCGATCCCGAAACGCACGAACACTTCGTGAGAAAAACAAGGATAAAAATTGGATGGAAAAATTGCCCGGTCTACGACCACTTAAACGTGACAAGATGCTACAGATGCTGGGGATTCAACCACCAAGCGAAGGACTGCAGAAACGAAACCGCGTGTAGGTCGTGTGGAGAGGGCCACGACACACGGGAGTGTACAACGGGGAGGAAAAACTGTGTAAACTGCTGCAGAATGGTCACAAAATTCAAGTTAGAGGGGGTCGAGACGGACCACGAAGCGACGGACATTAAATGTGAGTCGTACAAGCGAATTGTAAATAGAAATAGAAAAAACATACAGTATTATAGAAAAGCGTAGCAACTAGATAACCAAAGCGAAAACAATAACGAAAAAGGGCACGCGGTAAGCCCTTTTATAATACTTTTAAATGCACAAGGATTCCTACATAATAAAGATGAAATAGAAAGCCTTATCATAAATAAGAAACCAAAAATAATATGCCTCACAGAGACACATGTAACGAGCGAAATAGAGGATAACGAATTAAAAATAGAGAATTACGAATTGATACGGTGTGATACAATAAATAAGAGGACAGGAGGAGTATTGACATTTGTACATAGAGACTTAAAATATAAAACGGTACATACAAAAAATATAGGCCAAAACACATGGATATGCACGGTAAAATTACAGGGGAGTTACAGGGATATTATTATTTGTAGTGTATACCATTCACCAAATAAAAGTGATGGGGAATTTATAGAAGAAATTACAAATGAGTGCGAAATATTGAGTGACACAGGACATCTTATAATGGTGGGAGATTTTAACATTGACGTGAGCAAGGAGACCCAATACTCTAAAAGACTGATACAAAATTTAAGATGCCTAGGGCTTAAACAGTACGTTGATAATTTTACAAGAATAACAGAGTCATCGAAAACGCAAAAAGACTTAGCTTTTTCAAATTTTTATATAATGACAAAAGTCCTTACGACACCGAAAATTACTGACCACCAAATAATTGAGATACAAATTTTAAGTAACGAGAAGTCAAAAAGTAAGATAATAGAATACGAAACAAGAGACTGCAGAAATATTAGCGCAGAACAATTTAAGAATACGTTAGAACCCTTGATAATGGACAAATGTGACGAAAACAATTGTATCAACACACTGGCAAATAGTATTATTGACTGTATAGTAGAGGCAATAGATATAATAGCTCCAAAAAAATTTAAGAAAATACCGTTGAAGTGGAAAGAAAAACCATGGTTTAAAGATGAAGTCAAAGAAGCAAATGAGGAAAAAGACTGGATGTATAAACGAGCTACGGAAACAAATGAAGAAAGGCACTGGACGGAGTTTAAAATAGCAAGAAATAGAGCAGTAGCAGTAGGTAGGAGAAATAAGAAAAAGTATTATGAAAAAAGTATTGATGACGTCAAGGCGAATCCAAAAAAGATGTGGAAAACGTTAAAAGATTTGATTGGAAACAAAAAGAACGCGGGTAGTAATAAAGGTATAAGCTTCGACGGAAGAACAATCGAGGAGGATAGGCAAATAGCTAACAAATTCAATGAATATTTTATAAAAAGTATTGATGATATAGTAAATACAACGGAAAAGGGAAATAATTATGAAATACAAATAGAAAGAGAAACACAAACAAGCATAGAAAAATTTAAAGAAGTAAATGCATGCGAGATTAACATAATAGTACAAAAATTAGAGAATAAAAAAGGAACGGATGAAGGAGTGAGCACAGAATTCCTAAAAATGGCGTGGCCAAGCATAGGTGAAAAAATGGTCAAATTAATAAACAGATCGCTGCAAGAGGGAATTTTTCCCGAAAAATGGAAAACATCTACCATCATACCAATTCCGAAAATAAATCGAAGTATTAAAGCGGAAGAATATAGGCCCATAAATATGTTACCAATCTATGAAAAAGTGATGGAGACAGCTGTTAAAAATCAAATTATAGAATACGTAGAAAATAATAACATTCTCATAGAAGATCAGTCTGGATTCAGGAAAAATTACTCGTGCGAGACGGCGTTACAAAACACGATTATTGAATGGAGGAAAAACCTGGACGAAAGCGAGTATATAGGCGTTGTTTTTCTGGACTTTAAACGAGCATTTGAGACGATAAATAGAGATATTCTGTTGGTAAAATTAAGAGCATACGGAATAAAAGGAAAAGTATATGAATGGATGGAATCGTACCTAAAAAACCGGGAGCAAATTGTAAAGTATGGGAACGAGAGATCAGAAAAAAAGAAAACTAAATATGGAGTGCCACAAGGATCAGTCCTTGGGCCGTTATTATTTGTAATATACATAAATGATATTGTTAAACAGTTAAAATATTGTGAATGTAAATGTTTTGCAGATGATACAATAATATACATTAGCGACAAAGATACGACAAAAATAGAAAGAAAGCTAAATGACGACCTAAAGATAATTGAGAAATGGCTGCAGGGAAACTCGCTGAGGTTAAACACAACGAAAACAAAGTTTATGATAATACGCGACGAAAGGAAAACATATAGACAAAATAGCTGTGACATAATGGTAGGAGGAGATAGAATAGAGGAAGTTAAAGAAATTAAGTATTTAGGAGTTATAATTGATGAAAATATGAATTTCAATAAATTGGCGGCATACATGGTAAAAAAAGTAGCGAAGAAAGTCAACTTTATGTATAGATTAAGTAGATTTTTAAGTTCAAACACCCTAGTCACGATTTACAAGAGCATTGTAGCCCCTCTCTCTCTCTCTCTCACATACACCGGACGTGTCTTATATGGCTCCGCGATTACATTATTATTGTATTGTAAAAACTTATGTGGTGCTTGAGCATTATGTGACAACATGTGTATTATTCTTTCACGAACATTTTGAGACATTGGACATTACTGTGGCTGTATTACTTGCAAAGATATCGCAAGTACATTGTGCGCTTGTTTTCGCGGAACAGTTATTTTGCTGGTGGCCATTGTGCTAGCCGGCAACAGTGACACCCATTACGCGGCTTCCACCGCAGGCAGTGGCACTCAATCTGGGGCTACGCGACGCCGACACGGTGGCTACGGTCACTTGACCGTTACTTACCGCATACTACTGGTCCAACGACGATACAACGAATATTAGTGACAATGAACGATGTAATTTGTCCAAAATGCAAGGGTCCCATTGGTAAGATAATTTACGAATGTAGATTATGCTTGAAAGGTTTCCACAATAGCTGCGCAAGCCTACATAAGGTATACAACAATCGGAACGAGCTCGTAAAATGTACCGGAGTAATAGAGGAAAAGCCAAATCCCAAGGCTGTGGATAACACAGTGGTGAACGTAGAAGAAGAGAAAAATAGGACCACATGGAGGACAAATAGGAGTGACAATAATGAAAGAGGAAAAAAGAGAATAAGACAACAGATCGAAGAGGACACGGAAGAAGATGGGGAACAAGTAATGGAAAAAAAAATAGACCAAATACTCACAGTGATACAACAAATTACAACACAAAACGAAGAAAAGACGAAGAAAATGTTAAGTGAAGTTATAGAAAAACAAGTGCAGAAAGTGAAAAAGGACATAAAGGACATTATTCAAGAAGAAGTAAAAAAAGCTGTTAACAGTTTAATAAGTGAAATAAAAAATCTCCGAATGAGTGTAGAACTGTTACAAAATAAAGATTATGAGGCACAACGGGAAAGGGGAAAGGAAGAAGACCGCAACAGGATAGTGAAGGAAACATACGCAGAGAAAGTGCGGAGTAGAAACACGGAATGCATCGTAATTGAACCAACAAATACGCAAACCAGTGGTGTAACAGAGGGGGCTATCAAAAGTCAAGTTAATGTTTTACAATTAGGAATAGGAATTGATAGAGTTACGAAAGGATCGAAGGGAAAAATTATATTGGATATACAGAAAAAGCAGAACAAGGAAAAACTGTCAGTGGAATTGAAAAAGAATCTTGGGGAAGAATATAAAGTTTACGAACCAAAAAAGAAGTTGCCAAAGTTGAAAGTAATCGGGATAGAAGAGGAAATAGACGATATCGAAGAAAAAGAGATGATTAGAATGATAAGTAGACAGAATATATTAGACGATGAAAGAACGGATTTTAACATGAATATAGTAAAGATAGTGAAAGTAAAAAACAATGAAAGAACAATAATTTTAGAGGCGGATGCGAGGACACACAAAGAACTGTTGGAACAAGGAAGAATGAAAATAGGATTTAAAAACTGTAAAATATTTGACTACGTAAGTGTGATTAGATGTTACAAATGTTGTGGGTATAACCATATGGCAAAAAATTGTGAAAACGGAAAACGTTGTTGGAGGTGCGCGGGAGATCATGATGATAGGGAATGTAAAGAGATTGTAAAAAAATGTGTCAATTGTGTAAAAATGGGGCAGAAGTACAACGTACAGGACATTGAAGCCGTAGAAAAAGCTAGTAGAAAAAAGAGCCGTAGAAAAAGCTAGTAGAAATATAAAGTACGAAAGCGATTAGCAATTACAAAAACAAAGAAAGAACACAAACATTTTAAATAATGACAATATTTTCTTATTGCTCTTAAATGCACAGGGATTCATTAAACATAAAGATGAGATAGAGTTGTCAATGAATGAAAAAAAACCCGAAGTATTATGCCTAACGGAAACGCATGTGACCGAAGAAATAGGGGATTTTGAATTACAGATAAATAATTATGAAATAGTAAGAACGAATACAAATAATAAGAGGACGGGTGGTGTGCTGACATACATAAAATGCGGAACTAAATATAAGAAAATAGCAGCGAAAAGTATAGAAGAGAATATGTGGTTAAATACAATACAACTAATGTGTATCACTCCCCCAGCGCAAGTGATGGAAGATTCATTGAATTAGTAATAAGAGAATGCGAAGAAAATATAGACGCCGGAAAATTTATAATGATAGGAGATTTTAATATAGACGTAAGCAAAGAAAATCATTATGCAAGAAGATTATTAACCAACCTAGCGACACTGGGATTAAAACAATATATACAAAAGCCGACACGAATAACAAAAAACTCGGAAACAATAATAGATTTAGTATTTTCAAATTTTTTTGTAAAAACGGAGGTTATTGAAACTCCGAAAATTACAGATCATAGTATAATAAGAATAGAAAAAGATAATAATGATACAAACGAAAATAAGACAGTAGAATTTTATAAAAGGGACTATAGAAATTTTGACGAGGATCGGTTTAATTTCATATTAATAAATAAAATTCAGTTAACAAACGAAAATACAATAAATAACATAAGTGAACTGGCAGATAATATGGTCACGTGTATAATGGAGACAATAGATGAGTTAGCTCCGCAAGTTAAAAAAGTAATACCTGTAAAATGGTTAAATAAGCCTTGGATTGATAGCAATATTAGAAAAAAGAGTGAAAACAGACATAATGCTTACAAAGTCGCCAAACGAGCTAGAGACACAAAGGAATGGGATAAGTACAGGAAATTGAGAAACGAGGTAGTAAAAGCAATACGTGAAAACAAAAGAAAATACTATGAAGAAAATATCGATAAACAAAAACACAACTCAAAAAAAATGTGGAAGGCGTTAAAAGAAATAATTGGTGACAAAAAAAGCAGCAATGCATCAAGAGACATAGAATTTAATGGTATAATATACACAGAACCAAATATGATAGCAAATAAATTCAATAGGTTTTTTATAGAAAGTATAGAAGAAATTGTAAATGAAATTGAGACACAAATAGAAGAAAATAGGTATAGGATCAGTAACGAGATAGCACTAGATAGTAATGATAAATTTGAAAAATTTGACGACATAACGACTGAAGGCTTAGGCAAAATTGTAAATAAACTTGACAATAGAAAAGGAT